>JAOTBA010000205.1:8476755-8490248 GCA_025629845.1 Erythroxylum squamatum
GTTTTATGATTTTTAAATGCGGAATTACTATGGTTATGAAAAGGTTCAATGAAAATGAGTTTTATAAAGGGTTTTTGCTTGTTTTCTCAATTATAAACTTGTTACCCACGAGCTTTATAGCTCACCCCCCATTTCCGTCCCATCTTCAGGTAATGAGGAAGAGATCGAGGGATCAAGAGTATAACGCCATTACTTCAAAATTTGCATATTTTGGAATCTAAGTTTTTGTATATTACAAGGCTTAGTCACATTTCAAGGATTATTAGTTCATGTAACTTTGGTATTTTGAGATTTGAGACATTAATGTATTATGGTTTAAAATGTCACTTCAGCTTTGTAAAGAACCCTTATCTTTTGATGTTAACGAATTATGAATCATGTATGGATGATGTTGAGTGGAAATATGAATTTGTGTATGGATAAGGTTGAGATGATGAATCTTGATCATGATTATACATAAGTGAGATGTTATGGGAGAATGATAGGAAATTGTGAAGTTGAGAAATTGTGTTAAGCAAGGAATTAAATGAGTCAAGAGATTAGAGAGTACGATGAAATAACACTGGTGGTTAAATTGTCATGAATTGATGTTACCTTAGAGGGAGTGAATTCGGGACAACTCAGAGTGAGAATAAGATTTTGGAAGGGTGTGTTTATGTTCAAGTTTATTTGTGTTGGGGTGTTTGGATGAATATGGCTGAAAATGTTAAGTTATAGGTTCTGTGGAAGAGGCGGTTCGTCGCGACGTACTTCTCACAGGCTCGCCGCGATGAATGATAAATCATTCGCTGCGACGTTTTTCTCGCCTGTGTTCGTCGCGGCGAGATCGCAGTCTCCGCAGCGACGCCTGCTTTTGCTTCCAAGGAGCCTTTCTTCTAAATGTTTCAACTTCTAAGTCTTCCCTCCACGCTCAAGTTTTATGATTCCGTGTTTGATGTTGGGCTCCAGAAGCGGGGTCTAACATTTGGGGTATCAGAGAAAGAAGAGATTACAGGGAACTACGCTCAACTACGTTGGTATTTTGTTAAGAGTTGGATTCCGGAAATGGGATCCAACATTGAGGATAATAAAGAAAAGTTGAAATTTACAACTTTTGTAAGTGAAAATCAAGTCAAGAATAAAAGAAGACCAAAGCACATCAAGGTTATTCTATATTTTATAATGTTAGTTTGTAATTTCATTTATTCACTTTGATATTCTTAAAGGCTTACCATGTATAAATATTTCATCTTACTTAATTACATAAAATTTTTTCATTCATCAAGAAGTATAAAAGTTTTTGTTTTTTTAAAGAAAAGTCTCTTGATCTTTCAAATGCTCTTTATCAAACATTTTAAATGTTATTTTAATCATAACTTGTATTATATAAATTAGTTTGAGCATTTGAAGTCAGTTTTTGAGGGATTGGTCGATCAATATAGGCTTGTGGTCGATCAATGTAGGCTAGAAGTGTAACAGGTTAGTTTGTTCATACATTAGTTGATCAAACACTATATTGATTAATCAATGTCCCTCTAGGAGATATATTAGTTAACCAATATGCCCTAGTGGTCAACTAATATCTTAATAAGTTGTAAATCTATGCATTTAATACATATTGGCCTACTAACATGCTATATTGATCAACCAATGTTCTGTAATAATGGCTAATTTTTGCTCTAATGACTAATAGAGGTCCCAAAGTCTTATAAATACATATTTTCTCATTAGTTCTTATATCAAAAAGTATTTGGGTGTCTTACCCATGCATTTTTAAATGTTTATCAAGCATTTGAGCATCATTATCTCACATTTACATGAGTAAGCCTTTTTAAAATTATCAAAGTGACAAAGTGAGATATTTGGAATTGTAAAGTTTTATTAGGATTTTTGTTTATTGTATTTAAGGGTGTTTCAAATGACATTGATGTTCCTCTTTACCATGAAGGAAGATTGTGAAAGGATTCCTTTTTACCAAGTAAATATTTTATAAAGGTTATTCTTCACCTTGAAAAAAGAGTTAAAAAATCCAAGAAGAATCTTGGGAGTGGATAAAACAAGAGTTATTTCTCGAATCACTGTAAATCAGTTTGTGTTTCTTTTCCCTTATTCTTTTTTACTTTATTGCTTAAGTCTATTATTGAAATTCATTCTTTTTTTTAATAATTTTTTTGTAAGTTCTGGTTATTAACTCCTTAAGTTAGTAATTCAATTAAAAATTTATTAATACTTAATTCACCACCTCTCTTGGGCACCATTATGGACTAGAAATTGGAAATAGAGTGGGTCTATTAGGTTAATATTGCAAACAAAATCCTATAACAAAGATTATAATAACATATTTAGGAGTATCATCATCATCATTCAACCTAGAGAGATAAAATATTAGTAGAGCCCCCTTGTTTAATTTGTTGGAAATGACTATTTCTTTTAGAAAATTAGATTAAAATTTTTATTAATAACCAAAAGCGTAGACCTATAGGAAATAGTTTTAGATGGTCCCTTTATATATATAAAAATTTTCGGTAACAAAAGGGTTGCCAAACTAAAGGAAGAATGAGAACCTCAAGAAAAAAGATTAATTTCCTTGAACAGTACATATGTTATTTTGTGCATTAGGAAGAAACAAATAGAGGTCTTTACGTATAAAATAGCTTATGAAATTTGGCATACATTAGAAATTAGGCTAAAATACATTTAACACCCCCCTGTATTATGATGACATCACCACAATTGTACATATTGCATTTTCTTGGACAAAAATACCCTTTTAGTCTTTTGTTGACTAAAATACATTAAACCCCTATATATATATTTTATTTCATTATACCTTCTATTTCAAAAATAAAAATTATTTTAAGCATAGATTACATTTTGACCGTTAATAAATAAAAAGAAAAAATTACTAAAAATACCATTATCTTCACAATTATACTTCATGACCGTTAATTTGTGAAAAAAATTAAAAAGGAAAATTAATTTATGAAATAAAATTAAAAAAACTCGGGGTAATTTAGGTAGTTCACAGTTTTTTTAGGCTATGAGGGTAAACTGGAGATAACAATAAAAAGTAATGGATAAACAAATCGTTTTGAATTTTAAACTCCTTTGACTGGTGGTCAAATGGGGTAATAAGTTCATTTTTAAAATAGAGGGGGGCATAACATACCAAGAAGTAAAATGCAGGGGGTTAAATGTATTTTTTTCCTAGAAATTATACTTAAGAGCACACATCAAGTTAAGGAGAGCAAAGTCAACATGTTAACCCATTAGTATGAATTATTCAATTGAAGTATGATGAAAGCATCTCTAACATGTTCATTAGACTTATTAATATTATTAATGTTCTAAAGGGTCTTAGACAGACCTATACTAATATTGAAGTGGTAAGAAAATTGTTTAGATCACTTTTGAAGATGTGAGAAGCTAAAGTGACGGATATACGAGAAGCCATAGATCTAGTAACACTACCAAGCTCATTGGATCTCTTTTCACATATGAAGACTTGGAGAGATGCAAGAAAAAACAGTACTTCTAAAGAAAAAGGAATTAGAATTCAAAGTCTCAAAGGAGGAATCAAATGAAGAAGGAAAATTTACAAGTGGAAGTAATGGTGAAGATTTCACCTTTATCAGTTGGAAATTCAAGAAGCTTTTAAAGAGGAAGGATTTCTCTAAAATAAAGGACCTCAAGGTAGGTACAAGTAATTCAAATCATAAATCCTCCAACATTATTTGTTTTGAATGTAAAAAATCTGGCTAAATGAAGTCATAATATCCTGTACTTAAAGATAATGATAAAACATAATAGAAATGATAAAAATGAGAAGAAGGATGATAAGAAAAAGAAAGTTCTCAAATCATCAACTTGGGACAAATTGAGTGAATTTGAAAGTGAGTACTTAAAAGGAGAGATAGCCCATATGTGCTTCATGGCTGAGGACAATGATAAGGTAACATCAAATTCTAAATCTTGAGATAGTGATAATAATTTTACATATGATGAAGTAGTTGAAGGCTTATAGGTCAAGAGTATAAAAAAGAAGAAATTATCTTATAAGCTCAATATTAAAGCATCTAAAAATTTGATCATTGATGACAATTATACATTAGATACATTAAAGTATGAAAATGAGACATTGAAAAAGGAGATCAATGTTCTCAAGGATTCATTATCCAAATTCACTAAAGGGAATAAAAATCTAAAAATATATGTTAAAAGCTTACAAGAATTATAATAGGCATAAGATTAGGTATAATTTAAGACTATACTTGTCAAGGGAGAATACATGCATAGTGAAGAGTTTTTACCTAAAATAGCAAATGAGTATGAATCATTCACATCTAAGCATACATTTAAAACATATGCATATGCTGCATTTGGTAAGGCTCACTCAAAGACCAAACCTCATGCTTACATATATGGATCAATACCTAAGCATAGAGTTCAATAGTCTTAAGGGAAGAATATGCATAACTTTTGTAATAACATATAAACCTACCTAAATCCCTTTAGACTTTAAAGAATCATAAATCAAGCCTTCATTTATAGTATTTATCATACATATAATCATGGTAGGATATTTCATTACCCTGGAAGAACATTTAACAAATTTAATATCCAAAGTAAGCTTCTTTATTATACATACACACAAAAAGGTCTAAATAATGCATTTATGCATTATCATTACTCATATAGCATAGTATATCATTTTCTTGTAAGTATGAATATATTAATAGATTTTATTTTCTCAACAAAGCATGGTAAACAAACCCTTAAAATTGTGGGTTGAAAAAAAGAAAGAGACTAATAATCAATGACCTAAGCCCATTCAAGTACCTAAAACACTTTAATTGTTTGTTTTATTTGGCTCTAAAAATAGAAGAGCAAATGGTGTGTAACAGAGATGGTGGTTATTAATTTAGTATTATTTTAAAGATTTTATGCTTTTCATCTTTATGAATCTAAATTTATTTATGTCCAAGAAAAGCTTTTGAAGATGGTGATATAAATATTAGAAAAAATAATAATGATCATCAAGAGACCCTTCAAAAGCAAATTATTGAATCAAGTAAGGAAGATATGAAGGATAAGAAGCTTTTAATGGATTTGAAATTTGATAAGAATCATCATTTGAATCATATCATAGGTGATGTTCAATAAAGGGTAATTATTAGTTTATATTTTAGAAATAAATCAAAATTTGTATTTATTTGTCAATTTGAGTTTAAATCCTTCGTAATAAATGTTGGTCAACATTAGAAATAAGGAATTGAAAATTTTATTTATAGTATAATATAGATATAACACCCAAACTTAGAGATTATGTACAAAATAGGGATATTAAGTTAAAAATCTTGTTACACCACAACATTTAGGTGATAGTTTTGCTAGATGTATAAGCTAGGATAGTTTTTATACAATTAAAGAGAATTGGGCATGATTAATGAAAATTATATATGATAAGGATCACTTTATGTGATTTAACTTATTCTTAGTTAATATTTAGCTTATTGATCATGTCTTTTGAATGAGTTTTAAGTTTATTCCTAACTTTTCAAGAATAAATCGGTCAACTCATAGCAGAGTATGGTCGATCAGTGTCCTAAAAAAATTAGTTTTTTAAATCTTTTCATAAGTTTGTAAGGAGCTTTGTTACAATAATAATCAACTATATACCCCAACTAGTCAATTAATATAGCTTTATAGTCAACCAATGTCACTTATAAATAAGAAAAATCAAGTTATAATGAGTTTGTAATGAGATTAATTGCATGAATGGTCGACCACAGGTCCCTATTAGTCAACCAATATAAAACACTGGTTAACCAATATCCCTTCTAGGAAAGAAAATTTTGAGTTTTAGAGAGTTTGTATCAAGGTTAGTTGTAAGTATGGTCGACCATACATAAATAATAGTTAACTAGTAAAGCTTTGTGATCAATTAGTGAAGCTTTGTGATTGATCACAAGCGTATCAAGGGCAAGGGTATTCTTTTTCTCTTTTCTTCTATTTTCCATCTTGCTTGTTTATTTCTTAAAGAAGATCTAGAAAAACTCACTGTTTTCTTTGCAAAACAACATCCCCATTTCATAAGAATCTTATTAGATTGCATTAAATTGAAACTTTGTTATTTTTGGTTTTCAAATTTGGGGCTTTTCAAAATCTTTCATAATTTGGAGTTATCTTTTCGAATTAATGCTTTAATAGTCAAATTGAAAAAGGAGTCAAGGTTAGTTTTCTATCAATTATTTCAATACATCTTTGATTTTGTCCAAATTTGAACTTTTGGGCATTTTTAATATCACTATTTTTGAAATTTTTGGGACTTTCAAAATTATACACTCTTTTTTATGAAATTGATGGTCAGATATTGCAATTATGTTTATTTTTATAATTCTAACCTTTAATTTTGTCAATTTTTACTTTTACTTTAATTAAAATTTCCAGCTTAGACATAACACCAAAATTGGGAATTTTCCAAAATTATAAATAATTAGGGATGTTTCTATCAAAATTGATATTTTAAATAATTGTTTGGGGGCTCTAAATGTTCAATAGCACTCTCTTTTATGCAATTTTATCAATCTTAATCAAATTAATTTTGATATTTTAATTAAGTTAGCTTGATGTATGGCCTTTACAATTTTCATCTTTTAGATATCTGTTTCTTTTTTTAAATTCCAAAAAGAGGGAGAAAGAATAGTGATATTAGATTTAGAGGAAGTGTGACATTCACTAGGAATGTCTTTTTTATGTATTCTTCATACTCTATATGATATTTATACTTGAGTAGATTAATGCTATCTTTAAGTTAATTTATCTATAAGCATAGATATTTCTTTTAACTTGATATTGAATATCTCTTTTTTTTCTTGATATTGAATTATGTTTTATGCATAAATTAAAGGGAAACTAGTCATTGTCATGATAGGGACAATTACTTGTATGCTTAATTTTATTATTGTTCTCTAATATCACAATCATAAATATTTTATAAGCATAAAAAGGTAGATAGTTGGACCAAAGGAGATTCTAATTAACGCTTTGATGATAACAAAATATAAGGACTACTAATAAGTTTATTATTTTGATGAAAAGCAATATAAGAATAAGATGTAGCCATAATTCAAGAAGATAATTCATGAAGATGATAAAGAAAAGTTGAAGTTTGCAACCTTCAAAGTGAAAATTAATTTAAAAACAAAAGAAGATTAAGGTACATAAAGGTCATTTTATATTGTGTAATGTCAATTATAATCTAATTTATTCACTTTGACATTCTTAAAGGCTCATTATGCATAAATATTTTATCTTACTTCATTACATAAGCCTTTTCATTTATCAAGAGGTTTAAAAGCTTCTATTTTTTAAAGAAAAATCTCTTATTCTTTCAAACACTCCTTAAGGGATATTTTAAATGTTATTTTAATTTTAAATGTTTTAAAAAATCAAATTTAATTATTTAAAGTTATTAAAATTATATTTTTATCGGGATTAGCTGACCAATATCTAATGTAAGCTAAAAGTATAATAGGTGAGTTTATTGACGTATTGATTGACCACACAACTATATTAGTCAGCCAATGTTCCTTTAGAGGACATATTGGTTAATTAATATCCTATTTATAGAGTATTGATTACCTAGTATAGCACATCAATCAACTAATATGCTATACTGATCCACCAATACTCTATAGCTAGGATTTGTAATGGAGTCCTAAAATCCTACAAATGCATATTTTCTTATTGGTTTTTACATAGAAAAAGCATTTGGGTGTCTTATACATGCATTTATAAATGCTTATCAATCATTTGAGTATCACTATTTCATATTTGTACAAGTGATCAAGTAACAAGGTGGGACATTTTTAAGTTGTAAGCTTCCATTGGAGTATTTTTTTTATTATATTTGGGGTGTTCCAAGTGACATTGAGATTCCTCTTTACTATAAAGAAAGACCTAAAAGGTTTGTTGAGTAAAGATTGTATAAAGGTTATTATTTGTTTCGAAAGAAGAGTTATCATAGAAATACAACAAGAGTTTTAGGAGTAGACGCAAGAAAGAGTTGTTTGCTAAACCACGATATATCTGTTTACATTTCTTTTCTCTTACTCTTTTTACTTATATTACTTAGGTTTATTGTTAAATTCATTATTTTGTTTCATATTTTCATCCTTTATAAATTATAGTCATTAATTCCCTAAGTTAACAATTTTTAGTTTAAAATTTATCAATCCCCAATTCACCTCCCTCTTAGGAGCCATTAGGGGCTAAAAAATAGTAACATGTATGTGAACATGGTTCTATATAAGCTAATATGTATGAAATGATACATTTTAGTTATCACAGCATGGTAAAGCAAGTATAAAAAACTAGTTTAGGAATCCTTAGATAATTATGTTTTAGTTATTACATTTTATAGGTTAACTGGTTAGTAATTATGGCTTTTTACTATTGATATGTTTAGTATGCAATGACATGTATTGATTACTATAATAGGTGAATGCTTGATATGATTTTGTTAGATTTTAATATATGGAATCATCAACATTAATAATAATTAGTGCGTAACAACGTACCCATGTGTATTGCAATTGTATACTGTAGACTCCTTTGTGGACTTCTTAAACATCAAAGAACCCTAGAAGGAGATTCTTTGGATGTCCAAAAGATGGGGTAAATTCTATGCATAGTCTAATTACTCTAAAGAAGGATTGTAATAAAATCTATTTATCTTATTTATTGCAGAGAAAGGAATGTTGCAATTTCTTTGAGTGATTTGATGGAAAATTTACTCCAAAAAATATAGATATCATAAATGACTTAAGAGAGAAGAATATGTTAGTGACTTGTAATGAACAAAAGGGAGATAGCAAACTTAGTTGGATATGAGGTCTAATAATATTGTCTTAGATTGTTTTTGGTTTTATTATTGGTATTTGTATATAAAAGCAATAAGGATGAGATGAGTTGTACCTTTATGACAATATGTATTATATTAATGAAATTTCATAAGACATTATGAATTAAATTAATGAAAATGAGTTGTGCCTTTATTTAATGCACATATGTATGTAAAAACACATGCCTTTAAATTCCAATCAAAAGTATTCAATTCAATACAATGCATGATATAGGCCATCATAAAAGTAATTAACAAATTCAAAAGATCAACAAAATTGCACATGATATTAGTCTACAAGATAGTAAAATGTGTTCTAAAAATCATAAAAAAGAACTTTACATATATATGACCTAAATGATTCTCTGCATATGGTGTTGTAATTACATACACATGATTCAATCCGTAAGAACATTAAAAGATACAAAATTAAGCTGTTCATAATTACATAATACCACATGAGTTATCTATTAATAAATAGGACCAAATATCTAAAAAGTCCACATAAGTTGTCCATAAATATATAGGACTATAAGCTATACACATCCTTGTTCTTTTGGTTGGTTTAAACTTTTCCTGTGCTCTTAATCTTGTTCCTATGTCATATTTTCAAACTTCATTTTCAGTATTCTTCCTCTTTGTGTCAGTTTCTTTCACAACTTCCTTTTCCCTGATTTATGAAGCATTTAATACAAAACTTCTTGGGAGCACATCTGTATTGGACCATGCATAAAAGAAATAAGATTAACTTTTTAAACATACATTCTAGTTCTTTCTTCAATATGAAACAAAAAAGTTCACCATCATTTGGCTTATGGAAAGTGGCCTAGAGATTGACATCGTACATATTTTATAATTATGTTTAGCTTATTTACATTTCTTACATATGACATGTCCTCCTATCTGTGTTGAAATAGTACCTATCTTACCTTCATTAACTTTCTTTATTCTCTTTTTCTTTAGCCTTTCAGCTATTTTCTTATAAGTAAGAGGATTAATCTTTTATCTATGTTCTTTCTCAAGTATCGCCCAAAACTGTTCAACTAGTATTGGATTTACGCTCTTCCAATAACATCGCATATATGCCTCCTTGGTGTAGTACTCATGCACATAATCCTTAGAATCTCCTTTCTTTGATATGGTCACTGAAATGGCATAGCTACAAAGGATCCTAATTTTCTTCTATCTCCCATATGTGCCATCATTTTTCTAAGGTTCAATACATGATGGTGATGCATATAGTGCTCAATTTTAAAATTTCCATTATATGCAAACATCAATTAATCTATTAGTAACATTTGAGTAAATAGGTATCCAATGGAAATAATGTTATTACCTATAAAATAAGTGAAATAACTAGTAGTCCCCTTGTTTTTCTCCCAGTTTGACATTGTATTAGGACATGTCTTGTCGTTGTATGTATCTCATAATAGCTCTTCTTATCACTTTTAAGTAAGTCAAAATTAGTTTGTCCCATACATTTCTAAAATACAGATTTAAAATCTATTATGTATTGTTTGACAACAAATCATTCTTGCATCTTCCATCAAATGCATATCTACCCTATCTCTTGTTAGTAATATTTCCAACAAATAATCTACATCCTTGTTTATACTTTTCATCTTACTCATTTGCCTTTTATACCTTTATCGAGTATAATATGAAGCTATACTCCATATCTAGTGTTTGTAAACCATAAGCAATATGTACTTACTTTGTAAATTGGCCTATAAATGCCTAAAGAAAGACTAAGAATCAAAATACGTGCATGATTAAGATATCTTTAACATAAAATCAAGGTACATATCATATAAAAATAAATATGAATATTTCATTATGTTACCCTTTATTTATCATTCATGAACACCCCAAAGTGATCATTGCTATTATCATCAAGTAGTCATCCTAAAAACCATTTCCAACTTTTTTATTCCTAAATCTTACCATAGCTCATGCTAATAGAAAAAAAGTTATCACTTAGATCTCTTCCAATGGCTGTTAGTAACTTAGCACTATTGTTTATCTTTAAATAACAACTATTAATACATATTATTGGTGTATAAGCATTAACAAACCTAGATTTCACTTGTTCAGGACATATGTAGCATGATAAACACACTTTCAGGAGATTTGAAGTATAATAAACTACCTCTCTTACATTCCATGACAGTTAGGAAGTAGCCTCTTAACTTTTTATATTCTGCCCCTTCATCTCTAAGCAACAAGTAAAAGATATGCCTTTTAGTTTTATATGCTTTGGTGTCTAAAATATCTTACTGATAATCTTATAAAATAATCCCTTTAATCCTGAAATATGCTAGTTAGGATAGTCTTTGAAGTGTGCCACGTACTTGCTGGCAATATAGTGATAATAAACTTTTGGATTATCAAATGTTCTTTCACAAGAATGAGTGTCCTGGAATATTTTGACCTAAAATATTTACCCATCTTATATAAGGTTTACATATATTCTCCATACACATTTCCTTTTATAGTTTGTAGTAACTTTTGGCCTTTTATTCTTTGTATAAACACAGTCAAATCTAATCTAAATACTCATGTTCTTTAAAGCTTTTCTAAATGTGTCAATATAATTAAAAAATCATTCATTACTTTAAAACAACTCTCTCATCATCTAAACTAAAAGTGTTAAAGTGAGGACATTTAAGCCTTTTCTTCTAATTATTATCTGAATTTCCTTCTAGGCTACTGATGACTTCATCGTCAACTTTAATCTCATTATCTTTTGAGTCAATATTCTGAGTACCCATACACCACTCACTCACATTAGGCAACTCTTCTTCTATAAAACATTTTTATATATCATCAAGAATTTCTTCACTTCAAGTCTTGAATATCATAAATCAATAAAAATATATTGATTGGATTTCATTATATGATAGATCATCTAAACCATTTGATACTTTAGGGTCAAATTCAGTGGTTGCTAAAATAGGTGGATTTGAACGTAGAACTGTGAGCGGATTTGTGGCACATCTGTGGGGAGATCTGTGGCTATCAAAGTGGATGGATCTGTGGCTTCCTTTAAACCTACCTCCTTGTCATCATCCTTAATTACCTCAATTGGAATATCTAATTTAGGGTTAGTAAGTGTCCAAAATTTGGGATACTTCTACCATTTATACAAACCTCTATTGTTTAGTTTTCTCTCTTCAATTGTACTTATCAAGTTCCGCACTTCATTATCATTCTGTAATGGCCTCAAACTATCTTTAAATGATTTATATGAAAATTTATAAATAAAATCTCATACTTCTCCATACCTTAACCTTTTAATATTAAGCATAAAATCAAAAAATGTAATCTCATCTATATTGGACCCCGTTTCTAGAGCCCAACATCCAAAGTCATAAACCTTGAGCTTATTTTCCTAAAGGGTCATTATCCATCATTCCACAATAGTGGTTTGCCCACACCAGTCAAACACCAAAATTACAACTTGACTTCTTTAAAGAAATTGTAACTCTAAGTCTCTAATTTGTTTTAAAGCAAGAATCACCTTAATCGGAGTTCTACAACTCAAGATATGCTTAAAAAGCCTAAGTGTGCTCATACCCCAAACATGCTCTCCTATCCGACCTCTCACTTACTTTAATGCAAACTTTCTCAAATCAACTCCAAATGATAGAAATGTTTTTGGAGAGAAAGATACATGTCTTAGGAATCCATTGGTCCAATAATCTCTTCAATTGGAGGTCGGATGAGGGAATTATGCCCAAAAGAATAGACAATGCTTACACCCTAAATCGATTTGAACCTATCTTGGCGCGATCACCATAACGTTCAATCTAGAAGTCGGATTGAGTTCGTTTTTAGACCACTAGAAAGAATACATCTATACCTACAACTTTCATGAAGACTATAAAATTAGATTCTGCCTCTAAATGGGTCAAAAATCACAATTTTCCCCGTGAATGTCTGTTAAACGGACATCCATGTCCGTTTAACGGACCTGTATCGGGTTTGGGAGGCCAAAATAACCCAAGAAGGTCCGTTAAATGGACATCGATGTCTATTTAACGGGCATAGACAAGCCAAGGGGTGTTTTTACACCCGAGAAGTTCCGTTAAACAGACCTTATGTCCGTTAAACGGACATTGGGGCTGCCCAAAGTCCTCCAATGCCTCCCTAAAGCTTCCTACATCCTTCCTAACACCATAAACACTTATAATCTTCCCAAATTCACTTATTCTGATGCCTAAACACTTCATAACAACTCAAACATCAAGTTCATCTCACAACATTTTCAAATCTCAACTCAATTGGGTCATCAAAACTACAAATTCCAATCATTCATCAAAACTGTCACAAACACAACCCATATATAGCATCCTAACTTGCAACACTCATATCTCTCCATTCCGACATCTAAAAATCACAAACTTCATATCGTTGGAAAGATAAAAAGATCTTCTACAACTTCCAAGAAGACAAATTTTATCAATTCTACCTAGAAAATTCCAGAATTCTCCTTAAATTCAGAACACAAACCTACCCTTATGAAAGCTTGAAAAATAGCAATGTAAAAACTTGAAATGGCATAACCAACATAATGCATGTGTATTTCATTTCCATCAAATGAAAAGAG
>JAOTBA010000205.1:8494362-8510909 GCA_025629845.1 Erythroxylum squamatum
TACCTTTGGATGAACCATCCGTAGACAAACTAACCCATCCTTCACGGGGCTTTGGCCAACATACCTCTATAACATGTGTACAGGGAGCCGAACAGGAGGGGGCTACGATATTGTAGAAGTGATGGGCCAGTCGTACCTCCGTAACATAGGACAATATTTCCTGAGGATGATGAACCGAGGCTTGAGTGGGAGTAAAGCAGCGCTCATTTCGCCAAGCCCATAACTTCCACAACACCACACCAAACAGCAGGGGCCACGCGGTCGCACCCTGAAAAGCATAGTCATTCGCCAAATTGCTCTCCAGCCAAGTAGGGAAATCGCTGGAATAGAAACCTGGCGGCCGCCGGCCCGCAAGAAGAGAATTCCAAACCCGACGGGCTTGCCAACAGTCCCTAAACACATGAATCAGGGATTCCACATGGGTCGGGCACACCGAACAAACAGGGGAATCCGTCAACGAGAGCTGAAAACGTCGGTCGTTAGTCATGAGTCGGGCCTTCGCCACTAACCAAAGGTGGGTGCGAAGACGGTAGGGGCCCTGCCAGTCCCAAATCAATTTCCAAATCGGCGCCCCAGGTGACCACAAATGTTGTTGGAGAAGACGATAGGCAGAACGAGTAGAAAACCAGCCACTGGGTTCCAAAGACCAACAGAGACGATCAGCCTCACTGGTGCTATGAGGCGGGAAAATGGCAGCAATTTTTAACAGAATGTCATGCGGCAGATATCGGCTAAAGTCGTCCCATGACCAGCCCCCGCAACCAGAAACGTAGTCACATACCTTCTTCTCAAGGTGCTCCGCAGGAAGTGCAAGGAGTAGATGGGAGACTAAGGGACCACCGACCCCCTGCACCCATAGATCTGTCCAAAACCGAACAATTCTGCCATTACCCACAGACCAAGCAATGCCCTCTTGCAGGTGATCGAAAGTGGCACAGATGCTGCGCCAGAGTGGAGACGACCCAGATTTGGCAATGAAACCGGCTGGAGGAGCGCGATCCAACTTATATTTAGCAATTAGAACCCGATTACAGAGCTTGCCTGGCTCCTTAAGAAGAGACCAGCCCAGTTTCATGTGTTGGGCTGTGTTCATCGCCTGCAAATTTTTCAGACTGAGTCCGCCAAAAGGGCGGGGGCTGCACACCTTGGGCCAAGAAACTAAATGCATTTTGCGTTTACCCCCAGTAGAGCCCCATAAAAACCGTTTACAGCAGCTCTCAATTTCCGAGATCAGCCCCTTAGGAAGTTTCGCCGTCTGCATAGTGTACAATGGAAGAGCACCTAACACCGATTGGCAGAGGGTCAAGCGCCCAGCCATGGATAAGCCGTCAGCCTTCCAACCAGAAAGACGGGCTTGAACTTTCTGCAAAATATGGGTGTAGGTGGCTTTGGTAATCCGTTTATGGATGATGGGAACTCCCAGATACAAGCCAAGGTCCTGCGTAAGAGAAAACCCCGACAGCCGCGCTAGCTGATTACACACAGAAGGGCGCACATTAGGGGAGCAGAAAAGCTTCGTTTTGGGGACACTCAGTCGTTGTCCCAAAGCAGAGCAAAAATGGGCCATGCACTCCAGGATTTCCGTCATTTGTTCCTCAGAAGCTTCGGCAAACAAAACCATATCATCAGCAAAACATAGGTGAGATATCTGGGGACCATCCTTGCCAACCCGATAAGGCTTCCACCAACCAGCACCCACCCGAGTCGCAATTAACTGAGAAAGGCGCTCCAAGCATAAAACGAACAGATAAGGGGACAAGGGATATGTTAACTATTGTTAATAGAAAGGATTTTATTATAAAAAAAACTAAAAAATAATAATAGATGTATTCAATTAAGAAATTAAGTATAGTAATAAAATATTGTAGTCCTAAACGTAAGTAACAGTGTTAAATGTACGAATTTCATGATTTTATACTAATGACTAAATTTGAAATTTAACAATTTGATATAGCAACATTTTCACACTTTGTAATTAAAATAACGATGATAAAATATTTTATACAAAATATGGTTCAACAAATTAAACAACTATTATTATTAAGAATGAGGTTATTCGTATATTTCTATTCACCAAATATTACATTTTATCTTTCTAATTTTATTAATTTAATCGTCGAAGGTTAAACACCAAAAATATATTAATATTTAATTACGTAAGTATGTCAAGAGAAGGTACCATACCCTAACCCATCACACTAGACTTACTTTCATACACTCCAAGTTCCAAATCTACAAAATTCAACACAAGAAAATCACCTTATATCAAGTAATTTCTTAACATGGATAATATTTGATTTTTTGTCAATTTAATTTGTTTTACGTTTTCTATTTTCATTTTATTTTTCTTAGCGTTACAAATACATGGATCTTAAATTATTTTTACATGTCTTGCGTGTTCGACATTTTAGGCATGCAACTGTTCAGGACAGTGTTCTCCCGTCACGACCAGATTCTCAAAACTCTCATGTGTCTCTTCACCTCACAAACCTACTAAGAAAAGAGTTTCCTAGTCCAACAAAATTTCCTTCTCCGACTCTGTAGGATCGTTGAGATGTTCCACCATAGGAATATTTCTCTATGTCCTGTCCTGTCAACATCTCTCTCTTTCTCCTCCAACCTCAATCTGCCTCCACAGTCACTTCCAAAACTTCTCCACTGATCCATATTATCATCTTACAAAGGAAAAAAGAAACAAGGCTAAACAAATGGCTATTGGTAGGTCTCGTAATAGTAAGCGAGGCTCTTCCTCTTCGTCGTACACATCAACCGTAGCCACCGTATCTTTCATAGCATTATCTGTCGTTGGTGTTTGGATGCTCACCTCTAACTCGGTTGTGCCACGTCAAACCACCAACCGTGTATCCAAAGACATCATCACGACCACCACGGATTCTAACATTGACACTGACATCTCTTCCTCCATCCAGACAAATGATATCTCTGCCAATAACGTTGGGACTAATGTCTCCTCCAATGAGGCAGAAAAAACAGACTCGACTACCACCAACAACGATGAGACTGATGTCTCCTCCTCCATCAAATCAGAGAAAACAGACTCCACTGCTACCAACAACGTTGGTACTGATGTCTCCTCCTCCAGTGAGCCACAGAAAACAGATTCTACTGTCACCCACAACGTTGAGACTGATGTCTCATCGTCCACTGACTCACAAAAAACAGAAGGTTCAAGCAAAAGTGATCAGCCCGTTTTTGAAGACAACCCCGGTGATCTTCCTGCTGATGCCATTAAATCTGATGAGCCAAAGACCAATAACGAGAATGATAAAGAGCAAAACAAACAAAACGCGGTGATTGATGGCAAGACTGTAGAAGAGAGCTCCCAGGAGCAGGAAAAACAAAAAAAGAAACGAAATCAGGTGTCTGAGGAAAGTGCAATGACTCAAAATCAACAGGCTGATCATGAAAGCCCTGACGGAAACCAGCGGACAGGAAAAAAGAACTCTGATCATGAGGATCTAAATCAAGTTTCTGAACGTGGGCAACAACAGAATGTGGAAAATCAATATCAGGAGGCTGACAGTGGCAAGAAGTCCCAGGATTCAAGGAATCAAATGGACAATGCAAGTCAACAGCCACAAGAGACAGAACAAAATGACAAATCATATGAAGAACCGCAACAACAGCAGCGACTTGAGGACTCCGGACGTCAGACTGTTTCAAAGGAGTCTCAGAATGATGTATCAGAAGAGGATCAAAAACAAAGAATGGAGCAACAACAACAGCAAGAGCAAGAACAGATGCAAGACACCTATACAAACCAAGAGACCCCGCAACAAGAAGTAAAGCAAACGTATTCAGACATAACAACCACCGGGATTCAACTAAGTCAGGAATCTGCAAAAACAGCACAGAACACTGAAAACCAAGTTGATAATCAAGCAACCAAGGAAGAAACTGAAATCCAGGACGCAACTAAATTTACTAAGGCTGCAGAATCGAACATGGGAGAGACATCATTCCCAGGTAGTAGCTCCTCAGGAATACCAAAAGAGTCAAAGGAGTCTAAGAAGTCCTGGTCTACTCAGGCAGCTGAATCCGAGAACGAGAAAGAAAGACGAAAGGAGGAGTCAGAGGGTAAAGAAAGCATTTATGGCTACACATGGCAGCTCTGTAATGTCACTGCAGGTCCGGATTATATACCTTGTTTAGACAACGAGAAGGCTGTAAAACAGTTGAAAAGTACCAAGCACTTTGAACATAGAGAGAGGCATTGCCCTGAGGAGGGACCTACTTGCTTGGTCTCTGTTCCTGAAGGATACAAAAGGCCAATCACATGGCCTAAAAGCAGAGAAAAGGTATGAATGGTTCTTGAAGGTTTTATTTGGCGGGTGATTTTGCTTTTGCATTCTTTGTAATAACTCTTTTAGTGTGGTCAAGCAGATATGGTATCATAATGTTCCTCACACCCTCCTGGCAGAGGTGAAGGGACACCAGAATTGGGTGAAGGTGACCGGTGAGTTCTTGACCTTTCCCGGTGGTGGGACTCAGTTCATACATGGAGCTCTACACTACATTGATTTCCTTGAACAGGTATTGATACCACATTGTCATGGAATGTTTTAATCGAGCTGATGCCTGAGTACTTAGTAAGGAGTTTATTTGGGACTTTCATTAGATGTATAAGATCACTATTGACATGTATACAACTCTGTAAATATTCACAGTTTTTTCACATACATCCTGATGCTTCTGAAAGCCCAGAACACAACATGTTACGTTCTTGGCATTACTGACCTTGTTTATATATCATCCTTCGGAATATAATCTTACAATCGTGATGGTCTCAGATGCCTGATTTTATCTTCTTCTCTGGCAAGAATGAGTCCTTTCCCATTAACATTATGATAGTAAAGTCTATTTTAACATGTCAAAAATGGCTGCAGTCAGTGTCCAATATTCAATGGGGAAAGCACACTAGAGTAGTTTTGGATGTTGGATGCGGGGTTGCGAGCTTTGGTGGCTATATTTTTGAAAAGGATGTTCTAACAATGTCGTTTGCACCTAAAGATGAACATGAAGCTCAAGTTCAGTTTGCCCTTGAACGAGGAATACCTGCAATATCTGCCGTCATGGGTTCTCAGCGCCTCCCATTTCCAAGCAGGGTCTTTGATCTTATACACTGTGCACGTTGTAGAGTGCCTTGGCACGCTGAAGGTCGTAACTGTTGCTTGTGATTTCACATTGAGCTTCAATACTTTCTGCATTTTAATCATTATACAGATATGGGTAAAGTGAATATTTATGAGTAGCCTGCTGTTATCTAGTAGGCCAACTGTATACGTTTAGTTTTTCCTTTGAACTTGCGGATGGATCACGAGGATAGTCTTATGCTGATTCAGGTGGTCTTCTGCTTCTGGAACTTAATCGTGTTCTAAGACCTGGAGGGTACTTTGTCTGGTCAGCTACTCCTGTATACCAGAAGCTTAAAGAAGATGTAGAGATATGGCAAGGTAGGAATGTATGGATACTATGCACATGTAAAATTCATCAAATTGACTCATTTTTCTTTTCTTAGCAATGTCTGCATTGACTGTATCTATGTGTTGGGAGCTTGTGACAATCAAGAAAGACAAACTCAACTCTGTTGGCGCTGCAATATACAGAAAACCTTCGACAAATGACTGCTATGATCAAAGAAAGAAAAACAGCCCTCCTATGTGTAAGAATGAGGATGATCCAGATGCTGCCTGGTATGTCTTCTCACATGAAATCTAGCAATGGTTGGAAATTGCAGGAGCATCTGAATTAAAGCGTTATAGTGCATATTGAATCAATAAATATGGTTGTCAAAGAAGCTTTCGACTTTCAGGTATGTACCTCTCCAGGCTTGCATGCATCGGTTGCCAGTTGCAGAGAATGCTAGAGGGTCTCAATGGCCGGTGGAGTGGCCTAGTAGAGTGCAGACACCTCCTTATTGGCTAAACAGCTCGCAGATGGGCATCTACGGCAAGCCAGCCCCTCAAGATTTTTCCACAGATTATGAACACTGGAAACGTGTGGTAAGCAATTCATACATGAAGGGGTTAGGCATCAGTTGGTCCAACGTCAGAAATGTCATGGACATGAGAGCTGTTTATGGAGGGTAGGGAACCTTTCAGCTACAGACTTTAGTTTGACTCTTGTTACCATCTAGCTATGAGTTATCAGAATTTGTGCTTTGCTTGAATCCAGGTTTGCGGCAGCTCTAAAGGACCTTCAGGTATGGGTCATGAACGTAGTGAACGTTGACTGTCCAGATACTCTCCCCATAATTTATGAGCGCGGCCTTTTTGGAATATACCATGATTGGTGTGAATCCTTCAGCACTTACCCTCGAACTTATGACCTCCTTCATGCAGATCATCTCTTCTCAAAGCTGAAAAAGAGGTCACTAACATTCATCGATGAATGTTGTTTAATCACAGCACCCACTTTGGCCTCTCCAAATTCCCATGAACAAAATGTATTATTGGTGTTTGCAGGTGTAAACTTGCTCCTGTCCTGGCGGAAGTGGATAGAATAGTAAGACCTGGAGGTAAGTTGATTGTTCGGGACGAATCGGGCGCAATAGGAGAAGTTGAGAACTTATTGAAGTCACTGCGATGGGAGGTTCATTTAACCTTTTCAAAGGACCAAGAAGGTCTGCTCAGCGCCCAGAAAGGTGATTGGCGACCACAAACCTTGGCAGCTTCAGCTTCATCCTAATAATACATGTAAAGAACAGATTTTGGCCCCATTCTCATCCATCTTCTACTCTAATAGCAATACTACAAAATTATTTAGGCCCGCAATGGCGATTTGTTCAATTTCTTCACTTTCTTGTTGTAAAACGCTTAGAAATAGAGTCAGTAAATACAATTATAACTAATCTCTTGCGCTAGAAAATGTAAATACGACCTGAAAGTGTTCAATATGCAATACAAATTTGGAGATCGTATTACTTCAACTCAATCTTCAATTTTTCGCATGCATGACATGATTAAAAAGTAAATTTCATGTAAACGGATTTTAATAATTATTTTGATTTCTTCACTATTAATCGTATTAAAATTGAACAATCAATTCCATGAGCAATCAATCACAATCTGTAAAAATCAATCACAAATAAAACAATCACAATCAATTGCCTAATTAGGATGCGATTTGTAAAGCTTGTTATAGGCCTCCAGTTCATCATAATACACATCCCACACGCACCTCACGCAGCCGCTCCCGCAGCAATCACCCGGCTCCGGCATCTCCGGAGGCGGAGGCGCTTTCTTCGCTTCTTTCCCATCATCCTTCTCCTTCGCCTTTTCTTCTTTCTTCTCCGTCGCCGGAGGTCGTTCGTTACTCGAAGCCATGCAGTTTATGCTAAATAGAGGAAAAGATAGCGGATAGTGAACTCCGGCAGATATTGAACACGGCGATAGGCGTCTGAAACTCAGATCTCTCATTAAACGGTAACTATTATTTGGACGACGGTGTTTGACCACTGGGGACGTGGAGGTTATTGTCTGGTGAATTTGGCAAGCTGTTTTCATTACACAAGTTTGTGTTGGGATTTGATTGTTTAAATAGATACGAGTCACGTGGGCTGATATGCGTTGACCTTTTCAAGAAATTGGACCGAAGCAGTTAAAGAAAATATTTAGGATTTAAAGGTCAGCTGCTATTGCACTGCTCTAAATCTGAAATATTTAAGATTTAAAGGTTTAATCCGTATTAAATTGTTATAAAATTGATATATAATAAATAAAAAATAAAAATTATAAAAATAATTAAAAATAAAATATTTTATTGAAATAAAAAACAATAATATCTATTATTATATAATTAACTAATAATAAATAAATTCAAGTATAATATAAAACTTAAAATAACAATAAAAATTAAAATTGTATTTCTGAAGGAGGTTGTGTCTAGTCATCATTAAAAGTTTTAAATTCTCCAACATTATCTAAAGACTTATAAACTAAGCTTTCATCCAAAATATTTGCGTTAACTATTTCTATTACATTCAAATAAACTACAAATTAGTAATATATGAAATTATTCTTAATTAAAATTTTGTAACATATTATACTTTTAACTTAAATATGATCAAAATAAGATATCAACTGACCATCAGTTGATGTTCTTAATTCATTCATTATAATAAATATATTTTATTCATAAACCGCCTTTTTAAGTTCAGTATAATTAACATCAGACAATAATTCTTCTTCTGTAATCCAAAAATCGTTTTCAGGTAAACTCAATTCTCGAAATAGTTTTAAAAGGTGGAATAACTATTCGCAATTTACATAATAGTCTTATAGTTGGACAAAATCATAAATTTTTACAACCAATTAATTAAAGGTGATGCTCTGAAGTCTGAAATAAAAATAAAAAATGTTAGAAGTAGGAATTTAAAACAAGCAAAAAGAATTATAGTAACTAGATACGAGAGAAAGTAAAACAAGCTTACTAATAATTTTTTCTTTCTTGATAATATAAATTGAAAATATCCATGTATTGCACTTTAAATGGTCAAAACATGATAATGCTATAACCTTTTTACATCTCAATTAGTTTATTTATTTAGGACAAAATTACCAACTTTAACTAATTAATAATTATTGATTTTAATGATGAAATTTAAATCAATAGAATTGAGGTGTAGAATTACGTTAATCCCATTTGGAATTAAGATTAGGGAATATGTAATTACTCATTTAACAAACGTAATAAATATTGAATAGAGTTAGTAAAGGGGAGTGAGGGTCATTTGAACCTGAAAGATTGTTTTGAACAAAGTTTTTTTTGTAAAATATTTAGAACAAAGTTGAAGACAACAAAACGTAATATAAGAGAGAAGTTAAAGACTCTAAACACGTGTATGATCAAAAGAGAAATAAGTTGATTTATTCTAGAGTTTTCATTACTATTTCTTCCCAAACTCATCTCATCTTCGTTCATGTCGAGCTTCAAAGAAACACTTTGAGAGTCGTGATGTTATGTATTCATCTCATCTCATCTTTTGGATTTTTTGGGATTTTGTTTGTTCACACCTCCCTTTCCCTATTGGTCGAACTCAAACCACAGAGTCAATATTAATGTGATATTATTTTTAAATAAAAGTAGGTTTTACTATTACATGACAAATAAGGTTTATTGTCTAAAATGTGTAATAATAAGTTCTACTTTTATTTGAAAAGTGAGACCTACTATTTGAAAAATATATAGCAGTGTGCTTTGCTGTCACGTGACAGTGAGACTCACTTTATGATTAATTTTAAAAAACTAATTATGCGATAACAAGACCCACTTTTTATTGAAAAAATATAAAAATAATGTTATGTCAGTATTGACATATTAACTTACAGAGAGTTAACCTATCAAATTTTTTGTCCATTTAGAGTTTGTTTTGAATGTTTTAAAATCGTTAAGATTCAATTTGAACACTTCAAGCGTTAAGATTCAAGTTGTATTATATTATAAACATTGAAATTCAAAATACACTTTTAGTCTTTTATATAACTTAATCTATTTTCTTTTTTCTTTTTTTAATGCAAAATAAGGTAAAAAGTAGCAACTTCCAAATTTTAAGGGCTTCCTCAAATTCTGATATAGCTTTTAAAGTTTGAGTTCCGAATGAAATAAGTCAAATAATTTCCTTTAATTTACTATATTTGTTTTACTATGCTTTTCTTAAGGAAGATTAAACAATTTAAAGTACATTCCATCTATAATACTTTATAAGGTCAAAGAAACTAAATGTGGTTTAATTAATTTAACCAAATTTTGTATACTTTAAATTTTTTGGAGTTATTATATATTATAAAAAAAGGTTAAAATCAATCTCTCTTATAAATTTTGCTACACAAATATTATGTCATACAAGGTAATTGATCAAACCATAATTGTTGGCCGAAAATTATCTAGCCACATCTCTGCACTAGCCTTTGCCCTAGATGGATCAACTACAATAATTGATATGAGCTAAACTAGGATTGTGTCTAAGATTGTGTGTAAGTCAAACAAAAAACAAGAAGATGTATAATTTAGTGATATGAGCATGCCAAGAACTGTATCCACTATTTAGAGGAAATGGTGAGTTCAGTTTAGTGATAACGATATGCTAGATGCCATATCCATCATCTAGGGGAAATAGTTAGATCTATATTCTAGGCCATAACTGTGTCTCAAATTATGTCTTAGAAGCAACAAAGTGCATTTAAATGCGAAAACCTTAATAATGTTAAAATTTCTAATCCATATCGCTTATTCGTGGAATTTAACCTCAACTTACTATTTTATTACTTACTAATGATAAGTGTTCTTAGTTAATGAGTGACAAGACTTGCGATAGGAAAAACTTTTGTAGCATTTGTGCATACATAAAAACAAAATCCAACAAGTTTTTATTATTGATATTAGGGAAGCAACTAGTTTTAGAAATTATATTAACTATTTTTTAATCTTATATGTTTGTTCTTTTACTTTATTTTTGTTAGTTTTATGATCCGAAGCTAATATTTCACTTTCCAAGAAGAAGACTCAAAACTTGAAAGAATAATTTGTTGAAATCTAAATGAGCAAACTAAACAAAAAAGTGGAGACTTACTAAATAAACTACCTAAAAACCATAGAGATAGAGTAAATAATAATGATGGAATTAGAGATTTTTATTTTGGGCCCCAAGATTGATTGAGTCTAAGCTAGTCAGTCTTAGATCGAACTTGATCGACTCGACCCAAACCAAACTAGGTCCAAAAAGCATTATATGAAAGAAAGGATTTTGATGGCTTCTTAGTGAGTGTTGAAGGTTATAGGTTTTACGTTAGAGGAGATAATGATAAGGTGGAGGGAGTTGTGGAAAATGGGGCCAATGCAAGCTAACATTGTTGCACAAACTCCATAAACTTTAACTTGGGGCAAGAAAATGCAAAAATAATTGTAAAATCTTGAAAGAAAGTTGTCTATAATCATCCTATAGATGTGTAGATAAATAATGAAGCAATCTCTTACATAAATGAGTTAACTTTGAACATTAAAGTTCACAAAAATTATCAAAGCATTATAATTATCTAATTGTGAAAAAAGAATATTTTTCACCTTGATAGAAATGTAGAACATTTAAAGGATGACTATGAACTTTTATTAGTAATTATATGATGAACCAATGGTAACATTTATGATAAAGAAATTTTTATGGGAATAGAATCTAGAAATCACTATATTTTGGTTTAGCTTTTATTTAAGAAAACTAAGATGCATTTATATGCATTGTTCATTAGTAAATAAATTGACATTTTGGCACAAAAAAATCATATAATAAAAATTAAAAAATTAGAAGAATGAATATGCAAGTAGGTGGCGATCACGTAAAAGTTTAAAGTAATAGAGAGAATTGACGAGCAAGAGAGTGGCAATTAGGCATGCAATTTTGGATGATAGAGAGAAGCATGAATTTGGAGGGAGAGAGACAGTAAGTGACAAATAAATGGGTATAGGATTTTAGGATTTGTTTAATCATCTATTGATAAAATGATGTCTTTTTGTTACATTAACAAAATGATGTCATTTTAAATATAATATCAAAGGCAGGGTTCAAATTGGGTAGCTTGGATTTATTTATAAAAAAATATCAAGTTCACTTCAAAGCTTGCAACTCAAATACGGCCCATTGACTTTGGGTCAGATTAGGCAATTTTTATCATCGCTAGATGAAATATGCCAAACCATCTCCTATAAAGATGCAACCAATCATTATAAGACTGACAGTCAATGGTAATTATTTTGAGATCAAGTCTAATATAACTCTTATACTACAATATAATGTACAATTTGATGGAGTATCCAACAATTATCCCAACGCACACATCACCAGCTTATTAGAAATTTGTGACATATTCAAGATCAATAGAACCACTAAAGACATTAATAGGCTGAGGTTATTCCTATTCGCATTGAGGGATCAGATGAAACGGTTAAAAGCATTATTTGTTGCATCAATTATGACTTGGGAGAGTTTTGTAGAGAAATTTCTTTGCAGATGCTTTTGACCATCTAATATAGAAAAGTTAATGAATGATATATATTCCTTTTACAAATTTGACAGTAATGAGTTAATGAATGATATATATTCCTTCTGCTAAGTAAGTGCCCACTCCATAAACTTCCAATATAGATGTAAGTCTAAACCTTCTATAATGACTTGATAACTTTAGGAGGAAAGTTAGTAGACATTGTAATGGATGGAGCATTAAATTAGTAATGGTGGAACATTAAATAATAAGGCTCTAGAGACTTTTTTAAAGTTGATAGAAGAGAAGAAAATGAAAAACTACTAATGATAATCAGGAAGGGTGAGAACAAAAAGATTAGTTGGAATCCATAACATATACATGTCGTGACTACTTTGATGGCTCTGATAGAGGCGACAGTGAGATAATTAGACAACCTAAATTCACCATTATGGATAAGTCATAAGTTGTGAATTTTTTAAGGAGGACACCAAGGTATGGAATTTCAAATTAGAAATCTTATAACTAAGTCAGTGAAGCAAATTGATTTTATGGAAGTTTTCGTTGGAAATAAACCCCTCCTGTAAAACATATAATCAAGATGGAGAAATCATCTAAATTTCTTTTAGGTCAATCAGTAAGATCAAAGATGACCCTTTGAGGATTGTATCAACTAACGCAACAAGAACAGTAGTTAAGTTTGGAAGATATAACGAGAGACTTTATGCTGGCAACTTCCTTTTTATTATAAAATCATTAAGCTTTGTTTAGGAATCTCAAAGTTCAAATAGGTCGACTAACAAAGGAGATAATAGAGAGATGAAATAGTATGTTGCCTAATGATACAATACCCAACTTTAGGGAATATATGAAGGGGGTTATTGATAACTAAAAATTATAACATGTTTTACACCCCTATTTTATGTTGTTTTAAATTAATTATTTACATAGTACATTTAGGTAAAAATTGCTACAATTTACTATTATTAACTTTAGTCATTTAGTTCTGTATTTTATTTCTAAAAGGGTTTAAATTGTACAAAGTGTTTTCTTGTAGGCTTGGTAGAGTTAAAGAAAGGAATCTAGAAGGAAATTTGACCCAAAATGAAGTTCGGCCTAAAAGAAAGTCCATAATTAAGCAATCAGTCCATCAAAACAAAAAATAGTCTAATTAGCACAGAAAAGAGCAAAACACAGTAGCCAGGGAAAAGAAGCAAAACGTAGCAGCCAAAAGACAAAAGTAGTCCAGCAGAGAAAATGCTACAGCCAAGATGCGCAACAGAAAGAGGTTGGGTAAAACGCATCACCAAAAGGAAGTAAAATGCATAACCAAAAGGAAGCAAAAGGTAGCAGAAAGAAGCAACCAAAACACAACATCTAGAGGAAAGGAAACAAAACAATGCAACAGCTCAAGAGACAGTCAAAAAATAACCTAACAACAATAGAACAAGATCGGTATCAGGGGGAGGGGGTAGAAGGAGACTAACCCATCTGACATTTTTTGCACCAAATCCATTTAAAATGAAAGAAGATAATTAGAGGCTCATCGAAAATCCAATAATGTGCAAGCTAGAAGCCATTTTTGAGGCTGTAAAAAGGCAACGACTTGGGAGGAGAAGGCAACAAGTAGTCCATACAAAGGAGAGATTTCAAAGAGGATTTTTCGTATGTCAAAGGCAATTGAAGTAAGAAGCTAGCACGAGGAGGTGTGGGGATGTTTACAAAGCCACAAACCACTGAGATTGAGCTGGTTCGTGATTGGTGGAGGAAGAAATTCTAGATCTTTAGGGTTAGTCCAAGGTTTGTGAAGGTACAAAAAATTGAATGAATTTTTAAAAAACTTTTCTTCTCTTCATTTATGCTTTCCTGTGCTTAGTTAGTTTTAACTGTTAAATTTAGTTTAGAGATGCACTTTGAATATTTGAATTATTAATTTTTTGAATTTATTGACTTGTTACCAAGTTAATTTAATACTTATATAATGTATGAATTATTTGATTTCTGGTTCATGTTCTTGATATGATTAGATATGTCATTGATTATGTGAATGTGATATTTAAATCATTAATTCATATCGAGATGTATGAGCTGGAATTTATTTGTTCTTCGAATAAATTATCTGTGGTTGGATTATCTCTTAGTTTATAATGCGCTTTGAGTTGACATTGAGCTGGTTCGATTCTAGTAATTAAAGGGAGACAAGTAGGGCCTAACTAATTAGTTTTCTAAGCTTAGCCTATTAAACAACTTAGATGATCTAAGTATATCAAATTGCATGGCTAAATTAAAATTAAAACACTGTTTGTTCACTTGTACATATTAGATTAAGTTAGAATAAATTTAGAAGTTGTTATTTATTTTGATTATATTCAATTCAAAATTTATAAATCCACCTTTTTTTATATACTTACATTTATTTCGGATTAATTCATAAGTTTTGAACTTGTCACAAACTGCTTGCATTGAAGTTTAAGATGGAACAAAATAATTGAATCACAACAAAATGAATGAAGAATGATGACTTTTCTCAATGTTGTCCAAGTTGTGAAGAATATTCCAAATTTTTGTTAAATTGTGTTTTAAGTTTAGGAAAGCAAATTAAATGTTTAAATATATACTTTTTATTTTACCTATGATTTGACTTGTCCTATAAATTACTTAATTTGTAAACTATCTAATCAAATTGAAAAAGGCAGACAAAAGGATAAAAATGGCCACAGCTACCTTGAAGCAACTTTCATAATCAAGCTTAAAAGATCAACCTTTATGCATTGTCTTCCCAGTTTTGGAAAGACCCTTAAAGCTAAATTCAAATTTTTTAAATTTATTACCTAAATTTTATGGACGTGTAGTTGAGGATCCTCGTAGATATTTAAAAGAATTTCTTGTTATTTGTTCTACTATAAAACCTGAAGGAATTGATGATGAACAAGTGAAATTACATGCTTTTCCATTTTCATTGCATGATTTTGCTAAACATTGGTTCTATTATTTGCCTCATAGATCTATAAATGCATGGGCAAAATTGCATAGATCTTTTCTCGAAAAATATTTTCCTGCTATTAAAACATTAATTAGTATTACTAAAAGGTAAACTCATACGTAGGATCAAAGATGAAGAACTATTGTTTTCTAACATTGAAATGTCATTTATGTTTGTTAAAGACTTAGGATAAGTTAATTGTTTAAATATCCTACATAAAATCATTGGGAATGAAGTTAAAATGCCAAGAAAAGTGAGAATGAAGTTAAATAAAAGGTTAAGATCAGAGTGAGGAACCTCTAATTAACACTTTTCTTGATCATCGTGAAGATTGGAGCAACCATATTGCTTTAAAAATTAATCAAGCTTAAGATAAGAGTCAATTAAAAGGCTTATAAAGAAGCACTTATTGGAAGATAACACAACCATAAGTTTAAGATGTTTTTTTAGTTTTTGAAATTATGGACTAATAATTTGAATATTTGTTTTACATTTGATAAGGAGTTATTTTTATTAGATTGTTGTAGGTTTATATTTTTGTTATAGTTGTTTATGTTTTCTATTTTCTATTTTAGGTTTTCATATTTGTGTTTTTGTAGTTATGGAAATAAAGGAAGGAATAAATAAGCTTAAGGAGAAACTTTGAAGAGTTTTGGAGATTAAACATGAGAAAAAGGTCAGTGAAAAGCTCACAATCGGGTATATATTATATCAAATTGTTGAACACGAATTGGGATATGCCCATATCCCAAAATGTATAAAAGCAAGTTTTTTTAAAAAATATTTATAAAATATGATATATTTGTATCCCAGACTGTGTCTCTATATTTAAAGATATACAAGGATTCATGGTGTAAAGAAGTTAAAGACAGTAAGATCTACAACCTTGACCATGCCCATACACCAGATCATGTTCTGAGAAAACATTTTTCTAAAAGGATCTATAGTCTGAGTCATGCTCATATCCCATACTGTGTCCTAATTTTTTTTTACTTAGAATAACTACACCATAACCTTTTTATAGATCATGTTGAAAAAATTTAAAATATATAAGATAATGCTAGCCCCCCATTTTTGTCTCTCTCTTTAAATCTTTCTCAATTTCTTTACATACCCGCTACCAAAATCGAGTATCCCATAAAACCCATCAAGTTTTTGGCATTACCCTTTATCCTCACCAAGATTCAATAGCTTTTTCTCCTCCAAATCTATATTTTTGAAAGCTAGGGATCAAACTCATCTTTTTTGGGATTTCTACAATCTTAAGCATTTTCGCTTAGTCTCTATTTTCAAGCTTAGATTTATAACTTTAAATGATGAGGTATGTGATATTAATTAGGAAGATCGAAAATATTTATGTTTTAGTAGGTAGAGAGGGAGTTGAGGCCCCTATGGCTAGAGGAGAGGAGAAAAAGAAAATGGAGCTTGGTCGTGTCGGTCGTGTTGGGCCCGGATCCAGTCAAAACGACCCGTGGGCCGATCGGTCCATTCTTTAAAGGTCGGTCTCATATTTAATGGCTATATCAAGCCCAAGCCCGATCCACGCTCTCCTCAGCCCATTCACGTGTGCA
>JAOTBA010000205.1:8519007-8533267 GCA_025629845.1 Erythroxylum squamatum
CTCCGATTGAGTCGATTCTTGAGGCTAAATAAAATTAAGATATGGGACTTCAATTATGTGAAGGGCTCGAATTTTAATTTAGTCCCTAAGGTCGTTAATTTTTGAATCAAAGTAGGGTTAATGTGCAGTCTCGGATTTTGTGCAGGTCCGATAGTAATTCGGCCATAACTTCTTCGTTTTAGATCCGATTTGAGTGTTCTTGGTGCCGTTTTAAAGATGAGACATAGAGGAACATTTCTCTAGAAGGAAGTTTTGACAAATTCCTTCAAATTGATAGTGCGAATCAGATCCGTAAGTTAAGCATGACTAAAAGTAAATGTTAGGGGTATTTTGGTCTTTTATCTATCATTTGATGACATGGCTTTAAAATCACAAGGGGTTGTCGTTTTTTTAAGGGTGAAACACGATGATAAGAGGAAAGAAGAAGAAATAAGAGAGAAAAGGAAGGAGTATGGCCGTGGAGAAGAAAGAAGAAGAAAAGCTTGGAGATTTCGAAAATTTTGGGGTTTCAAGACGGATTTTGATGTTGATTCAAGAGAAAGAAAGGTGGGAAATGAAGAGAGCTTCCTTTCAAGCCATGAAAATTCGAATTTGGAGAAGAAAAGAGGTAAGAGAAAATTTTCAACTTTGTGTTTTTGATGAAATTTTAGTTTAGAAATATGGGAAATGATATGGGTTCATGGATTATGAGCTCAATTTTGAAGATGTCATGATAAATTGGATCTAATTTTGGATTTTGATTATGGTATTGTTTATGGCTTGGAAAGCCGTTAATGTAAATTCATGCTGTATATAAGTTATGGAGTTTATGGATAGGATGAGTTTCCAAAAAGGAAAATGTATGGAAAAAAAAGTATACCGTTTTTCGGATGTGGATTAGTCTTAGGGTTCCAACGCGACGGTTTGTTGTCTAAGATTTGCGCTTGCGGATGTCGGCATGTGTTTCCGTTCGTTTCGAAACGTTAGTTTCGATTTGCTTTCGATTCATTCGTTTCGATTCTGTTTGCTTCATTTCCGTTTCTGTTTTTCGGTTGGGATCTGGTTCCGAGATCGGGTCCCAACAATCATAGTAGTCTTTCAAGTTAGTATTTGAATTGTTTTGCTTACAAGTTTGAGGATGTCTTGTTGTGTCTAGTTTCTATTGCTTTTAATTGCCTTCATATTTTGATTTTGGTTACAAATTTTTGTGTTTTGATCCAAATAAAAGATGAATTAAGTGAAAATGACGTGAATATTGTATGCATGTTAATTAAATTATTTTATGAATTTTTTCATAAAAATGGAAGTTCACGTAAATAATTTACATGAAAAATATGAATGGTGACTAACTTGTCACCGTCGTAACAAGCTTAGTCACAGTGGTGACTAAGCTTGTCACCACCATGACACTTAAGTCACTGTGGTGACAAACAAAGTCAACCCCGTGATATGTTTTTTTTAATTCAGCAACTTATTATGTGTCATGCGGAGGAGGGACAACTCAAAATCCTACACCTAAAACAGACTACAAATAGAAAGAGGAAGGAGGGTGGTGACACATTCTACATTCCACATTCCACATTCATTCACTCTACAGACACTTATTCACACCACACAAACTTATTTTGGGAGACAGAGAATAGATAGAGAGAAAGAAGGCAGAGGAAGAGAATAGAGAGCAGAAACAGTCGAGCGAAGAAGAAGAATAGTAGAGAGGTAGAAATAGAGTGAACATCCGATCATTTAGGTGAGAGCCAAGCAGAAACTGAAGGCGAGAACTAATGAAGGAAAGTTGAGAGGGGCAAGAGATCACCGCAACTCCCTCATCCGATCCTTGTTTGCTTATTCTGTTCCTTATTTATTGCATTGTTTCTTTGTTATTTTGTTGAACTCATTATCCTATTAGCTTAACTGACTGATACCTTGTTATCTTTTGATAGTTCATTTAGTTATTTACTTAGTTTATTGCTTAAATACTTCTCTTATACTGATAAATATGGGATTAAGTATTTGAATATGATGAATCTTGCTACTTCTGTGATGGGCTGATCTCTTTTTCTTGAGGATTAATGTAGCTATTTTACTCAAATATGGATGATTAAGGGACTGTGTTGTTGTCTTATGTTTGCTATAATTTCTAAACGGAATAGGTGTAATAGCATGACCAAACTTTGCATCATTTTGGTATTAAACGAAGGATCGAGACCAGAAGTTTATTATGGAATGAGAAACTATAGACGTTTAGGTTAAGAATTAGAAATATATTAACTTAAGTGGTAATTATTAGTTGGGTTTAATAATTAATTTGAATGATAAACTTGTCGAATACCAAAGTTAGATTAATTTGTTATTTGAATTGATTTTATAACCCAATTGGTAATTTTAGTAAGATAACTATCCAATCATTTCCCCTTAGTCATGCATAGGAAATTAAATTAGTGAAATTAATTCTCAAGAGTTTTCCACTTCGGTTAATCTATTCGCTTTTGCTCCTAGTTAATTTCGTTTACTTTTCAGTTTAATTTTGTGATTTCCTTTAAAGCCTTCACTCAATAAATCACGATACAATGTTTATGATTGCATTTGTTTTTATTTTTGTTCAAGGTTAATTTAAGTGAACCAATTTCACCTCTATAATAGACGACTTGAGTAATCAACTACAACTACCTTGTATACTTGTGAGTAGGGTAACCTAGGTATTTTTAAAACTTAGTTTAGGCACAATAAGTTTTTGGTGCCATTGTCAGGGAGGTATTTAGTGTTTTCACTAAATTTAATTTTGATTTTTTTCAATTTTCCACTCCACATGCAAAATCAGTTCTTTTATGATGGATTGACACAACAATGTCAGTACACGGTGGACAATGCAGCAGAAAGAGCTGTGGGAGAGAAGGCTGCCGAAGAACCATATGAGATCTTCAAAATATTGGAGGCTAATTCTCAACAGAAGAGCGTAAGGGGAAGAAGAGTTGGAGTTCATGAAGTGAGCTCAAATTAAGAATTGGCTATGCAGTTAGCTGAGTTAACAAGGCATGTAAAGATGCTAACTACAAGACTACCCCAAAACGTTCCAAATCAAGAGTTATGTGGTATATGTGGAATTTATGGTCATGGAGCTAATGTTTGTTCAAATTCTTGTGAGCCTTTTGCAAATGGGGAAGAACAAGTGAATTCACTCAACAGTTTTCAACTAAGGGAGTGAAATGATCCGTACTCAAAGACCTACAACCCTGGTTGGAGAAACCACCCCAATTTTTCATGAAAGACCAACAATCCACCAGCATAGCCCCAACCACAATACCAAAATTTTCAGAGGCCAAATTATTACCAAGGGCAATCCTCACTTCAGAACCCACAAAGCAAGCCTTCATTGAAGGAAAACCTGAATGCGTTTATTTAGGTCACAACTCAAAATCAAGAGACAAATAATAAGAGGTTCAATTCTTTGCAGGCATATGTGAAGAGGATTGAGATCTAAGTAGGATAAATCGCTGCTCAAATGCACAAAAATCAAAAAGGGAAGTTACCCAGTCAACTTGAGCAAGTCCAAGTAGTCACTATTATGAGAAGTGGTAAGGTAATTGATAATCATGTTGAGATCCCTTCTAATCTGTCTGGTGCAGGTAATCAAGAGGAGGAGAGCCTCACTAACAAAAAAGGTTAGCAGAATGATGAAAGCAATGGGCATGACAACCTTTCAAGTCACGTTCAAAGAGGTGAAAAACTAGGGCATGCAACCAACTGCAATAAAGAACCAAGATTACATAAGACTGCTGATCCTTATAGACCATCGATCCCTTCTCCAAGCTGCTTTAAGGAATCGAAATAAGATAAGCAATTTATGATCTATATAACATATTTTTCAAAGTTAATATTAATCTGCCTTTGTTAGGTGTGATAAAAAACATTCCAGCTTATATGAAGTTCTTCAAGAAACTAAGCACCAAGAAACGAAAGTTTGAGCCAAATGAGAAGGTGATGGTTTTAAAGGTTGCAAGTGCGGTGCTATAACAGCAATTACCCCCTAAATTGAAAGACCCAGGGAGTTTTCTTATGCAAGTATCAATGGGTAATCGTGATGAGGTTAAGGGTATACTTGACCTTAGGGCAAGTATAAACCTTATGCCTCAATCTATTTATGAGAAATTGGATCTAGAACAGTTAAGACCTATAAACACGTGTTTGCAATTAGCTGATAGGTCAATTTGTTATCCGAAAGGAATAATGGAGGATGTGTTAGTGAAGGTTGGAAGATTGATTGTCCCTGTAGATTTTGTTGTCCTAGACATGGGGAAGGTTAAAGAGCAAGGGAAGGAGCACACCATACTTCTAGGGAGGTCTTTTATGACCATTACCAATACCTTGATTGATGTGAAGAACAAGAAACCGAGCATGACTGTTTTGGGAGAAATAGTATAATTTTCAATCTTTAATGTTGAACCTATTTCTACTACTGTTGTTTCTGAAGGCTATTCTTTTGTTGATCAAATTAATATTCTTAGAGAAAATCCCAATAAAGAGAAGAAATAGTGGAATTGCTCACTTTGAGTAATTCGCCTTGAGCATAATGGTTGAGGTGTCCAGCTAAAAGACATTAAAGAAGCATTAAATGGGAGGCAACCCATACAATTTCTGTTTTGTTTTTCAATTAGTTGTTTGCTATTTCTTTTTAGTGAAATTCGACTTAATCTATTTTCTTTTTGTGCATAGGCCTACTTTTCAATCTCTTCTATTTTTCTTCCTTGCAACTCATTGTTCCTTAATGTAGTATGCCATTTTTATTGACATGCTTCACACAGTATTGATGTAGCCACCACCCACACTTTTGTATAATATTTTCTATCCCTTTTTTTTTACTATTTGTTAGTTTAATGTCTTTTAATTTTAATGCTTGTCATTGTTCATGTTATTTTATGTCTTAGATCCCTCTTTTACTTTTTTGTATCACATTAAGGACAATTTGATGTTTAAGTGTGAGGAGAGTATTGGTTAAAAAATATTTATTATTTGTTTGTTGTGTGTTTGTTTTCCCATTTAATAGTTAGAAATGCATAGTCTGGCATAAACTCGATCAGGATTAAAAATGCATAATATGAGTGAATGAGTATACTAGCATGCTTAGACTGATTAACTTAGATTTGGGTTAAAAGGACATTAGCTTGTTGTGATAGATGAATGACATTTTTCATTTGGTAAGAATTTGATCCTTTTTTAACTATTAAACACCAAATTCACGTATTCTTTGTTGAGAGTGTTCATTCATGATTAAGGGACTCTATAACTTGCTTGTAAATAATAGTTGAGATCACATAAGCTTATGCAAACGTTGAAATGATGAAGGAAATTAGGATTTACCCATTTTACTTAAAAAGGCACCATGATGTTACCTTTAGTGAACCCCTTTGAGCTTAACATGAAACTTTTTCTTTCTTTAAACCCAAAAAAATGAGCCTTGACCTTAATTATTTATCCTCTTCATTGTATCTAACATAAGGCAAGTAGAGCATTTGATTGTGTTTGATTGGGTTTAGGGAATAATTGTTTGAATAAGTGTGGGGGAATCATAGGATATATCAAGGCCGTTCCTATCGTTTTATAGGCCCTGGGCGAAATTAAAAAAAGGGCCCCAATAAATCGATAACATTCTTAAGTTTACATATTTGTATGAAACATAAATGACTCAATTTATAAGTTTACATGTTTGTTTTCTTTTTTTTTACTTTTTCCACTTTTAGAAAAATACTTTTTAGGCAATATAATATAAACCAATCATAACACAGTTGGACTAGAAAAAGAACAAAAGCACTTGTATAGAATTGGAAGAAGCATGCAGGTACAACCAAACTATAATAGCTTCACAATATATCACAAAGATATATAAATAATATTATATCTGTGATAGAGGAAAAAAATAAATAGCAAAATTTAATGACTAATATTAAAAATAAAAAAAAAACAAAGAGCAAATTTTAATGAAAAAGAGACACTAATTTCTAAAAATACAAAAAATTAACATACTTAGAAAATAAGCTAATATAATATTCAAGTTAATGACAAATTACAAATTAATTATAACATATTCAAATATTTAATAAGCTAAAAATACATTAAAAATCAGAAACTTTAACTTTACATTATACTCAGAATTCAGAAGACAAAATCGATAAAATTTTTGCTGCTAATTTTGGAATTGGAATACCTTAAATACATATATTGATGAAAATAAAAAATTAGAAGATAAAAATACACCAAAATATTTCAAAATTATTTATAAGTATAAAAAGTTAAAGTTGAATCTTGAAAGTTGCTTACATTTATTACTCTTGAAAAATGAAAATATTAACAGCCTCACCAATGATTTCCACCAATGTTCTCCGCCAACGTTATCTATAATTTTATTTTTTATTTTTTTGAGGAAAAGTCAATGTAGATGCATTATAAAATGCCAGATTACTATAGCCAGGTAAAAGATTGCAGGGAAAGTAATCCATCTGTGATGTAAAATACTAAATACTTCTCAACATTTCTAGGTCTTATACAAAAAGTTTCTACTCGTAAGAAAATAAAAAAACTAATTGTAAAACTTGATCCCTTCAATGTAATTGAGTCGGTCAACTCCGATCTTCCATTAAGGCCATTCATAGTGATCTGAAGAAGACGTATCTCACTAGATCCAACAATGATATTGTTAATAGGGATGAAAATGAGTTTGACGAAAAACCCAACAAATCTCATCACCACAAATCCAATTGCCATACGAAAAGGTACCTTGGGGCCCCTTTATTACAAGACGGGAGCCATAGGGCCCTTTTGCCGGCGCTGGAATTTATTCATTCAGCATTTAAACCTAATTTAAATTTTTTTATGAAAAATTCGAAAGAGTTTGCTTGTGATTGGACAATGACTTAAATAGCGATGGTTGAATGAGGTGCTTAAGAGTGAGACCTATATGATCTTCCTAGTGTTAGAGTGAGACCTTTAATATGATTTCACAAATATTAATGCATTCAAAGGGGTGTTAGCTTGGTAGAGGTATATTTTAACTAATCAAAGAGTAATGATTAAAATTTAAGGGAGTGCAACTTTAGCATCCAGGAGATCTATCAATCTAGAGAATATATCCAATCTAGTTTAATTAATTCATGAAGCCAACAGTACTATTAAGGGAAGTATTGATTTTAACATAGTTATTTGATTGAATTATCTTTTAATAAATTATATTGTTAATAATTTTCTTGACCATTGTCTAGGTTTTAGTTTTATTTTATATTTTATTATATCTTTACGCTAGGAAATAGTGTTAGATTTTCCAATTTATATCACTTTTTATAGGATTCGACCCCTATTTACATTGTATTTCTTACCAAAGACAGGTGTACTTAGTTAGTCAGTGATAAAATTATAATAAGGAAAATTTTAGTAACGTTCACGCATATATTAAAACAAACTCTAACAAATACTGATTAACTTTTCTTATTATAGTGCTTTGCTGGACTTAATGCTGGTGTTAATTAATTTTTCATGTCTTATCAATTTTTTAGATTTAGTAACTGTGTTTGTCAATTTTTCTCGTCATATAATTATATTAAACTTAGTGTAAGTACTACGTAGCTTCTCTATTTTATCAATTTGTTAGATTGAATGGTAGCGTTGAATAATTTTTATTATTAATAAATAATTTATATTTTTATATTTTTACACATAAAAAATTATTTGATAAATGAAAAGCGTATACATAATAAATAAAATAAATGTTATCACATAATTATAAGTTATTATAATATATTAATCATCTTATTTACTGATATTATGATATAATAGACTCAAAATTGAATAAAAGACTTAATTTATGATCATTTTAAATTGATTAATATATTGTTAATTATTAATAACATATGATAAAATAAATATATTATTCATTATTAATAAAATATATACAATATTTATTTATAATTAGTTATATGTAAATATGATAAATTAATAAAATAATAATAATTTCTACAAATTCATTTGTTAGCAATATAAATAAAAAATTTTAGTTATTTATTTCAATATGGATTATATATAAACTGAGAAGATGATTATTTTATTTATTAATGTTCTTATATACTAAATAAAAGATTAAATTTATTATTATTTTAAACTAATCAATGTATTAAAACTAATAAATATATGCTTATTAATTTTAATAAAATAAATTACTATTACATATTAAATATTAACGTAAAGTATATTTTAAATTTAAAATTCACTCAATTTTATAAAACTATTTAAAATTAAAAATTATATTAACTATATATACAAAACTTGTATTTATAAATATAATATGTCGTTTATTCTAAGGTTGATCTTAACTAATTAACTTCTTATTCTCCTTTTGAAACTTTTAAACTATAGTAAAACTTATTTAAATTGATACTTAGTAAATTAATAAACTCTTTAAGATATTTTTTTTTCCGATCTCAACTTAAACCAGTTAAAAATTTAACAAATTTTTAATAAGATAATAAGATAATATATTTTCAAAATATCCTACGTAAATACTATCCAACTAAAGTTTCCTATGGCAGTCCTTTAGTAAAGCGTGTCCCTGAAGGTGACTCACTTTGTACTCAACCTATGCTTTCTCACTTTAAATTATTCTCTTTCACTTGGAATAGAAACAATAATGAAACACATGTGACAGCCAGATTTTGCTGAGGTTGAGCGTCGTTGTTTGGATCCATGATCTGTGCGACTCTGGCTATGGAATACATGCAAAACAATAAAGGCGGGCCGGAAGTTAATTCCCGGGAGGCCCCTCCGACGCTCAAGTCAATCTTTTTGTGTAGGCTTTGGTTGCTGAAAGTAGAGAAAAGTAGGGTTGAAACCTCCTCCCTAAATCAGGGAGGAATAATACCTTATATATCTGATATTACCGCTAGGTTTAGGTCTTTACGTGAGTCGTTGTGTTTGCATGGGAGATTATCTCCTGTGACTGGGCCGTCGATATCCGAGCCTGAAGCTGGGCCTGGTAAGGCCGGTCCAGCCGATCCAACCAACATGCAACATTTATTGTCATATTGAATGATTAAACTCAACTCTTAAATTCAAACATCACAAATTAAATATAATTCAAATTAATAATTAATTATAATTATCTTAAATTATTAATTTAAGTTAAATATAATTAGTTCAAATCAGGTTTAAGAGTTGAGTTGTGTTATTATGTTTGAGATATTTGACTAATTTGTATATGATATTCGTATCATATTTGTTTTGTTATTATTGTTAAGCAAATTTTAAGAAAAGAAAATTTTCTAAAAAATTAAAATTTTTGAAAATTAGAGAATTCTCTTTTATTTTTCTTAAATTTTAATGAATGTTTCTGTCTTTTTATCTTATTTTATATAACACGGATGCAATTATTAGAAATGAAGGATAAGATAATAATATAAAAAACTTATCAAACCCAAAACGACTTATTTTATGCTTTCATATTCTAGGAGTTGCATAAGTACTTAAAAGAAAAATACTACCATATATAATCTCATTTTTCCTTAGCTACAAAGACTGACGGAGCTCCAACTGCTGCTACTTTTTCAGTCCAAGCAGAAGCAGGACTAGTCCAATGTAATTGTAGTGGTAGGCCAATCTGAGGAACCGATACTTGAAACTGTTCCAGGGAGGATACCTTGGCTCGAGCTCAGGATAGAATGCCCTTTGCATCACAGCCTTCTCATGGCTGAATGTATCAAAAGAATACTTTCCATGGTACCTACCAATCCCGCTGTGACCAACACCTCCGAATGGAAGTTCATCACACAGAAACTGCAGTTCAAACCAAAAAGTTACTATGGAATGGATCAGTTTTTCTGATGAAACTGGAAATAGTGGAATCAATTCGTGTTACCTGAACCATTGTGTCATTGAAAGTCACACTTCCTGAGGATGTTTCTGTTAAAATCTGTCTCTTGAGTGATTCATCTTTAGTGAAAGCATAGATGATCAGTGGTTTTGGCCTTGAGTTCACAAATTCTATGCTTTCTTGAATTTTATTCAACTGCATAGGCATTGGTTACGTGTTGATTAGAAGAGGAAAAGCAGAAGTTCAATGGGAACCTGAAAGCAGGAGAAAGCTCTGGAGTTTTTGGGTCTTACAGTGACGACAGGAAGCAGGGGACCAAAGATCTCTTCTGTCATGAGCTCAGAATCAAGCGGAGGGTTTAGCAAGATTGTGGGCTCAATAAACCTGCAAATTCTGATCATGATAAGCGAATTTCTTTTGTATTGTTGGAAAACTGACCAGGCTTTACCTAAAGGAAAAGGAATACAAGCTTACATGTTATATTCATCCACAGATCCACCATGAACAATGGAAGCATTAACAAGAGGATGGCTAAGAAGACTGTGTAATCGATCAAAGTTGCTCTTGTTTATGATTTTACTAATGCTATTTGATTCTTTCGGGTTTTCTCCGTAGAATCGTTTTAGGATCTTCTTTAGTAAATCTGTCTGAAAGATAAAGATAACTCTTTCAAACTGCAATAGCCAATACGAGTCTATCCATCCTGGAAAAGAATTGTCGTTACCAGAATGGTAGCAGACTTTTCTTCCACAATAACATAATCCACGGCGATACATGCCTGCCCGTTGCATGCCCCCCATTTCCCTCCAATTATTCGTTTAGCTGCTGTCTTTGAATCCAACACATTTAAAAGGTAAAACAAGTCAATTATTGATTTGAAATGCATGATCACCAAAGAATTTACAGTTTGCTAATCTATGTAACCTTCATATCTGTTGGATCGGTGATCGAGTTAAGGTCCAGTATAGCAGGACATTTTCCTCCCAACTCAAGGGTAACAGGTGTTAAATGCTCTGAAGCTGCGCTCATGATAATGCGTCCCACACGTTGGCTCCCTGAGGATACATAAATTAAGAGCAAGTCTACCATTAGAAGACTAGAGTAGACACCTAGTTGCGGGTTTTTGCCTGTGTGAAGTGCATTAGCATCTATTCTTAAAAAGTATAAGGTGATACCAGTGAAGAATATCTTGTCCCATTTATGCTGCAGTAGTCGTTGGCAGACTTCTGGTCCACCCTCAATGATTTTTATAGCCTTGGAATCCAAGTACTTTGGGATAGTATCAGCAAGAAAAGAAGAGCATGCCGGCGCAACCTCTGACGGTTTTAGAGCCACAGTATTTCCAGCTGCGATAGCTCCTATCAATGGATCCAATGACAGTGCTGCAGACAAGAAGATTATCACACTCAATGCAGCTTCTATTTACAATCATTTTTGGTTCTACTCTAATGAGCCACTACAATTAGATTCTACACCTATCTATCACACACCTAGCGAAGAGAACTATGGTCCCGACCTAAGACGGAACAAATAGTAGAGAACTGTCCATCTTTTACTGTTAGTGAATATATAAAACCAATTAAGTTGGCCTCACATAAGAGCTTAAGCTATTGTAATGAAACGGTCACTTAATATGGTATTAGAACCTTTGTGACCAAGTGTTTGTGAATTCAAATCCTACCACCCGCCTATTATTCAGCCTAAAAGGCTTTCACTTGAGGGAATGTGTTAGTGAATATATAAAATCAATTAAGTTAGCCTCACACAACAGCTTAAGCTATTGTGATAGAACGGTCACTTAATAATTACCACACTAACTGAGATTAGTTTTGCTAAATTCAAGGCTAACTGGTGGAAGATTTACTTGAATGTGGTTATACATGTAAGAAAAGGGTTGTGAAAAAGCACCACCCACTTCTATCAATAAGGCATATCATATAAGCGAATTTGCCACCCACAAAGGCCGTAGTAAACTAGAAATTGTAGGCATTTGCTTGCTCTTCATAACAAGGAAGTTCCCTTCAACTCCGTTTCAATAGATAAAAGCAGTAAAATTATCATAGTTAATTGTCAGACAATTGATTCACTCACACAAGGGGAAGTTCCAGGATGCCATTACAAGAACTACACCGAGAGGTTCAGACACCACTTCTCCACTTGTTGGGAAGAAAAGCAGTGGTAATCTACCCTGCTCAGAATAATTAAGAAATCACCTTAAACACCAAAAGAAATCTTTTAAACATCTCTTCCCTGTGCTAATTTATGTCCGTGATCAGCTACAGAAGAATTTCAAGTCTATCATTGCTGTTCTAATTTACGGGATTGAGACAAGCCCTTGAGGCTATTCCTCTTTCGATTTCTCGAAAAGATCTGAGAGTTTCAACACAAAATACATCAGCTTCAGTTTCTTACTTGTTTGCTTCTAACAGAACAGGAAAAAGAAAACTTCAATTTTCAATTGTTTAAATTAAATTTTAACGCTTTTAAATTCATACTAATATATTATTTTTATATTTTAAATAAAAAATGGATTTTACTATTACATAATTAGTTTTTAAATTAATAAAAAAGTAGATCTTATTGATATTTATTTACATGAGTCTCACTCTAAAATTTATTTTTTATTTTTTAAGTAAAAAATAATATCATATCAATAATTAATAGGAAATTATGTTTGTTAAATTTTTCATCAATTTTGAACGTTTTAAAAATATAGAAGTTTAATTTAAACAATTCAAAATATTAAGAATTTCTCTCTTAAATGTTAATGTTAAAAATATAATTTTAGTAAAAGAAAAACAAAACAAACCTTTTTAGGGGCCATCCATTTCTCCACGTGGTTCAAACAGTAACTGGGTGATTTTTCAATCACCCCTACCTACAAAAATATGATGAACCATTTTTTCACCCCCCAGATTCTGAAAATCACATAAAGATAAGATACTCAAAGTTGGTGAATGTGCAGTTAATCAAGACAAAGTGTTCGTTATCAAATTTTCTCGAGGGTTTAGTGAATAAAAAGGAGAATAAGCCCATATTTGAATCACCTGCCTCTGTGCCCTACAGGTTTCAGAACCTAGTAGAGAAACTCCCAACAGAGATAAGAACACCCAGAAAACGTACCTCGTCCCTGTAAGCTTCTACTGGGTGCTTTCCCAGATCCTCATAAAGTGACTTCAACATTCTCTCTTCGTTTTCTTTAACAAGGTCAATAAGAGCTCTAAGCTGTGCTTTCCTCCAAGCAACACCTCTAGTCTTTCCACTTCTAAAAGTTTGTCTCAGCTCACCCAAACTGTTTTCCAGGCGCTCCATTTCTCTCTCAGCCTGCTAAACCTATTCGTTCGTAAATTATTTCACCTAAATGCTTGTCTTTCAAGTATACTACGAAGGTGGGGAACCATGTCTGCATTTAAGGCTCACAACTTAATTCTCAGCGGCCAACCAGTTTTTTTGCATTAAAAGCTCGCAACTAACTCCCTTGTCTTGGAGTAGCTTCAGCAAATTGAGAGCAAATTTTATTGCTATCCACGAAGCTCACTTATGACTTTATGGCTGAGAGTTGGTGTCATACTGGTCATGCCTTTATAGGATTGGATAAGTTTCTGCAGTAATCATATCTTCTTCGCGCTACAAGTACGACTATTGAGTAATTGTCTGAGAATGTAAATTGTGAATGCGGTCTAAAAGTCAAAGTTTTGTTCTGTGTACTTAAATTAAATACTTCACCGATATTCGAGCAGTCTATTTTAATGAATATTCAATTGATTAATATGTTGTACGCATCATTGTTATAAATGTCTTCTAGTTGGATTTGATTCTAAGAAGGTATTGTATCAATATCGGTAAATATCAAGTATTATAAAATTATAAAATAGTTTTTGAATTTTTTAAAATTCAAAAATAATGTCTCAATATATTACACTGTATAATTTATAATTTTACATTAACTCTATCTCAAAAATTATAATAATAAAAATTTAAAATAACAACAATCTATTTATTTCTATTAATATTACTTTTTATATATTCTACATGTAAACAATAACCACGATTATTATTAAAAAAATCATTTAATCATCATACAAATATAAAATTAAGGATAATACAAAGTATTTATAATGTTACAATTTTATCATATAGTAAATAATAATTATATCAAATAAAAAGAATAATAAAGATATATGACTCTTTAAATATTACAACAAGAGTTCGTGCCGAGGAAACAACTAATTAGAAGTGAAATCTGAAACAAAAACATTTATAGTTATATTTATATTGCATATGCAGATTTTACATATACATTAAATATAAGTAAAATTAAAAAAAAGGGAATAAATAAAAATGGTGATGCTGTCGTCTGCAACTAAATATAAAAGAAATCACTTCCGTTAAAACAAATTAATGTAGTAGCGGTAAGCGGATATCGTTCCCACG
>JAOTBA010000205.1:8533307-8543619 GCA_025629845.1 Erythroxylum squamatum
AAGAAGAATATCCTAAACCTACCCTAAACCTACGATTATACTACTGGAAAAGTGCAGAAACGTGGACAAGAAAAGAATAGAAGGTGCGGCAATCTAATTCCTAATCTAAAACCTACTATGTATCCCCCCTTTCTAACCCTAGCGTGAATATATATATATGCGACAATCACCATAAGCATCCTATTTGATGTGAATCTCTTCATTATCTTGTGTTGATTTTGTCCAGATTAGGTGGTCTTCTAATTTCGGTGGGAGACTTCTTGGAAAGAGGGCAAGGGGATCTTGGACGATTGTGTTTTAATTGGAAACGAATTCTGAAAAATCTGCAGATTTCAGGTTCCATCCTTAGGCGTGCCCACGCCTAATCTCTGAATTTCGGCCAGATTGGGAGATTTCGAATTTCTTTCTTTCTTTTGCGCCTTTTTGGTCCTTTTTGGTCCTTAGAGTGTTGAAAACCATCTGTAAACAATTATAAAGCAATTCCATCAATTTCGGATACTAATTTCAACACATCAATCAAAATTAAGTCCAAAATATATGCATTTTAATTGACTTAACAAAAAACCTAAAATTTCATTCAATTGAATATCCACTCAAATCTCATTGATCTCATTTGTTACAAAGTTTCTCATAATTGAGATGAGCCTTATCATTACTATCATTCACATTCATTGTACCAAACGATATTTTAATACTTTCCTTTCCATGATTATCTTCCAAGTGACTCTTATTTATTATACTCAGTTCTTCAGAAACTCAATCAGCCAAAAGATCAATATGGACAAGACATATTTGATCAATAGAACCACTTTTTTCAATGTTTGAAAAACCAAATCAGAAATCGGTCAAAGTAAAGATTTAAAGTTAGGTTCAACGTGTATTGAATCACTATAAAACTGGTATATAATAAATAAGAAATAAAAAATTATAAGAGTAAGTAAAAATAAAATATTTATTCAAATAAAAAATACAATAATGTCTATTTTTATATGATGAACCAATAATAAATAAATTATCAATTAATAGTCCTTCTTTAAATATATTTCTTTAAAGTTTAAACATCACTTTATAATCAAAAGTTAAATTCAACATAATGTTACATACTAAAAGAACAAGGATTAGGTGGAATAATTTAATTAAAAAAATTCCATTGATAAAAGAGAGAGTTACAAATAGCCTAATCATTATATGACCACCATTAGTTAGAGATGTCAATGCACCTAATCGGGCCTGACCTGATGGCCCGACAAGGCGAGATGGGTCGGCCCGTGGCCCGACTCACGATATATATATTTTTAAGAAAAACGTCAAAAACAAGTCATTTTTTAAGTAACGGCTCGGCCTGTGGGCCACCCAATCTCGGCCCGTGGCCCGAGTTGTCACTTTTTTAGTAACGGCCTGGCCTGTGGCCCACCCAATCTCGGCTCGTGACCCAGTCAACTCTGGCCAAAATTGAGTCGGGCCAAGCTAGGCCCTTTTTGACATCCCTACCATTAGTAATGATATATAATTATAAATCAATAGGGGAATAAGAATTAATGACACAAATTGACTTTGAATCATATAAATGACTCCACTGAACATATTTTGAATAACTAATGAACATTATGAAATTGTGTCTTACCGAGGGTGCAGGTAAGAACTTGGAAGCAAACATTAAAGACAACTTACTGAAAACTTTTACACTTTTGCATATTCAATTTGCCACATCGCTATATAATTGGGGATGATAACAGATTGAATTGATTCAAGTCAAAGGCTTGAATAAGAGCTTGCTCCAATTGTCCTATAACTACATTTTTTAAATTTAATTTCTTAAAATGATACCATTCTAGGAGTTTAAGCTATTTAGACAAAGTTTCAAGTCATCGTTTCAAACCCAAACTCAGTCTAAACACAATCAACTTAAACATGACCTGTGGACTTCAAATTAAATTAAACTGAGCTAGAATTATCAAGCATACTAATAATGGTGCAGGTGAGGCTTAAAAGTATTAAATATAGGAGACGAAAGACATTAAATATTGTCTTCTACTAAGAAATTTGTGAGCTCAAAAGTCAATGGTTAAGTGCCTAACTTGTGACCAAGTTAAGAATGGAGGAGGTTACATAAGTTGCAAGGTTGCTAGAATAGTTTCTTCTCCACTCCCACCTCCAGGCCATTGAACAAACTTCTAAAGGTTTTTGATCAAAGATAGCTAGTGCTCATTATATTCTCCAGCTGGTTGTTTGTTCGTGTGTTCATTACTGAGCTTGAACTACTTCTTTCGTCTTTCGACTCAACCACATTCTTCTTCCTGCGCCTACTATTAGAGCAGAAGACAAGGTTCTAATCTTTCACTTGACATCTCTTCCAACATAAATTTCAAATATGGTGAACTTTTACAGCTCTGCAACTTTCTCTTTCACTGACTTCTAAAGTTCCAGTCCAGTATGCTATAACAAACATGATTTTGCAATTGAGAGTCCTAAGATAGATCACTATGAAGAACTGTGACTAGACCATAAATTCTCTAAGTAGAACACACTTTCCTACCTTTTATGATCAACTAGAGTTTGAAAAGTAGTAAGATTAACATGTAAATATAGTATCGAAGTTATAAGCAGCACGAGAATTTGTGATTGCTAGCAAATAAAACAGATGCTATTTTAAGGAGTTAATGGAGAAATAAACAACTTAACCATACTATACAGACAATCTAAAATAACAATGAAGGTGTAAAACTAGAGAGCATTATCAAAAATTATAGCTGTAGAATCAGTACAAACTCCCAAATTAAGCAAAAAAGGAATTAGTAAAAGAGGATTGTCAAAAAAGTAATCAAAAAAAAGATGGAAAGAAACCAAATATGATTAGGATTTATTGGGCTTGGCATTGTATCTTGTAACTTATCTGGTGTACTAGCCATAGAAGCTGATTGTCACTTGCACTCCACACCAAACTCAGTGGTTTGAAGAGGCTTGCTTTCCCTCTTGCTTCATTTTTTTTGATATCTATTTGATTTGGAAGAGTTGTCAGTACTTGATATGGTTCCAACACCTTTTTCTTCCTTTACAGTGTCTGCTTTCTCTTTTGTTTATGAGGACCAAGCTTTTGGGTATTTATGTGGATGACATGCATAGCTTCTAGCCTTATACACACTTCAGACAAAGCAAGGAAAATTGGAAAATCACTCATTTTCAAACTTCAGAAACGCCCAATTGGAGGATATAACAAGGAACATTCTACAAATAAAAATTGCAAAACCTAGAGATTATAGAGACAAAGAGCAAATGAAACACCAAATGGAGAAGAGAAATCTAGAACAATCACCTTTATTTACCTCGAAATGGAAGTGATGATGATGAGATCTGCTAAGTGAAGATGTCGAAGAGCAAAGAGTAAAGGCAAAGAGAGCTTTTAATTTTTTATTTATGAAGTTTAGATCCGACCAGTTCCAGCCAATTCACTAAAAAACTAGCCAGTTTTAAAAAAGAATTGATTGAGCAGTTGACAGATCTTGCAAAGTAACAAGTTTTATAAAAACTTTTTCAGATTTAGATTCAAAGGATTAATCAATCTTGCGGATTTTTTCCTTTTGAATTAGGATATGAAATGAATCAAAAAAGTCTAGTCCAAATTTGAACCTAATAAAACAAACACAAAACTAAGCAAAGACGAATTCATTCAATCTTTTGTGTTATAGTCTTTTCCTTTTCTTGGAATAGATGAATTCCAAGATGCTCCAATTCCTTTCGCATCCTATTCATATTAACTCAAAATTCAAATCGTAAACCTTTGAAATTCTGGAATACCATTCCTAAATTGGTCCCACCAAGCAATAGTAAGATAATAAAAGTAACATTATAAACAAAATAAACTAATAATTAATTTTCTACAAGTAAAAAAAGTGAAAAATATATACTTGGATTAAGTTTGTTTCTTTAACAAATAGGAATGGACATCCCAAAATCACCAGAAGCATTCTTATAAATCTCCATTTGTAAGCTTAGGAGATCTTGCATTATCTCATAAATAACAATTGTTGTAATACTTAACAGCATTCCCTATTAACTTCAACTTTCTTTATAAAAATTGGTTTGAAATAGATACTAGGATTAAAAAGTACCCCAGCTGCAAATAAGAGAGAGTAAAGTTACCTTTCATAGCTTTTATTGATAACTATAAAATAAGGTGAGTAAAGAAGGCCTATTTTTTATATTGGTCTTGATTGCTTCGTTTGCCTTCTCCATGATATCATAAAAATAACCTATTGTTGCCTTCTCATCACTATTAGTTAGACGAAATACCCTCACCAATGACTCACAAACTCAGATAAAAAGTTGACAATGAGACCAAAATTCATGATCTTTAAGTATAATTCTAGAATCCTCCAATCCAACATTAGACCTAACATGTTGAGATGCAACCTACTAATTGCTTGCAAACATTTTCTTCAACTCCTTTTTCATTAGAATAAAACATTGAAGTGATAAGAAATTAGTTAAAATCTTGTAATAGTAGGACAACACAAATTTCTACCATCGGTGAAATCCCTTATAACTAAATTCAGGATCTATACATGATTATAGATGAACTTAGTCCCCTTTTTTGCTTTTTGCTTAATCTCATCAATAATAGGAAAATATCTAACATCTCTTATATTTTCTAACATCATATTAATGTTATGTTCAACACAAAGAGTCCAATAAAAAAATTATACCTACTTTGCAATCTTCTTCCAATTGCTTTATAAGTAGAATCATTGTCAGTAATGAAATTAATAATATTTTCTAGTCTACTTATTCACATCTTCATTAAATATCTAAAATAGAGTATCAGCATTCCTCATAAGACATATGCATCAATAAACTTCAAAAACATTGTTCCCTTTGCAAAATAAACCAAAAAATTAATGATAGACTCCTATCTTCTATTTGTCCAACCATCATACATGATTAAACAATTATAAGTATCCTAAGTCATTATTCTTTCATCCAAATATTTTTTCATTTCATAAATAGAGTTATTTAAAAGTTTACCTTTGTGCTCATCAATTGAAGGAGCTTTGTATCCTAGATTGTAAGAGGCAATGACATAAACTATAAGTTGATAATAATAAGATTAGGCAACATTGAATATTATACCTGAATCATACCACCATCTTGTCATTGCCATGTCCACACTATAAGTTGCTTCTCTAGATTATAAGGCAGTATGAATTGAAGGATGATCTCTAGGAGTTGTTTATAGTGCAAAAAAAATTAAACACTTGTCTTCTTCTTTTCCTAACATCAAGTGCCACATTCCCTTCTTGTTGTATAGGAATACTACCACCTTCAATATCCCCAATATCATCCTGACCAACGCAAAAGGAACTCTCACTACCAATTTGTAGTTTAGTCTTTGCCTACTATCAGTCTTATACTGATACTTTTCAATCAAAGTCTTTATTTTTCATTTCATATCATAACCCACTTTTTTACAAGGCTTCACTTCACTTTTGATCCTAGCTAAATGCTTCTTTAATTTGATGATTCTCCCACCTTTCAAATGGTTGTTACAATACAAACAAATGGTATGGTTTTTTAATTCTAAGAACTAATCTAACATGAGTCTAAGTTAGATCATCAAATCTATCAAAAGTGACTGAATCATCAAGAGTACTTAAACTTTCCTTCATTTATTTGTAAAAATAAATGAAGAATTATATTAAAATTAACTTTATAACTTCATATCAAAATCAAATTGTGTATAATAATAGGAAGAAATAAAGCAACGACAGTTTCTCAACAATCATATGTTATACACATGCAAGTGAACTTCATAAACTTATATAAATAATTCCTTAAGAAAATTTGATGCTTAAGCGCAATCTATCCAAGAAATTCTTATGTTTCTTAACCTAAATTTCAAATATGTACATTGATTACTAGACTTTCACATCTATGATCCATTTTGTGTGATTACATAATTTAAACATAAAGTCATAACTATAACCCAATTGTGTTATAACATAATTCTACAATAAAGTCACAATTATAACTCATTTTGTATGATTACATAATTCACCCATAACTCAACAATCAATCAACGACACCCATTATAAATCCAATTGACACGCAAGGTCTGGGGAGGTCCAGTAGTACATAATTCAACCATAACTCACAACTATAAACTCATAAGTCTTATCTATAACTCAATTTGTGTAATCACATAATCCAACCATAATGTCACAAATATAACTCATTTCATATGATTAAATGATAACAACATAAACTTGCATATATAACTTATTTTGTCTGATGACATAAATTTGTAATCATAACTCATTTTGTGTGATTACATAATTTGACCATAATTATAACTCATTTTCTATTATTATACCTAACTATCATAAACTCACACCTTTAACTTAATTTGTGTAATCACATAATTCAGCCATAAATTAACTAATCCATTTTGTATATTACAAAATTTAATTTATAATATATAATTCAATTAGACATTTCTCAAAACTTAAACAATAATACAAACTTCAATTATATATTGAATCCCCAATTTCCACAATCTAAACAAAACAAATGACAAAACACATCCAAATTTCGAACACTTTAATTATATATAGAATCCTCAATTTTTAGAATTGAAATAAAACAAACACACCTATCCTCAATTTTTAAAATCCAAACACATATATTATTTATGACACAATTACAATGCATAACAAAAAAGACTCAAGTCATATAACTACTAAACATAACATAAAATTAATCAACTCAAGGCTCAAGCACACATTTATCATTTGTAAATTTCCATTTTGCAACCTTGAGGTTTGAAGTTTTAAGTTTGACTTGATGTCGGTGAAGCTTGACTAGATAGTGACTCAGTGTTAATGAGGCTTAACTGAGATTGTGACTCAATAAGGTGTGACTGTATGTAGGGTAGGGTGTAGTCATGCAAGTGTCTAATTATAAGAAGCTTGACTAGATAGTGACTCAGTGTCAATGAGGCTTAAATGAGATTGTGACTCAATAAGGTGTGACTGTATATGGGGTAGGGTGCGATCATGCAAATGTCTAACTACAAGAGAGTGGCGACTGCAAGAGCGTGGGGCAAGTTAAGTAATTGCTTGAGCGTGATGTAGGGGTAATTATAGTGGAGGAGTGGTTACTTAACTGCGAGAGAGTAAGGTCGAGGTGACTATAGAAGAAGCAAGGGAGGGTGAGGTGATTATAGTGAAGGGAAGAGAGAGTAGTTGAGTGAGGCATGACTACCATAGAAGACGGGGGACAGGCGACACTGTATGGAGCTCACAACATTGGTGGAACATGATGGAGATGATGGTTTGGATACTCTAGACGATAAGGTAGAGGAGGAGAGGAGGGGCGACCAAAATGGGTACGGTTTGGGGAGGGGCCAAAGGGTTAGTTTTTTAGGGTTAATTCCTTTAATTTTACAATTTAGTCCTTTTTAAATTTTCATTTAAGTCCAATGTTTAACAAGTATTATGAGTATTGGTTAGTACCAACCAAAAAGGCTAGTATAGCTTGGTACTTGAGGCCAGTATAGTGCTAGTAATCCTAATACCCTTTTTCAGCTAGTGTGGCACATACTAACTAATCCCAGTGATTATGGTACGATGTGCATAACCCTAGTGCACATATTTAGAGGTGCTTTCCTACCCAATCTCAGCATTGTTAATTATCAAATTTTTTGTAAGAGTATTGTCAAAAGCAACAAGCTATGAAGAGTCTTTATCTAATTTTTCACCATTTTGAAAAGGGAAGAATTGTTTAAATCCCTTTTGTTACCTAGCCATTTTAAGAATATCAACTAATTAAAAATAAACAACAAATTTTGAGATTTACTTTTTTCCAGCTCATTTTAATCAATATATCTTTTAAAATTCTTAAATTTAAATAATACATTTTAGGCCTTCACATTTTTAATAACTTATTAAAATATTTTAAGAATTTATTATCATACTTAATTTATATTAGTTTGCAATTCATTCTTAGTAGGTTTTTAATTATCTTGTTGTCTAAAAATAATATAAATCAAATCAATAGTGTTTGTATAAAACTTTTTCATATTTTTGCATTGTATAAATATACATCTTGTTAAATATAATTTTATGATGATTAATTAGATTATTTAGGTAGGTATGGAACCAAATTTAGAAATAAAGACAATACAGTTAGAAAATTAGGAAGAAAATACATAAAGGACCTAATTACAATGCAAGGAGTCATGAATTAAGGAGTTATTTTGGGAAAACTAAAAAATGAAACCTATATAATTTAGGTACAAAACAACACTTACCAATGAAGTAAAGGAATGTATAAAAACAAATTGCATTTAAATAAAAAGCATTGGAGAATAAGTGAAAAAATAATTGAAGGAGAAATAGAATGTTAAAACAGAAAACATATGATGCGTGGAAATAAAGAATAATGAAATGATAAAAATCATACTTGGAAATGAAGTAAGCAAGGTAACTCGGTGACTTAAAATGTAAAACACAAAATGCAAGACATAGAAAAAGATTAAAATGTGGGACTAATAGGTAGAAAACAATGAGATTGAGATAGTAAAATGGTGACATGAAGTCGTAAAGATAGCTCTAAATTTTAAATAAATTAGAATGGAATAATGCATACATGAAAGGGAAAGAGAGGACACTTTTCACAGAGAATTATGTTGCCTCATATGATCATATGGGCGAGAGTTCTCTTTATTGTTGCTTCTCCATATGTGCAACATGATCATAGATGGAGGAAGTTGTGTTAATGTGGCTAGTATGGCTAGCATGGAGTCGATGGAGAAGTTGAGGTTAGAAAAAAGAATGGTTGTTTTGTTTGCTTTTTTAGGAGTATTTGACAATGGGTTGTATAATTTATAAAGGACCTCTAATCAAGAGTTTAGGTGATGAGTTGAGTGAAACTTTAAGAGAAAATTTTGAGAGAGTGTTTTATTACTAATTTTTTTATACAGTTACAACATAACTCAAACATAAAGTAAAAGAAATTCTAAAGACAAGGAAATAAGTGAAAAGAAAGAGTGGAAGTAGATCAAGTGTCCTTCATAAACATTATCTAGGGCCAATACGGGCAACTTATTCAATAATTTAGTAAAGTTAGGGTAATAAGATGTTATTTGGTTATGTTTAAATGGGAAAATTAAAAATTGTTTTGTTTTAGGAGGTGACAAGTGGAGATTTCATTAAATGGAAGCATTATTGGTCCAAATCACAAATTTTGGAAAAAAATGGACAGATTATTACAGTGGATAAGGTTATTACAGTGGATAAGGTGAGATCACACCTAATGTCAGATTCACATAAAGAGTGAATTAAATTAGGAAACTTATTTTATGTAGAGATTTGGATTTGTTTAAATAAGGATCTTAACAAGATAGGAGGAGGCTAGTTTTTTAGTAGGAAAAGAGGAGACAAATTTGTCTAAAGTCTAAACACTTCTACACATCATTCTATTTCATTTCTTTGTAGTTTTCTCTTCATCTTTCATCTTTTCTTCTATTTTTGTATTGAACTATAGACATGTGTGGCTAATTCCAAATATTCTAATTCAAGTGGATTTAAAAACTCTAGTTATAACCTTATGAGGTTTTGTTCTAAACTTAAATTCTTTTTTAATTCATGTATTTCTTATTTTGTGTTCTTATATTTCATGAATAATTAATATTGATTAATCTGAAAAATTAATTTGATTGTGATTATTCTATAGCTATCCATGAATTCAGTAATTCGTAATTGTCATAAAAGATTGATACAAGTAGCAAATAAATTATTTATGAATTTGCATATTTAACTTATGATAAATCATCATCATCATCATCATCATCATACCCCGAAGTCCCACACTGAAGCAGAGTCTGGGGGGCCAGATAGTACGCAGCGTTACCCCTATATTGTATAGAGGCTGTTTCCAGTAGGCCTACATGCATATGTGACATGATAAACGAATAACAGCAAAAAAATTAAAAATTAAAAATTAAAATATAAAATATAAAAAAACAAAATAAAAACTAAAAAATAATAATAATAAAAAATAAAGATACTATTATTATTGGCAAAATCTTAATAAACGACGGTGTAATAATAAAGCTGGCAGAGATACGTTACTATTGGACCCCGAACTTTTGGTGAAAATTAGAAATCTTAAAATGAATTTAAATGAGAAAGAAATTGGTGAGAAAATTATGAATTTAAGACAATTTGATGAATTTAAGAAAAAATTTATGAGAAAAGAATTGTTTAGTTTTGATGACTTCAATAATTGAGTCGATTTGTATGAGTTAGGAAAGTTT
>JAOTBA010000205.1:8568952-8581407 GCA_025629845.1 Erythroxylum squamatum
ATTTCTATAATAATAAGAATATGAAAAATGACGAGAGGTATTGTCTAAAGGAAACAAAAGATTCAATTCTCTTATAGGCCCCTTTTCAACTAAAATATCTATTGCTTTATTATGAAAAATATCCCAATTTCTAGGATCATAAATATCCAATATAGGACTTACTTGGTCATTTGCCTTTAAATTTTCTAAAGTAGATGCATTTGGTACATGGTTATACTCACTCAAATTGCTAATATCCTCATGAATATGAATCTCATCACTTAAGTTTTTTTAATGTTGTTCAAAACTACCTTCACCTAATTCCTCGGGACTCTTACTAGAGGAGCCTACCCTTTTAATAAATTTATTAATTGCACCTTTTTGGGATTCTATCAACTATTCTACTTGTTTTCTTTTTTTCCTTTTTTCACTTCCATACAAATGCTTTTTAGGCAATATAATATAAATCAATTATAACACAGTTGCACTAGAAAAAGAACAAAAACACCTATATGGAATTGGAAGAAGTATGCAAGCACAACCAAACACCAATAGCTTCACAATATATCACAAAGATATATCAATGGTATTATATTTGTGACATAGGAAAAAATAAATAGCAAAATTTAATATCCAATATTAAAAATGAAAAAACAAAGAGCAAATTTTAATGATAGAGAAATACTAATCTCTAAAAATACAAGAAATTAACATACTTAGGAGAAAATATAGTAAATTATATTCTAAGTTATTAAATATTCTAAGTTTCCCAAGTCAAATATTATCTTATTCTGTAAGTTGTGGGAATGATTGAATATTATTTTTATTATTATTTTATTATCACAACATGTATAATAGAATCATACGAATTTTTATAATAAAGGAAACCATTTATGTAGTCTTTGAATTAGGTAACTTAAATTATTTGATTTAGACATATTATCGCTAAACTTATATGAACTCTACAAGAACACAAATCCAACAATTATTACATTACTTGTTGCAAAGTATAATGAAAATTACAATTACAAAAATTAATTATTTATTAATGTTTAATTTTTTTTATAAATAATAAGTAATCTAAAAATAAAAAGGAGAAACACAAATAACTACAATATCATTTAATATTAATGTTATGATTTAAAATGCTAATATAATGTTCACGTTAATGACAAATTACAAATTAATTATAACATATTCAAATATTTAATAAGCTAAAAATGCATTAAAAATCATAAACTTTACCTTTAAATTATCACTCAAAACTCAGATCTTAGAAGACATAATCGTGAAAAATTTTTGCTACCAATTTTTAAGTTGAAGTATTTTAGATTCATATGTTGATGAAAAATTAAAAAATTAGAGGGTAAGAAATACACCTAAATACTTCAAAACTATTTATAAGTATAACAAGTTAACGTTAACTTTGTATTTCTTACCCTCTAATTTTTTAATTTTTCATCAACATATGAATCTAAAATACTTCAACTTAAAAATGAAAGTTAATGCTAACTTAACCTTGGAAGTAGTTGTATTAAGTTTCAATCTTGGAAGCTATTATATTACTGGAGATAATATAGCTTCCTTAGCTTCCAAGACAATTTGGGAAGCTTCCAACATTTATTACTCTTTGGAATAAATGCAAATACATTAACAGCTTCCAAGATAAGTTGCGAATTGCTTTCAATGTTCTCTGACATTTATTACTCTTCTGGAATAAATGCAAATACACTAACAGCTTCCAAGACAATTTGGGAAGCTTCTAATGTTCTCTGACATCTATTACTCTTCTGGAATAGATGTAAATACATTAAAGATGACCCTCTTGAAAGCTAGCTTCCAAAAACTGACATTTATTACACTATGATTGAAGATGGGGCCCATTATTAAAGTGGGCCCTGGGCAGGTGCAGGGCTGGCACTGCTCTTACCATTACATTCCTAACTTTATCTTTTCTAGTAAGGTTGCATAACTAACAAAGCATCCTCATGTCTGCCACCATTAGGTTATGATTATGTACTTGTTTAATAGACCAATACTCCATCCTACAGAGCATGGTCAGCCTAAATGCTAAACGATAGAATTTACCTTTGAGTTTGAGTTGTATCTTCTTATCGCATAAAACTCCTGATGCACTTCTCTATTTAAGTCACCCTGATCTGATACAGTAAACTATGTTTTCATCAATCTCTTTGTTGCTTTGAATGATAGATCCTAGATACATTAAACACTCAATTTATGGTATAACTTCTGAACCAATCTTTACCACTATATTGGTAGCCACCTATGGCTCAAAAAGCTATACTCTACGTACTCTTTCTTAGTTATGTTCAATTTATAGCCTTTCGACTATAAGTTATCCCTCCAAAGTTCTAGCTTGACATTAACATATTCTTTTGTCTCATCCACTAAAACAATATCATTAACAAGCAGCATACACTAAGGCACACCCCTTTAGATATTCTTGGTGAGCTCATCAATCACTATTACAAACAAAAAGAGGCTCAATGAAGAGTCTTGGTGTAACCTAATATTGATAGAAAAATGCTATGTATCTCCTTTTATCGTCCTTACTCGCTATTTCTTTAAATGATAACTCCAATTAAGTATCTCCATTTGGTCCTTTGCTTTTGGACTCTAATAAATAAAACCTGATGGTTTCTTTTTAGAATTATGGTTTAATAAATTCTTGAGAAAACTTTAGTTTGGTTAGTTTAATTAATTCTTTACAAAGAAATTTTGAATTTTCTTCTCCAAGTGAACTCTGATTTTTATAAAATGATCTTCTCATAGACGTCATTGGTGACTTCAATCTTAGTTTAAGTTGTTTCCCTCTAGATCCCACTTTAGGATTTGCATTTGAAGTTAAACTGGAGTCCCAATCCTCAAGTTCTCTACTTTCAGCAACTTGACTATCCATCCATTACTCTAATTGGTGCTGCCCTCTTCCATTTACTTTGTTGTGCTCCATTTTTGGAGAACTCTAAAAAAAAAATCTATTGTAAGCTTTGAGAAAATGCCTAATTCTAAATCCATAAATAAAGTGAAAGGTGAGAAAGATAGATGGTTACCCAAAGACTAAAAGATTACTCTCTTACATGCTCTCTCTTTATTCGTCAAATTGCAACTGAAACATATTATTAAAAAGTAAGTTATAAATCGTGAAGTTGTCACATTATAATAGCCTTGTAAATTGATTCCACCAACCTTTTTCTTCTTGAACATGCATTATATTAACAGGAGCAGTTTACTTATTCTTCTCAAAATAATTATGTATCTTTCTCTTGACACATTCTTCTTAATGAATTTTTATATGTACATTTTTAATCTATTGGTCTAATCCATGAATTAGCATAATTTAGAATTGGAAAATTAATAATTCTAATGCATATGTAATATGATTCTTGAAATGTAGAACATTTCTTTACATCTTTTCCCTCAACTTTTTAGAACCCAAGGATATAATACATGACTAATGTAATAAAAAAAGGTTAATTATCCGGAACTTTAAAAAATGGCAATAAAGTATTCAACCTTTTAAGTTTTTGCAAAAATAGTCCAACTTTAATCTTTCTGTTAACAAAGATGACATGCTAAACCATATAAGTTATGTTTACTAACACATGGAATGTCACTATAATGGAAGTCTATATCAGATTATAATAAAATAAAATAAAATAAATATTAAACCTAAACCTAACTCGCCTACTTATCTTTGAAATGTCTCCCATACTCATTCTCTGGCCAGCCCAACATCTTTCTGCTCCTATCCGCACACTCATTCTCTAGCCATCACTTGCCCACCATCTTTCTCTCGTCTGCATGCTCATTCTTTGTCCATCGTTTTCCTACTTTCAACCCGCCGTCTTTCTCCCCTATACGATATGTCTTCTCCGACAATTAAACGACATGTCTTCTCTTTATTGAGAAAATGATCAACTTTGTGATTATGACTTTATTTGTTAAAAAGTCCTTTTTTTTAGCCAGATAATTGTGATCATCGTGTTTGTTCTACATAATTTTTTTTTTTTTTCGGTAAGTAGGGGAGGAGCAAGGGATACTAGCTCCTCATAAGTAGGTCCTGGGATTCTATTCGAGAAAATAGAGAGTTTGTTGCTCATCAACCATTGCTTTTAGTAAGGTACCTAGTTTTCATATGCTTTCTTACAAGAATTCAAGAAACTAAGTTAATCTATTCATATTAACTGATGCTCCTTATGAAGAAGGGAGGATGTATATTATTGTGGCCTTGAAGCCCGATAATCTATAACTGTTTCTTGGTCTGTGTAAGGAACTTGTGAAAAATATAAGCTAAAATTAATAGATATGAATCATATTTGTTATTTTCTTCAAGCATAAACAATATTATGGATCTAGTTAACATCAATAACTTTAATTTCAGTTGGAATTATATGCTTTTCTATATGCATTTGGTGAGGAATCTACGTATATCTTTATTTCATGCAAAGTAATTATTGTAGGTGAAAATTCTCTTCAAATGTTTCAATGTTTCTGTATTGTGATGGAAGCAGGACGATTAGGTAACACTGCTACGACTGTTTATCTATTCTTCCTAATTTCAGCTTCCAGTTAGGTTACTGAAGATTATACAGCCTGATTTCTACATGAAATTTACAACTTTTAATACCATAAATTTCCATAATAGCTAAAAAGTCATTCACTTTCTACTCTCAAATTCAAATAACTATGCTACTAATTAATTTTGAAATTATAGCAACTCAAAACTTACATTGTACGGTAAGGTTCAAAAAGGATTAAATAATATTTACAACATCTCAAATGACTTTAGCTAAAGATAACTTTAGATATCACTTATTTAAGCTAACTTTATTGAGCATAAAATCATCTTTAATAAAACACTATGGAGCTAAATTTGGATTAGGTAATTTATTATTAAGATTATCATAATACCAATTGATGTTTTTTTTTTGTTGTAAATTATCTTATTCATCCATTAAGTTTTTTTAGGCTATGTTATCTAGATTCTTATTAATTGCACTATCCACGCAGGGTAATTTGGTTTTTATTGCTTCAAATTTGCATATTATATAATTTATGATGTTTAACTGAAAAATAACTATGTAACTATTTGTTTCGTAGATGTTGGCAAATTTTGAATTTCTTTATGAAAGAGTGTGACAACAATAAACATACTGGGAGAAAGATTAAAAGAAAAAGGGATACGGGGTGTTAACAAACTTAGCATACTAGTCCTAAAAAGAGTGCCCGAAGATAATGGACATAAAATAATATCTATCTTTTACAAACTCCTAGTTTATTCATATTTATTCATAAAAATTTTATGAATAAATATGAATTTGGCATAACTTGCACGGTATGTAAGGAAGTAATGGGCTTTGTTCGACTTGAGAATTATGGTAAGGCATTTGGACTCGTTTCTTTTCTTTCTCTTTGATTACAAACCAAGAGATCATGTTCTCTCTCTTTGTAGTAGAAGCTCTTAATTCCAATACGCAGGTGAGTTGGTAAGAGACTTTCTTAGCTTAAGTGAGGTTGCGGGGTCAAACTGTCCTCATGTATACAGTCGTTTAAAATTTGGAGCCAGAGCTTTGCCTCCCGCAAGAAGCTTATCCGGCTCGAGCGAGGATTAGTCTGGGTGTAGGTTGCTTAAAGGTGTCTTCCCATAGTTAGGACCCTCCTAGGACACCTCGTGAGAAACCAAAAAAAAAAGTAGAAGCCCTTTGAGTGTCTTTGAAAGCTCCAAGCGATTCACACTTCCTTCTTTGTAAATGATTTGGGCATTTTAAAAGGAGACACTCATATGCTCCAACGAGAAGATGCAAGAAGATTGTACTTAAAGACTATGAGAAGAAGAAAAAAAAGAAAGACCTAAGAAGAATTGGAGGAAACTGATCAAGAATGATATAACTCTGTTGGAATTTATTAAATGTTGGGATGTCAAGTGTAAGTAGGAATTTTACATTAGAAAGAGATGGAACTAGCGAAGGACATATAAATAAAAAGGACTCGTAAACCTAATGTCTTAAGATTTAGGTTAAAGTGTGGTGTTAAAGCTCATGAATATGTTCCCTCACTACAGTAGCGAAGCCAGGAATTTATTTCAGGGGGGGCAATGTATATATATATATATATATTTTTTTTTTTTTTTAATCCAATCCACCATGGGCAACGATATTCTTTTAGGGTGGGCAACCCCTATATGCATATATATCTTCTTTTTTAAAAAAAATTGAGGGTGGGCAACAAGTGGCTTCGCCACTGCCTCACTAGATCCATGATGAAGATCTCCCATAAAAGTGGGCTCCTTATATCCAACAAGTAGTATCAGAGCTGATGGTTCCGCAAGGGATGAGTATGGAGATGGTAGTCAGATCTTGTGGTTGTCTCACCACGAAAAATAGCAAGGAGACTCCTGGTGGGCCCAGACCAGTAGAGTAGAAGGGTTCTTAGTGACGTCATATATTCGAGCTGTTTAAAAAAAGACTTTCGTTCAAGGGAGAACTTGAGCTCAATGTGAAAGTTCACATTTGAGGAGAAGATTGTTGGGATGTCAAGTGTGAGTGGAAATCTCACATTGGAAAGAAATAGAACTAGTGAAGAACATATAAGTGGAAAAAATCTATAAATCTAATGCCTTAAGATTTTGAGTTGAAGTGTAGTATCAAAGTCCATAAATATGTTCCTCACTAGATCCATAATGAAGATCTCACATAAAAATGGACTCTCTATATCCAATAATTAAAGTCATGACCTACAATAGAAAATTTCAACATTAAAATACAAATCGAGGATCTCATATAAAGATATCCTTGCCGTTCTCATAGGTCATTTAACATTTTCCTCTCTTATATTTAGGCTAAACTTTTAAATAGTAATTACCTCTTAATGATTTAGCCTAAATATTTACCAGCTTAGTTATACTATACTACTTAGTTTACTACTTATTATATATTTTATCTAATAATTATTTATTTATTTTTATATTGTTCATTCGAAAACAACCCTCGAGTAGTTATTTATTTTTATATTGTTCACTCGAAAACAACCATCTACTAGTTAAATGTAAGGTTACAACTTTATATTGAATTGATACTGTTGTTTTTTTTCCATGGAGAATAAAGAGCATTTACTTTCTATCACAAGCACTTGCTATTGATAAGGCCGAAACCGTCAGCTGATTGCCGAGAAATAGATATTATAAAAGGATTGCGATGGATGAGATCAGTCCCACTGTTTTGTCGCTGAATTTCTTCGGAACAAAAGGCAACAATTTGCGGTGAGCGTGGATCGAACACGCGACCTTCAGATCTTCAGTCTGACGCTCTCCCAACTGAGCTATCCCCGCCTTTGGACCTTACTGTATAAAAGCTAGAACTAATTATCTCTCAACCGTGGATTACAGTTCCCGGATCCTCCGATGGCAGTGTGAAGATACCTTCTATAACGAACTCTCTCTTCACTTTTCCCTTTTTCACGAGATTCTGGCACCACCCTTGTTCTAATTTCCTAATATCCTAATACAAGGCATTGTATTTTGAATTTGGTCCACTCCATCACTATTGTCAGTACGCAACTTGGCTCAAATTTCCTGATAATGTTACAAGCTCATGTTAATTACCACTAGTCGTAAGAAAGACTACTCAGGTGAACAAGACATGAAAAAGGACTAGGGGGTTGCACCCTCATCAATGATATGAGATTAGTGGCATTTGACAAAAGAACATCAACTTAGAATAGGATATTTATTTCCTTTCAAATCAATGGTCAGAAATTAGCAAGTTACAGAGGCAGAAAGTTTTGATCCTTTTGAACATTTTGCCAATGGATGAAAGATTTAATGAAGGAAAGTTTGCGTCAGCTTCGACGCGGAAGCAGACTACTGGAAATGAGAAGTTGCCTTTTATTGGCCATAAGATGGTGATGGCCTAGACAGTTTTATTTTTTTTCCTCATTATTTTACACAACCACATGGGACTTAAGGAAATGAGGAAACAAGAAAAAACAGGAAACATGACAAAGTTGTTTAATTTCTCTTCGCTTTGCTGTTTACTAAATACAGTCCATTTCCCATTTTCAAATGAAATTGAGGTTGAAGCACTTATAGTATCTTGTCATTGCAGGACAGCATCACAATCCCGGATGGCTTGATAGATATGCCTGAGGAAACTCAGTCACGCGACCACCAGCTCTTCTCCTCTATTTATTGCGAATTTGTCCTCCCCCCTCAAATCTACGATCTTTCAATGGCCACTCCTATACAAAACAAAACTTTTTTCTTCATGTTCATTCTCTTCTTCTCACCACTAAGCTCCACACCATGCAACCAAATAGACAAAGAAGCATTACTTGACTTCAAAGACAAAATAACAAGTGACCCCTCGGGGCTGTTGGGTTCATGGACAGCGTCCTCAGATTGCTGCGACTCCTGGGAAGGTGTTTCATGTGGTGTCTCAGGCAGAGTCGTCAATGTGTCTCGTCCAGGTCTTTTTTCAGATCCGGAAGGCATTGTCGATACTTCCATGAAAGGAATTCTTTCACCTTATTTCGGAAACATGTCAAGTCTTCAATTTCTTGACCTCAGCAATCTCAAGCAATTGTCGGGACCAATACCACCGGAACTTTGTAAGTTGTCAGAGCTCAACTACCTCTTCCTTGATACAAATAATCTTACTGGTTCAATTCCAATGACTCTGAGGTACTTATCTAAGTTGAAGAAGCTATATCTCCATGATAATTCACTATCTGGTCGAGTTCCCTCTGTTGGGTCTTGGAAATCGTTATCAGAACTTGGTCTATCGGGAAACCATTTGTCAGGACCAATTCCTTCTGATATTGGTCAATTGGTTATGTTGACAAGACTTGATCTCAATGCTAACAACTTCTCTGGTGCCATTCCTACAAGCATTGGCATTCTTAAGAATCTTAAATATCTTGATCTCTCTGGGAATCAGGTATCAGGTCGGATTCCCCAATCCATTGGTGGGCTTTCATCTTTAGAAGAGTTATATCTCGATAGAAACCAGCTCACAAGAAGCATTCCTTCTTCGATTTCTGGACTTGCTACAATGCAAATCTTTCGCTTATCAGACAACAAGCTAACAGGCACTTTACCATCATCAATCGGCCAGCTTTCAAACCTTCAATGGCTATCCCTTGAAAACAACAAGCTAACTGGAAAACTACCTGCAAGTATTGGCTATCTCAAGAATCTTACTCTTATAAACTTCTCCAACAACTATTTTACCAGCAGAATTCCTTCAAGTTTTGGTAATTTAGTCAATCTTGAAACCCTGTATTTGTCTGGCAACCAATTATCTGGCGGACTTCCTCCTCAACTAGCTAAATTACAAAACTTAATGAATTTAGACCTCTCATTTAATCCTCTGAGTCTTGTCAGCATACCAACATGGATACAGGAAATTAAGCTTTTCCAGCTTTCGTTGGCAAAGACTGGAATTGCAGGCCAGCTTCCAAGCTGGTTATCATCATCCTCCATATCTGCTCTTGACTTGTCATGTAATGAATTGTCAGGGAAGTTACCACAATGGATCGGTAACATGACTAACCTGTCTTTCCTCAATTTTTCGAACAATTGTTTCCACTCAACTATCCCAGTTGAATTTAGGAACCTTTCATTTCTGATAGATCTTGATCTGCACTCCAACAAGTTCTCGGGCAACATGAACTCAGTATTCTCCAAGCAATCACGAGACTCATTCGGGTATTACAGCTCTATTGACCTTTCAGACAACATGTTCAGCGGTGTAATTGGTGATGATATTGGAAACAGGGTTACTATGTCATCCATTGAAATATTGGATCTATCAAGCAACAAGTTGGAAGGGTCCATACCAAAGGCCATAGGAAACCTCAGTGAATTACATGTACTAAAGTTGGATAATAATGGACTATCTGGGGCAATACCTAAGGAACTTGGACATTCACAGTTATGTGTGATCACACTTTCGAGGAACAAATTGAATGGTTCTATACCATCAGAGGTACTAAATCTGAAGTATCTGAAAGAATTTAATGTGTCTAATAACAACCTCAGTGGAATGATTCCATTTCACAATACCTCCATTCCTGCATCCGCATTCAAGAATAATCCTGGCCTGTGTGGATCTCCACTTCCTCGTTGCAAGCACATGTAGTGTTCACTCACGTTAAGTCTGCTTTTGGTCTTGGTTTACTTTTGGTTCTTACTCTCACTTCATGTTACTCCGACACTATGTTTAACCAGCTAAATAATTTTGATGAATGGAGACTTTTCTATTACAATGCAAAGCGTCAACCATAAAACCATTGAGATAATTATATGTCTTCTTTATGAAGAAATCTTACATGACATGAAAATTGAGTGCAATATGCTAACATTAAATGCATCATTAAACACATTAAACAACCAAGATCCATTCTATTTAGAGCATCACAAGATTGAAGAACACATACCTCCAATACTTGGCATTTGGGTTTGCACCATTTCCATGCTCCAACAAAACCTGTCAAAAGAGAAAAACAATACAAACCGTTGCTAGAGAGAGCTTATGGTAGAAGACCCTTTCTTGCTATATCTCCAATACACACAACGTGTTGCTACTTGAAAATAACCACACCCTTATGTCATGTATATGACATGTTCTACCCTAAGGAGTAGAATATTGGGCTAACTGTCTCATTACTAATGGGATGATATGGACTATAGTTTAATGGGCCAACATATAGTGATTAGGGTACTACCATGTGCCTCAAATGCAATTAGCAAATTAACCATCCCATTATGGTTATAAAACATACATTAGGCAATTCAATTAGTGGTTAGGCATATGGAATTAAATTGTGATTATATTAGTCCACTAATAATGTATTATTTCTAACACAATAACGTATAGGAACTTCGTGTAGTCTTCTTAAAACCCTTCTTGAACATGATTCCTTGGTTGTTCTATATCGTTATCCTTCTGACAGCTGCTTTAGTCAGTCTTAGCTTTCTGGACTTTAAGTTATTGGTTGACAGAAGTTTTCAAAGGCCCAACAAGTTTACATTGGGAAGATTTTTCTTTCATGTGAAAAGAAAGAAAAGAAAAGGCACATTATATAAAAAGACAAAATACCATGCCAAAAGCGACCAAAATGTGGAAAGCAAATCCTACGAATTCTGCATCTTTAACAACTTTTCAGTTCTTTCTGCCGCATCCTCATTCCACAAGGCAGTTTTCGGGTCTGATTAAAACGAGTTCTGCTTCTGTCCTTTAACCATTCCTTTCACAGATATCTGTCATTTTTGTGTATGCTTCTCTGACCAACAAGAGTAATATTTGCTTCGTTCAACCAACCGTCAAATTCTATATACTGTGAACAAGAGATACTTACTCATAAATGTCATATTCCAGCATAAATTACTCTACTTAAACAGAAGTAATATGCTGCTAAGAGCGAAAATCCGTTTGTCTTAAACAAGCAAAATTAAGCAGTATCAAGGAATTAGTGGAGGTGCTTCTTGCCTTCTGCTGGTGTTTTCAGGTGAAAAATATGTTCGTATCAATAATAATAATTGGACGCATGGATGAAAGTTTGCCTATAATTGTTTCTTCTTGTTGTCTAGTATGCATAATGATACTATCTTCCTTATGGAATTTTTGTTCTGGGTCACATTGCAATATGATAGAAGGATTAAAACCTTGTAACGTCGATTTAGTTTTAACTATAATTTAAATTTTTTTCATTTAAAAAAAATAATTGAACGCATAGATAAGCCTTACATATTGTAGATTGTTTCCTCTTTCATTCTCCCGTAAATTGGTATCAATAAGGAACAATGAAACTTATAACCGGCAGGCATTCTCAATTCATCTGTGGTGCATGTGGATTTCAAGAATGGTAAAAATTGCCAAGGGGGTGTTGCGAGAATCTAACTCACGACCTCTCGCACCCAAAGCGAGAAACATACCACTAGACCAGACACTCAGGACAAAGCCGTAAGCTCGTTGAACTTATTGTGGAGCTATGATGATTCTGCTCCCATTCCATCTTAACATAATTAGTTGCTTGTGCTTCAGTGAAGTGCATTTGTTATCATCAACTAGAACTATGTCTGGAATCTATGTTTGCATGTTTATACACACATATATGTGTATATATGTATGTGTGTTGAGATCTACAATATGGGAAACGTGGGATCTAGTTGTTTAGTGGTTTAGTGGGTCTAGTTAATGTGGGATCTAGTTGTTTAGTGGGTCTAGTTGTGTAGTGGGTCATGTTATCCATTAAGTTAGTGGAATATCTTTAGTATTTAATTCCTTGTATTTAGGACTAAGGTAGTTACTGCAGATTTTGTATTTAAATGTTTCAATTATCAATGTTAAGAGAGATTTTTAGCGTCAACTTAAGTTATTGGTTTATTCTCACCAAAAGTAGAATATTTTGCATATTTATTCTGCATATTTGCTTTTCTCTTTTCATTTGTTCTAGCA
>JAOTBA010000205.1:8640181-8660919 GCA_025629845.1 Erythroxylum squamatum
TCCGGCAATTTCACATCAAAACTAGTAATAGGAGGCCTAGAAACATCAACTTCCACAAGCATACGAGCATAACCAATACGAGCACGTTGATTTGTCACTTGATCGGTACATATAGGTTTACCCACCATAGAACCCAGTTTAGACAGCCCCTTCCCCGTCCAAAGATCTAGAAGGACATTAGGAAGCTTTATGCAGATCAGTAAAGCCATAAAATCTTGGAAATTGAAGGCAAAACCAGGAGCCAATTTTTTCAGCATCAACGTTTTACCAAACAGGACGTATGGGCCACCAGCCAGGACGCTAGTGCGATCTTCCTCCGAATCAAATCTGAACACTAACCAACCCCCCTCGTGCGGAATAAGTTTACATTTTACGCCCCATTGAGTAATCAGCTGTTCAACTGATTTCATGCCGGGGAACCGACCAGTAAACACCCCAACTAGGCAGTAGCCCCATTCCTGCTCTAAATCCAATCGGTCCTCATTCGAGATAGTAAGTTCAGCCTCCACCGGCAATTGCTCCAATTGCAGGCCCTGGTTCAAAGCTCGATTGTTACGGAAAAGACTCGCAAACGAAGGTTTAAGTTGCGTACCTTGGGGGCTGGCCGGACCACCAGTCTGGTGGGAGCAGGGATCCTTGACCCCCTCACTAGTTAGCTGGCCAGAAGATCGCTGAGGCATTTCCTCGAGCATGTGGTCAGCGGTAGATTCCTCTTCAGATGGAGCAGTGTCGACAGTATCATGGCTTCCCAGGATAATGTCCTCATCAATCTCTTCTTCCTCCTCCGAAGAGGATATCTCATCACAAGACTCAACAGACACAATGTCGTTAATAACACCCTTACCAATTTTAAGGGAGACAGACACCTTCTTCAACGCTGGTTTACTAGAAGCCGACACTGAGGCAACGTGTTTAGCCCCACCAGCAGTGGCCTTCGAACTTCCTTTTAACACCTGGGAAAGAAGCGAGGGCTTCACACTCGGAACCTTCGGACGAACTAGAGGCACCTTCGGACCTACAACGGAGTCGGCCACCATAGTTTGGGGAGTCTCAAATTCAGATGGAGTATGCGGGTCCTTGGGTTTTTTCTTACCCATGACACATGAGGAAGCTGCACACAACCAACAAAGAGCACCCTTGCCGCCGGGCAGCAACTAGATCTGGGGCACAAGTCGGCAGAGGGAAACGCTAGGTAAAGAGCACCAAACGAAATCCCCTCGAGAAATCACCACGCCACGCCACAGACCGTCCACCTCCAGCAACAACTCTCCACAGCACGGACAACAAACACTCGGCCTCCAACAACAACTCTCCACAGATTGAACAACAACCACTCGGCTAATCCGGAACCGTGAGAAAATCGGAGGGAAAGGAAGCTAAGGGGTGGGCGAAGTCTAGGAGGAGGAAACCCTAGAGAGAGACACTCTCAAACGCTCTTCTCATTTAGTCAGAGAGAGTATTCCTTGTATTCTTTTGAGGGACAGTATATGTTGATACAAAGGTCACCTTGGGATTCGAACTTTCACCGAAGTTGATCGCTAACAACCTTTGCACGATGGTCTCACTTAGGTCCGCTTAAGCAAGACTTTAGCCTTCAATGACCCTCAAAGTGTTTACCTCGCACCCTCGAAGAAACAATGCTTCGAAAGCAAAAAGAAAATAAAGGCAACAAGGAAACAAGAGAGATACGATAAAATCAACCTTTATATTACTTTCCCTCAAAAGAATACAAGGAATGCTCTCTGTGACTGAATAAGGAAAGCAAAGCTCGAATGAGCTATAAATAGGCACTATAATTTGGAAGCCAAGTTACATTCAGAATCTCACTTAAACTGAACTGTCTAAGATCGTGCTAAGATCATGTCTATCTCTATCAGATTACATCACGTGGACCAATTGGATAACACCCCTATCTAAATAGGACTCTAACTGATAAGATAGAATCTACAAGATAATAGAAAGATAGAGTTTACATTCAAATAGAAAACTAGCATCCTTATCCTCGAAGATCTCCACTATTTTCTGATGTTAAGTCCCACGATAACTCTAACTCCTAGTTGTCGCCACATCATCCAATATCTCCCCACGATCTCTATCCACTGATGATGCAGTTTGATCTTGTCAAAGCCTACATAGCACACTGGCCTAATCCAATGATTCCCACAATAAGTCCGTTAGTCGTAGTCCATTCATCCGAGCATGGGCCAAGTCCTTACTCCATCTAGTCCTTAGCCTAGGTCGAGTCAATCTCCACGAGGTCCGAGTCTCTACCAAAATTTGAACCAAGTCTGATCCTACTCACCCATGTTTGCCTTAGTGTTTCGCCTCCCTTATGCGTGTAATTCAGTTAACCTTCCTCCCAAGGAGCATTGTGAAAGTCGCTGAGAAGTGTTCCGAAGTTTAAAGGTCTAACAAACCACCCCTACCAGATGGATTCAACGCCCTCATCGAATTAGTCTATTGGCACTCCTCCACGAATGGTTTCTTCGAAGACTCCTTAGTTAGCTCTTGAAGATACTAGCAAGTCTTTATATCGATTGGCACTTCACCCACGTACCATTGTCCCAATTCATCAGGGTTGTCTTTTCTTTCACTTGGACTCGCCTTCTCAAGGCTCAACGTGCCCACCAAAGACATGTTGACAAGAGCTCCATCCTGCAATCTTGGCAATGATATGCTCTGTAGTCTCCTTCGTCCCATCAACGAATCTACAACAATTAACAAAGAAGGATTTTTCATCATACATAACTATTATACCTCCCAATCTTAGGTACAGCACCATCTTTGCTGCCTTAAGGAAGTCAATCCCCAATATCATTTCAAAATTCTCAAGTGGTATGACCATGCAATTCATCTTGGCACGCTAACTTCCTATGCTTACTGGGACGTTATAAGTAGCTCCCATCACCGCTTGTGCCTTACCCGTAAAGGTCCTTAATTTTGTCGAGGTCTTGGACACTCTAAGCCCCAACTTCCGCACCATTCGCCCGCTTCTACCATCGTGGTCACTTATATTCCATTAACTTGTATTCTTACATACACCAGATCATTATAGGGATTAGGTTCTTTAATAACCACTCTCAACAACACAATCAGATTTAGCGTCGCATCATCCGAAGATTATCTCACTTCTTCAGCTATCAGGGCGTTTAGCTTCTTTTTCGTTGGGCATTCTCTTGCATAATGTGATCCGCAGCATAGATGACAAGTAATCTTACCCTTTTTGAAGGACATATCCCTACTATCAGAGCCACCATTTTGCTTGCTTTTCTCCTTGAAGTCTCCCTTCTTGAAATCCTTCTTCTTCTTCCCTTGGTATTCTCCTGTTGGGCATAGCCTTTACCCTTCGCAGAATTAGAGGAGCTTGTCTTAGTTTCCTTCATCGCTCGAAAGTCCACCAAGGCATCAGCGGCCTTGATTGCACCAACTATGTCCTTCACATTTTTTCTCCGCAACTCCATTTGCGCCCATGATTGTAACCTGGACAAAAAGTTGAAGACCTTATCCTTGTCTGACATATTTTCAATATCAAGTTATAAAGAACTAAAAAACATAACATAGTCTCTTACCGAACCTTCTTGTTTTAGTTTCATCAAGGCATCTCTCGCAAGCCCTGAAGTATTCAACAGAAGAAATTAATCCTTCGACTCCTTCTTCATAAGCTCCCACGTATCCACGGGAGTTCTACCCACACTGATCTGTGCAGAGGTCCTCGTCCTCCACCAAAGCTTGGCATCCCCATCCAAGTATATGGCCTTCAAATTGACCTTCTTAGTATCGGATACCCTAGAGCTGCAAAGTACTACTCTATATCTCACAAGAAATTTTCCAACACCTTAGCGTCCCGAACGCTTTCGAACACCCTGGGTTCACGTACCTTCACAGATGAAAGTTGTGGTGTGGAGCTTTCAACTCGATCGACATCTAGCATTGCAACGACCGGCCTCAGTACAGTGATCTCGAACTAGGCCTCCTCTTATGCCTTCAACAAATCCGCCATCTATTGTTGCAACTGTTAGATTCGCACCTCCAACATCTCAAATCGAGTATTGATAGGATGGGACCTCCTCTTCTCCTGCAGGAATCAGTCCAATGAGTGCTTCCACCTAGTCACTCGTTCTATCAAGTTGCCTACTATCATCCCGAAATTTGGCTTTGATACCAGTTGATACAAAGGTCACCTTGGGACTCAAACTTTCACTGAAGTTGATCGCCAACACTCTTTGCATGATAGTCTCACTTTTGTTTGCTTAAGCAAGACTTAAGCCCTTAACGACCCTCGAAGTGTTTACCTCGCACACTTGAAGAAAAATTGCTACAGAAGCAATATGAAAATAAAGGCAACAAGGAAACAAGAGAGATATGGTAAAATCAACCTTTATATTACTTTCCCTCAAAAGAATACAAGGAATTCTCTCTCTGACCGAATGAGGAGAGCAAAGCTCGAATGAGCTATATATAGGCAATCTAACTTGGAAGCCAAGTTACATTCAGAATCTCACTTAAATTGAACTGCCTAAGATCATGCTAAGATCACGTCTATCACTATTAGATTACATCACGTTTGATGACACCCCCATCCAAATAAGACTCTAATTAATAAGATAGAATCTACAAGATAACAGAAAGATAGAGTTTACATTCAAATAGGAAACTAGCATCCTTATCCTTGAAGATCTCCACTATCTTTAGATGTTGAGTCTCACTGCAACTCTAACTCCTAGTTGTCGCCACATCATCCAAGATCTCCCCACAATCTTTATCCACTGATGATGCAGTGTGATCTTACCGAAGCCCACGTAGCACACTGGCCTGATCCAATGCTTCCTACAACAAGTCCACTAGCTATGGTCTGTTCATCCGAGCATGGGCCAAATCCTTAGTCCATCAAGTCCTTAGCCTGGGTCGAGTCAATCTTCACAAGGTCCGAGACTCTACCAAAATTTGCACCAAGTTCAACCCTACTCGCCCATGTTTACCTTAGTATTTTCGCATGCATCCCTCATACGTGTGATCTAGCTAACCTTTCACCTAAGACGCATCGTGAAGGTCGCTGAAAAGTGCTCCAAAGTTTAAAGGTCTAACAAACAGAAGGTCAATGTGACGGTTATGTACTTAGATGAGGATGCCAAGCTCTAGTAGAGGACGAGGACCTCTGCGGAGATCAGTGCAGGTAGAACTCCCATGGATATGTGGGAGCTCATGAAGAAGGAGTCGAAGGATCAATTTCTTCCATTGAATACTTCATGGCTTGCAAGGGATGCTTTAAAGAAACTGAAACAAGAAGGTTTGGTAAGAGACTATTTTAAGCCTTTTAGTTCTCTATTACTTAATATTGAAAACATGTCAGACAAGGATAAGTTCTTCAACTTTTTGTTCGAGTGGGCACAAATAGAGTTGCGGAGGCAAAATGTGAAAGACGTGGTTGGTGCAATTGCGGTCGCTAATGCACTAAGGACTCGAACCAGATAATCGCGGCCGTTGATACATTCAAATTACATGTGATATAATCTGATAGAGATAGACGTGATCTTAGCATAATCTTAGGTAGTTCAGTTTAAGTTGGATTCTGAATGTAACTTGGCTTCCAAGTTAGAGTGCCTATATATAGCTCATTCAAGCTTTACTCCCCACGTTTAGTCAGAGAGAGTATTCCTTGTATTCTTTTGAGGGAAAGTATATAAAGGTTGGTTTTACCGTATTTCTCTTGTTCCCTTGTTGCCTTTATTTTCTTATTGCTTCCGTAACATTGTTTCCTCGAGTGTCCGAGGTAAACACTTCGAGGGTCGATGAAATATGAAGTCTTGCTTAAGCAGACCTAAGTGAGACTGTCGTGCAGAGGGTATTAGTGATCAACTTCGGCGAAAGTTTGAGTCCCAAGGGGACCTGTGTATCAACTGGTATCAAAGCCAAATTTCGGGATGGCAGTAGGCAACTTGACAAAACGAGTAACTAGGGTGGAGGCACTCACTGGGCCAATTCCTCAAGGGAAAGAAGAGGTCACATCTCACAATACTTGATTTGAGATGTTAGAGGCGCGAATCCAACAGTTGCAACATCAGATGGCGGATTTTTTGAAGGCACAAGAGGAGGCCCAGTTCGAGATCACTGTGCTGAGGCATGCCATTGCAACGCTAGATATTGATCGAGTTGAAAGCTCCACACCACAACTTTCATCTATGAAGGTACTTGAACCTAGGGTGTTCGAAGGCATGCGGGACGCTAAGGTGTTAGAAAATTTCTTATGGATATGAAGCAGTACTTTGGAGCTGTTAGGATATCCCATACTGAGAAGGTCAATGTGATGGCCATATACTTGGATAGGGATGCCAAGCTCTGGTGGAGGATGAGGACCTCCGTGGAGATCAGTATGGGTAGAACTCCCGTGGATACGTGGGAGCTCATGAAGAAGGAGTCGAAGGATCAATTTCTTCCATTGAATACTTCAGGGCTTGCGAGAGATGCCTTAAAGAAATTGAAACAAAAAGGTTCAGTTAGAGACTATGTTAAGTCTTTTCCTTCTCTATTACTTGATATTGAAAACATGTAAGACGAGGACAAGCTCTTCAACTTTTTATCTGGGTTACAACTGTGGGCGCAGATGGAGTTGCGGAGGCAAAATGTGAAAGACGTGGTTGGTGCAATCGCGACAGCTGATGCCTTAGTGGACTTTCGAGCGATGAAGGAAACTAAGCAAACTCCTCTAATTCTGTGAAAGGCAAAGGCCATGTCTAATAGGAGAATACCTAGGGGAAGAAGAAGAAGGATTTCAAGAAGGGAGACTTTAAGGGGAAACGCAAGCAAAATGGTGGCTCCAAGAGTGAGGAAACGTCTTCCAAAAAGGGCAAGATTGCTTGTTATCTGTGCGGTTAATCACATTTTGCAAGAGAATGTCCGAGAAAAAAGAAGCTAAAGGCCCTGATAGCCGAAGAAGAGGGAGAATCTTCGGATGATGCGGCGCTAAATCAGATTAAGATTGTTGACTGCGATTAGTAAAGAACTTAATCCCTACGATGATCTAATATATGTGGGAATACAAGTTAATGGGATATAGGTGACCACGATGGTAGATACGTGTGCGTTACATTCCTTCGTGGTGGAAAGGATGGTGCGCAACTGGGGCCTAGAGTGTCCAAGACCCCGAAAAAGTTAAGAACCCCTACGGGTAAGGCACAAGTGGTGATGGGAGCTGCTTTCAAAGTCCCAGTGAGCATAGAAAGTTGGCGTGCCAAGATGAATTGCATGGTCATATCACTTGAGGATTTCGAAATGACATTGGGGATCGACTTCCTTAAGGCAGCAAAAACGATGTTGCACCTAAGTTTGGGAGGTATGATGGTTATGTATGATGAAAAATCCTTCTTTGTTAATTATTGTAGATTCGTTGATGGGACGAAGGAGCCTACAACATCGATAACACAAGTGTCGACTGTGATCATTGAAAAGGAGCCAAACTATGCTCAAGAAAGTCCGAAATAGAAGGCGGGCAAGGAGTATATCATTGCCAAGATTGACGAGGATCAAGGTGACAGGGAAAGCTTAACGGATGGAGTTCTTCTCAATATGTCTTTGGTGGTCACGGTGAGCCTTGAGAAGACGAGTTCAAATGGAAGCAAAGACAACCCTAATGAATTGGGACAATGGTACGTGGGTGAAGTGCCAATCAATATGAAGACTTGCTACCATCTTCAAAAGCTATCTAAGGAGTCTTCGAAGAAACCACTCATGGAGGAGTACCAACAGACTAATTCGACGAGAGCATCGAATCCATCTGGTGGGGGTGGTTTGTTAGACCCTTAAACTTCGGAGCACTTCTCAGTGACCTTCACGATGCGCCTTAGGAGGAAGGTTAGTTGGATTACACACATGATGGAGACATGCGAAAACACTAAGGCAAATATGGGTGAGTGAGATCAGACATGATGCGAATTTTGGTAGAGTCTCAGACCTTGTGGAGATTGACTCGACCCAAGCTAAGGACTTGGCCCATGCTTGGATGAATGGACCACGACTAACGGACTTATTGTGGGAAACATTGGATCAGGCCAGTGTGCTATGTGGGCTTCGGCAAGATCACACTGCATCATCAGTGGATTGGGATCGTGGGGAGATCTTGGATGATGTGGCGACAACTAGGAGTTAGAATTGCAGTAAGACTGAACATTTGAAGATAGTGGAGATCTTCGAGGATAAGGGTGTTAGTTTCCCATTTGAATGTAAATTCTATCTTTCTGTTATCTTATAGATTCTATCTTATCAATTAGAATCCTATTTAGATGGGGATGTCATCCAATTGGTCCATGTGATGTAATCTAATAGAGATAGGCATGATTTTAGCACGATTTTAGGCAATTTATTTTAAGTGAGATTCTGAATGTAACTTGGCTTCTAAGTTAGAGTGTCTATATATAGTTCATTCGAGTTTTGCTCTCTTCATTCAGTCAGAGAAAGTATTCTTTGTATTTTTTTGAGGAAAAGTATTATAAAGATTGGTTTTACCGTATCTCTCTTGTTTCCTTATTGCCTTTATTTTCTTATTACTTCTATAGCATTGTTTCTTTGAGTGTGTGAAGTAAACACTTCAAGGGTCGTTGAAGGCTGATGTCTTGCTTAAAGGGACCTAAGTGAAACTGTCGTGCAAAGGGTGTTAGTGATCAACTTTGATGTAAGTTCAAGTCTCAAAGTGACCTTTATATCAATAGACATGATGAGCTTTAAGATATTATATTTTACGCAATTTGACTAATTGCTTGTTTATGTAGTGATGGTGATTCTATAATGTATTCGTACTACAGGATCTAGGTCATGTTGACATCAGGAATCCAATCTCTGGCGTCAGGTGGAGTTAGGGACGGCTATTCATTAGCCAGGTGACATGCAAGATATTTATATAAATTAAATCGCGGAACTTCTGAAAATCAACAAGTTGACATACTTGATGACAATTTCGCTTCATTATATATTTTGGATGGAAATATTAGCACATTGACGTCGGTCCTTGATGAACTTGGACTTACGTGCCATTGACAAGTTGAAGAAAAACATAATCATGACCTAAGAAAACATTGTTAACTCTTCTTACTCTCATTAATTAATTGATTGATTTCTATACTAGCATACATTTCAATAAGGTTTGTACCATTCCTAACGAGAACAATGGGCATGGACTTTGACCTCTTCTTCACCAATCCCATGGAATCGTTAAAAGAGTAAAGGCATGGTTCTTTAATAGGTTAGGAGCATGCTCTTTCGTGGATCATTTAGCCATATGATTGACGATCTCCCACTACATCATATATTTTTGTTCTAGTTGCCCTAATTGTATTGGGATTGTAATCTTGAATACCTTAGCATTAGTGACGAGATTAATAACGGAACTTGGAAAGTAAATATCCGCTTATAACGGGACTGTAATTTTAAGCATTTTCTTCTCTTTTCTCCTGGTAATTGGAAGTCATGCCAAGCACATCACGAGTTGGTGGATAATCAATAGCAGCCTCCGCCCATAATTGCTGAATCCTGGGGCTAAAAGTAAGGTATCTGATGCTTGGCAAACTGATCATAAAAGTTGTTTCACTTTCGTGACCATTCAGACTCTTAAGCTTCTTTAGCCATAAGATGTCTCTTTTCAATGATTTCATACCTATTCCTGTCCTGTCAACAATTTTAGAGGAGTGCAAATATAAATATATCATAAGTCGCCTTACTCCCAATTTCCACGTCGTTGAATTGATTTTGAAGTCGAATCCCTCATAAATAGGAAATAAGAAAAGATCATATAGAATTTTCTTTGCACATCAATTTCTTTGGATCACATTCATCGGTTGCTCAAAAAGAAAGTAAACTAATTTCAACTTAAGAAGTAATTATTTTTTGCAAAAATTCTCAAAACTTGACCCAACTCCCTTACGTTAAATGAGATACTTCAGAATATTTATATGGAGTATGACATGTTGCCATCAATACTGCAAAAGCTTATGCTCCTATATAATTGGTGGTGCAATACACATGAACATATACTATTAATTAGTACTATGAATTCATCTTTCCCATTTACTTGGGGAATAATGGAAACAAATTTGATGGAGTCCTGTGGTAAACATACAAAACAAGAAGCAAACGGTTGCTAGATCGACAATGATAGGAGCATTACGTAACAAGAACATAATTTAGTGGTTTTTGGCATCGGATTTGGGAAGAGATAAACACAATGTGTGGTGAGGTCAGGGTGACTAGCACTGAAGTAAGGAGGCAAGAAACCCAGCTAAGTCATCAAACCCTTTTCACAAATAATCTTTTGGAATCGTTTAACATATAGAGTCTTAGTCCTTAGTTGCTTTTTCGTTTGAATTTTCTCCTGTTTTCTTGTAGCAATATTCAATCTGTTGATGTTTAGCTAGACCCATGATAAGATCAATTCAAGGGTTGCTTTCGATTTACTTGTTCAGTTGATTTTTTCAAAAATGTAAGCGACGTTAGCTGCTTAATATATCAAGCATATTTTTTCCTCTAAAAAAATACAAAAAGTCTAACAAGGCATAAACTCGTTCTCATCTTCTGGTTGGTGAAAGCGGCCATAAATTGACAAAGGAGTGCCTGTTGCTATCAGTTTTACCTTTTTTGTTAATTCCTTTATATTTTATTCGTTGTGTGTGTGTATATATATATGCAAAGGTTAGGTGAAATTGACTTATTTGTCTATCTGTTCACATTTTGACCAAGTATATGAAGTGAGATTTTTCAATTTTGATTATACCATGATATTTTTCTAATGTTAAAAGGTAATTCCTATAAACACTGCATATCAGAAACAGCCCATATATAATTCCCCTAGTCCCACCACCCAATTTTTTTTAGTATATATTAATTGCGTGATTAGTTTCTTATAGATAAGTCTTTCAACTAATTAAGAAAATCAATCTTGTAAATTTACTGGTCATAAACTATTTCTTACAGTAAGTTCAATATCAAATCATAGTTATGAACATTCATAAACACAATAAGAAACGTGTACGCTAATTTCCATAGGATGTTCAAAATAAAAGAAGTAATATATATAAATAAAGAATACAAAAATTTATTTGATTAGACTAATTGATGTAACTTAGAAAGGAGACATAATTTTTATTGCTGTAAAAAAGACCATATAAAAAGAATGATGATAATTACCACAACTTACACAGTTTTAAATAAGGTTTTTATTAGAATAACATGTAAAAAGTCTAATGAAAGTAAAATTTTAAATTACTGATATTCTCTTTTCACTGATATTTAATATCATTGAAAGTCTATTTCAATAGATGCCTAGTACAAAAAACCTGATTTCACTAGAATCTTAAGATTATTGAAGTTCTATTTTACTGAAATTTAAGACTTGAATTAACCGATGTCTAAACAAGAAACAATCCCTCCTACGCAATTCTCCAAAGGATTCAAGTTATATTAGTATTCAATAAGTACAAGTTACACTTGAATTTTTCGGTGAGTACTAACTTTATCAACGTGCTATTTACATCCTCTAAAATTTTAACTCTTTTCAACAAAATCTAACTAGATATAATCAATTTTTGATCTTGTAGAACTTTACATTTTTTACCGTAGCTCCCATCTATCTATCATTCTCTTGAGTTTTCTTAGTCCCTATAAAGATAGTTTCATTTCCATCACCAATGACCAGAGTAATGCGATCGAGTCTCTCAAACTGTATCTTCTTGGTTGCCTGATGGTCTTTTTCACTCTATCCCCTGTTTTGATGATTTCTTTTTGGCATTATTCTACCTACTAAACTAGAATTTTTAGTCCCCTTGGCATCTTTTTTAAGTTGTTCTAATATCACTTTTAAACTAACACTTCTAACTATTTAACTTGGCACGACCTTTTCATATGTTTGTTTCAACATATGTTGCTTCCAAAACACTATATATTTGAAGGTTATCCTAGACTTTTTACCAAGCATATGAAGCAAAAGTCTATCTTCCATTGTTTTCCATCCTTTAATAAACAGGCTTTATGAATTTCTATCATCTTTTGTTCACCAAAAAGACTCACCCATATGTGTCATACTACAATATTATCTTTCTTCTCTCAAGATTTAAGACATGGCCATCGATCCTATTACTATCTTTTTTATTAAGACATAGATGACTATCAAGAGTACTTAAGGAAATCAGATTTTTCTAAAAATTAGGAACATACCATGCAACTGATATTCTAACAATTTTATCATACATTTGGATCTACATTGAACCACTACTTTTGATAACATTATTGAAAGTCATATGATAAGCAACTCTAATGTCTATCACCCATTGATTTGTAGAATTAGAATTACTAATTACTAGAATATAGTTGCCTCTTCTATCCTCTTCATTGGATCTCTCTTAGACTACAAAAACACTTGCTTTTTGATCTATTTCCTTTTTCTCATTTCTATTCTTTTACTATGGATAGTCCCTATTAAAGTACCTTTTAACTTTGCAGTTAAAACATCAAACAACATTATTCATCGATCTAGATCGTGGCCTAATCATATTTTTTAAATCCCTTTCCACATTCCTTCCTCTATCGATAACCATACCTAAATCTAGTATATATTCATATGTGTCAAACATCTTTTTCTTAGACTACAGAGCATCATTTATGTTACTAACAAAAATAATCTCTCTATCGTACAACATAGAATCAACAAAATTCTTATATAACACAAAAGGATTATTCTCAGCATTAATTTTAACCCTAACACCTTGTGGATCCAAGATAATCCAATTAAAATTATCAATGTGATCTTTCGCCTATATACTTTGTAACATTCGAAAGTATGTAAACACTACTTTTGATATAAACAATTTTTAGGTGATATCTTCTAATACTTACTTTCAAGTTGTTTCTATAAACAAACAATTGCTTTTTATCAACCACTTCTGTCAAGACCTCATTTCTGAGACTTAACAAATATTATGTTGTGCATCCTCGACAAAATCTCTTCCTTCTCTAACACCCCCAAAATCTGAAGCAAATTTTCTTCTCCTTCCAATGTTGTTACAGATCTTCGCTAAGCAAGAATTGTTCTCATCTTCACCTTTCATAGAGTGAAATTATTTGATTCATTGAACTTCTTAATATCATTTTTTTGTAAAGACATCTTGACAACAAACTTACTTTTGATACAAATTGTTGTATAATCAGAAGCAATACATATGAAAAATAAAGAAACAAAGAGCACAAAATCAACCAACTGATGTGACTTATCTCTACAGGCAAGAAACATAATTCCTTTATTATTATGAGAAAGCCGAAGTAAAGAGAATTATAATAACCGCCATAACTTACACAACCTTTGGAGTTGCATGTAAAAAGTCAACCTACAATGAACAACCTTTAGAGTTAAATGTAAAAAGTCAAACTACAATGAGATTTTATTACCACAATATCTTAAAGTTATTGATATTCTATTTCTAAAAAAAATTGAAGTTATTAAAACCCTATTTTAATAGATGTCTAATAACATTAAAATTCTTTTTTGCCAAAATTCTAACATTACTAAAATTCTATTTCACTAAAATTCAAAGCATTTATCACAATCTTCCTCCTAGTGAGCATAGATACAAAAGCCTACCAATACTTCGGTTCTTTGCTGAAGCCAATATTGAATTGTACTGCAGGTTTTACTAAAACCACTACAAAAAAAATGTCATTTAGCGACGCATATTATTGACAAAAAACCTTTAGATTTTGTTGGTAATATAATTTGGCGACAAAATCAACCGACAGACAAAGGCATCATAAAAACAATCGTAGGTAAATTTATCGATGGACATTTTATGTAACCGTTGGTGAATATACCGACAGTTGGTTGTGACTGTCGGTAAATTTACCTATGACCTTTTTCCTTCCGTCGGCATATTTGCAGACGGTATTGGTTATTCCGTCGATAACATTACCAACGGTTATGATTACTCGTCGGTGAGTATACAGACGATTCAGCAAATCCTAACGGTAAAGTTGGCGACGGCTGTCAATATTACCGACGATGATTATTTGTTCCGACGATAAATATCATACATTTTACTGATGGTTTGTGGAGTTTTGTCGATAAATATAATAGATTTTACCGACGTACTTGTATTTTTTGTCAGTAAATATTTTTCAAAAATATTTAAAAAATCTGACATTTTATTTCATGATCTTATGGTTAATGCATAATTTCAACAGTTATGAATTATCTGTGCATAATATTTTGATTTGTTTATATATTTAATTTGTTTAAACAGAAAGTTGATTGATGATATAAAGTTAAGATTATCTTAATTGATAATAAAACATTAAATTGTACATAATAAGTATTTGTAATTCAAACGAAATAACTATCAGTACACTATTGTCCTGATGATTGCGGATGCTCTGAGGTGTTACCTTTCCCCTTCAACTCATCCACTTCATTACGGAGCTGATCTATGTACTTCATCAATGTCTACACTATGGTTTGAAGATTATTGACTTGATTGGTTGTCGACCATCTACTAGATGTTGTTGTACTAGACGTGGAAAATTGCAAATAACATGTATACGAAAATGAACCTAACCCGAAGATCCTTCCACAACAGTTCCTACGACCGACTGCATTAAGATATGTTTGACTCTCATCAACAGCTTGTTCGTGCTGAGACTGTCACTGAATACTTTCTTCTATTTGGTCCTATTAGGAGATAATGTTTATATTAGTAAGTGATAATTATTAAGAATTAATATTAAAGCATAAATTTCACAAACATTAAGTTCTCTACATCAGGTGTTGATATCACACCATCATGCTTCTTAGTGTGAGTGTGCAAAAAGAGCTGACAAGGTGTAGGCCTCATGCCTATAAACTTTTCCTTCATAAGAATAAAAAGTTATAAGTAAACTAGAATTTATAAAAATTTTGGCAGATTTTCCTCTATTTTTATGATATTTACCTCCTGTTGAACAAAGAAAATAATTAAACACAGTCATATATGGCACCAGACATTTATACCATTATCATTATCCATAATACACATATTTTCATTCCAAAATTCACACATCAATTTAAATTGAAATATAGCAAATTTAAACAATTAGAATATAAGTGTAAAGTTTAGATACTTACAACTCTCTCTGCATGCTCGTGGTGGGTAATAGATCCTCTCGTATGTACGGGAAGTCTCTTTCCTCCAGGTCCTCCACCTCTGTTTGTAGAATTACGCTTTGAAATAGACATTGCCTCAAGTGATGTCCAATACTGCTGCCAACGACTCCATATTTGTTCAGAAATATAAGGCGGTTATACAACAGCCTTGTGTATCGCACCAATAAAGTCTCGATAACGTGTACATGCTTCTCTCCCATACTTTATGTATGACAGCATCAAATTTAGAATCCCAAAAAAAATCTTTCTGAAATAAAAGGAAAACAATTCGATAAATACTTATAATGTAATAATAGTTATCTAATTAATGTATACAAATCAATTAAAAAAGAAAAAATAGTTTTGATTGTACCTCAAACTCCTGATAGTAAAATTCCTTTTATGCCTGAGAGATATTCTTCCATACATAACCCTCAAGATCAATCTTCTCCTTAAATTTGGATGTCATGTTTCTAGAACATGGTCCAGACGGATTCAACATAATATAAAAACATATAATTTTATACCATTTTTAAAATTTAAACCTATAACTTAATTATAAACGTATAGTGTTTCATGTATTTTTACTTACAGATTATTGACAATTGTGATGTAAGTTTTTTCATCAAGTCCCTCAGCTCCAGGCTAGCGGCCGCCTCCTTCATTCGCATCGTTTACCCCTGAAATCTCTGTCACTATAGGGGTAATGGATGATGTAAGGGTGGTAGATGGTGTAGCATCAGGTACGGAAGGTGATGCCTCATTTGCAACTGTAATAGCTGGAGAGGGAGGAGGTGATGCAGTTGCAGCTGCAGAATATGATGGTTCACCTTGACAGTAAGTACCTCCAAATTGTTGTCTGAACCTGGGTCGCATTATATCATGTTGTCTCTTTCGTGGCATATTTCAACCTGAAATTTATTTTTGATTAAATTTTCTAGAAATATAAGAATTTGAATTGAATATTTTACACAATATATTGAAAAGGAAATAAGGCCATTTGTTGAATATAATATTCAAGTACAAACTTTAAATTAGAAGGTTAACAATTTTTACAGTCATAGAACAAGATCAATAACAATCCACACTCAATACTACGCAGCTTGACCCCTAACTAGTACAAAGGTTATTTGACAAATTCTTACAAATATACTTCAAAGCTGAATCCAGTTGATTGCATCGATAAATGACAATGATATAATTATTTTTTTAGATTCCAAGTGACATGAGAGTCGTTAAAGGCAAATGAGTCCCCGATGTCTGGATTCCCGAGAAGGGTCTTTACATGCTCGAATGCACCAATTGAAACAGTGATAGTTCTTCCCTCAGGTGTAGGTTTTTAACACCTTCTTGCAACAGCGTTTCCGCTATAGCTAAACTTGTAGAGGATATAGTGAATGAGTCGCCAGATTTAGTATGAAAGATAAACTCTCCAAATGAACTACTAGTACGAAACGATTTACCTAAAACACAATCAGTATAGAGCTTAGATATTGTCATATTAGTAAATCGTTAAACAAACCAAAATTGGAATGACATGCATACGTGAATGTCCAGACGAAGTCTACGGAATTGATGAATTTTCCAAAACAACCAATTTTCCTAATCCTTTACGGACCGTTGTGACATCACTCCCGCCTCCATGGGCACACATGTCATCTTCGAGATTCAAGGAAGCTTAAAACAATATGTAGTATATGTCATCAAATGTGAATATATATATTAGCTTCATAAAAGGAAATGAGATGTACATAATAAGGAAGTGACATTGTTCAGATGATACTAAACACCTGGAAGCAGAAGATCAGCCATGGAAGGCAAACGATCATTAGTGTATGAAGTGGAGATTTTTTCTGCATTGTTTATTCCTTCAGTAGGGACAATTTTTCCATATTCCTCCCAATGGAATGAATTAGTACCATCGGGAACTAGTCGCCATGTCGACATTCCTTGATTAATAATGTTAAGAGGTATATTCTACAAATGTCGATTTAGAATAAAATGACTAAATGTTCAACTCCAATTTTGATGATAAGTGAAAGTAGTCTAGTTTACCACTTATACACAGGCTCCTCTTCAGATCTCTGGCCCTCGTCATCCTCTCCAGATAAAATTTCAACATATTCATTAGATGGATCGCTCAAAGGTTCATTATCATCATATGTGACAGATGCATTTCCTTGTTCATACATAATATGCTATACACTTATACATGAATAGTGAATTTATCTGCACATGAAAATAACTATACATGCACTCATGAATAATTCCAGGTATAATTGGATTGATTTGTGAATTTTTGAGAATTATGAATGTTTGACATGAGAAATATTAGTGATTAGTGGAAATATGTATTTGTAAATTTTGGGGAATTTAGGAATAAACTTTGGGAATTATAGAAAATAGGAAAAAGAAATCAAAAGGGACTTTGGAGATAATTGGATTGTAAAGATGAAGGTTAAGGGAGTTAGTTTGAAAAGAAAATAAGTTAGAGCTTAGGTATTGGGAAAGTGACAAGTGTCACTTAGGCTTTTATACTTTTGCTAGAAGTAGGTTACTGTTCTCTGAGACTTGAAAGGTAAAGTGATATGTCTAAGTTCCTTCATCATTATCTTCTTTAAACTTTCTTCTCGTACGCAGAGTTTTACATCAAACACTTTCTAAGAGATTGCTATGCTTTTCCTTTCCTACACCAAACTCACTTTGCTATTTGTGTCCTCTACCCCAAGAAAAGCTAGAAGCTGGTCATTGTACTCAGTGAAGCACGAAAATCGTGTGGAGTTTAGGGCTTGAAGAGTTCGGAGTTTTCAACATGTGAGTAGTGAATAAATCCTTTAGAGTTGGGGGTTTATGAAATAAATTTGATAAGTTACTATCATTTGCATGGAAAATGGAATTTACGTGTTTGTTCATAAATACTGTGTTGTTGGGGGATGAAAAATCTGGTTATGGTGTTAATTTAGTTTTTTGAAAGATTATGAGCATTGGGTGTTGTAAAATATTAGTTTGAAAATCTGGAAAAGTTCACTGAATATGCTTAAATCTATTAGCCATAACGTTTTCTATAGTTGTCCAAATGCGATGATTCTTAATTTGGAATAAAATAGAAATATATGGCTACATTTCTTATGAAGACATCGAATTGCAATTCTGTCTCTAAGAGTCTCAAAATTTCATGAAGTTAAGAATTGGGTGCAGTATGTTGGTGTATGAATAGAAAATTCGTCTTCAGAGTTTAGGGGAAAATTCAGAATTGATATAAATAGATTTTATCAAAGTTGTCTTCTGGAAAGTTATAGATCTTTCTTTTATCTTTCCAACGGTATATAGTATGGAATTTTTGGACATCGAAGCCAAAAGTTATGATCTCTATAAGTGGAGATGTTCTAGAGAGAGAGGAAAAGTAAGACGCAAAACTAAGGCGAAGTTGTAAGACGCAAAAGTAAGAAGAAGTTGTAAGACGTAAAAGTAAGACGTAAAAGTAAGACAAAGTTGTAAGACGCAAAAGTAAGACGAAGTTGTAAGACGCAAAGGTAAGACGAAAAAGTAAGACGAAGTGAAAGTAAGACGAAGTGAAAGTAAGACGAAGTGAAAGTAAGACGATGCAAAAAGTGAGACGATACAATAGTTAGAAGATAGAATTGGTCTTCTAGGTCTTCATGAAATTTGTATATCTCGATGTCCTCTTTCCAATGGTCTAAAAACAAGATCAATCCGACATTGTTTGTGAAAGTTATGAAAATCGCGCCAAAATAGGTTTGTGTTGATTGAGGTCATAAACATAATTGCTTCTTTCGACCATAACTTCTTCTCTAGACCTCCAATGACCTGATTCTTGAACCATTGGACTCGTAAGACCTTGCTCTACATCTCTATCAAGAATCATAGCTAGCTGAAATGAATGGAGAAGGATTGAGTGAAAAGAGTGGGACGGGTACAGTGAGTGTGCTTTTAGATAATATGAACTGGTGTTATTCCACTGAATATACTTTGGTATTTTGATGATTTCTGGAGCTCTACTGATCCAAATGAGATGATTTTTGTTTTGAGGAAAATTAGAGACATGGAGATACAAATGGTATGAAGAAATTGGAATCTAATTTAGTCTTTAAGATGTTTAAATTTCAGACGGAAGTAGTGCATAGTATACTGTGTGGACAAGAGTAGTTCAAAAATGTTTAAAGTGTATCTTTTGAATCACTGAACCAAATGAAATGTTTTCGGTGGCATTAGAAACTTAAGACAATGGGGGGCATTTTTCTGGAAGAAAGTGTTATGTTAGATTGTTTAAGGGTACTATTGGCAAGACACTTAAGTATAAAAGGCTTAAGGCATAAATAGAAGGGCAAATAAGACAATTCTCAATCATTAAAGGCATAAGTGGAGGAAAAAGTGTTGTCTTGCTTATAAATAAAGGAGAAGACGCAAATGAGAAGATTCCAAAGAAACAAAATGTGTGGATGAGAAAAGAGATAAGAGAGAGATAACATGAAAAAGAAAGAGAGAGAGAAAGAAGAGAAAACAAGCAAGGGTTTTAAATTCCTTAGCCTTCAAGAGAGATTTTGAAGTTGTTTAAGAAGAGAAAAAGGAAGAGGAAGAAAAGAGCTTCCATTTGAGCTAAAGATCTCTTCATTTGGTGAAGAATCAAGGTAAGATCTTTTTGACTCTTTTGGATTTTTGGAAGGATTCTAGTTTATGGAGTTTAGAAAATGTTTGGGTCTAAATGTTCTAGAATCAATTTTAGTGATTTTACATTGTGGGATTTTTTTAGTGGATCCCTATTGAAGGAGATTTGGTTTGTTTTAGGAAACCAAGAGAATCCTATCCAAGAACCAAGGGAAAGACAATTTTAACATGGAGTTTTGCAAGCAAACTTGGTGAGTAATATATGTATGGTTACTGTGTTAATGGGCAATGTGCCTAAATGTATACATATGTTTAAATTGCTAAGCTATGAAAGGGAATTGATATTATGAGATCATGTGAGGTTAGAAAAGAGATGACTAGAAATTGAGTTATGATATAGAGTAACCAAGTGTTTTTGAAGTGTAAGCGTATGAATAAGCTAGACTTATGAAAAGAGTAAAGATTGAAAGGAGCATTTAGAATGATCATGTACAAAGGAAGTGTAAGTCTAAGTTCAATTGGACACACATGAATTATGGAATGGGAATGAGCATAGTATGTGATTTAGACTATATATATATACCCAGGATTGACATTAAGCATGCATTTTACATAGTCCATTTATTATCTGTATGTAATTATTGATGTGAGTGCAATATGTGTCTTCATAAATGGACTATGCAGGTTAAGTGCCCGCATCCAGGCGTTCCAGAATTTGGAAGCAAATGCTATTTTAGAGCATACTGTGAGTAGACCTAGATGGTCTTACTTTATTGTTTGTTGTTTATGTTATGAATTGAGTGATAATGAATGACTATGAATGTGACTTGATTGTTGAATTCCAGATAATGAAGGTCCGATGACTGTGATATATGGATGAGATATTGAAATGCGAATTGTATGTGAATGTGATTGTTAAATGTGTTAGGGATGTGTATTTACATTTGTATATAAATGAAATTGTGAA
>JAOTBA010000205.1:8664591-8678515 GCA_025629845.1 Erythroxylum squamatum
TATTTAATTAATTTTTATTTAATAATTTTTTTACTTATTAAATTTTTAAAACATTGCTTTTTTAACATCTTCAATTTTTTATTTAATTAATTTTTATTTAATAATTTTTTTACTTATTAAATTTTTAAAACATTATTTATTTAATTAATTTTTATTTAATAATTTTTTTACTTATTAAATTTTTAAAACATTGCTTTTTTAACATCTTCTTGCTCCTTTTCAATTTTATCGAGGCCGGCCTATTGGAAGAAGGAAAAAATGTACTTGCTTATAAGAAAGGACAAGATCAAAATCTACATCACCTAACGCATGCAACCAACCAACCAAGGCCTTCCCTCATGCAATGTAATTGATGTTCTGCGTTGGCATTTTATATAGAATGGGACAAAGGCTGCGTTTATGTAGTGGTGACTGAGAATGAAGGCCGGCCAAGTTATATTAGCTAGCTTGTCCTCATCTCTGGTCCCATTAGTAGATTCATTCAATCCTAACAACTACTTTAGAAGGGTGTTGCTTATGTCTGTTACAGAAGTCCAAAAGAAACAGCGCAAACCAAGATATGTATAAAAAAAAAAAAAAAGAAACAGAATCAGATAAAGCGTACCATCGAGATAACATAAATAATTGTTCCTTCATGCAAGACTTTGTCTTCTTCCTTCTCTATATATAGTCATTTGGCTATTGTTATTATTATTTTGCTTCGACTCTACCCTTTGAAGCGAGGTAGCCTCTTCTTTGAACACTGCCCCGTGTAAAACTATCCAGATAAGTTAGCGGCTGCCACGAAAATTTTAATAGATGTACGTGTAAGAAGCAAGTTTAGAGACTCTATTTCCGTGGAGTCACACACATTCAAAAAGTGACGCTATCCACGATGTAGTTAAGTGAATTTATTCTATAGGCTAATGTCACAATGAATATTAAAGCAGAGAGTTGTAATTCATATAGAAGTTGATCTTAAATCAAGTCAAAAAAGCTCTGTTTTATATTGTTATCAGAACCAGGCCACAAGGTCTTGGGTTCATGTTCCCCTAAAGGGTGCTCCGATGTGGGAGTGATTACGAGCAGATGACTGGGATTTCGCGGCGGCCACCACCAATTTGATGGTGATCGCAAATTTTGGTCGTGTTCGAAGAAAATTATACTGTGGAAATGCCTTCTATTTATCGCTTCAGCTTTGTAACTTACTTCGTCCTTTGAAATGGTCCACGTCGGCTAGTGGTTGGTGATCAAATGCCACTCGACTTGATTATCTATCCCACCAAGCATTACTATTCTATCTGACCTAATGGATATTTTAATCCAATATCCAAGACATTTTCGCCTTGAAACTTTCTTTGATAATGATTTAAAACAAAAATGTTACCATCGGCAGAAGAGTCAAGTCAACTTTTAATACTATTGTTTACGTTTCACATTTGAATATTTTAATATTTTGTGATGATAATTTGTCTCTAGAAAGTGAAAGATGAAGTTAAATTATATGTAAAAGAATTTTTTTTTTGTTAAACCATCCGGTATCCGACGCCACACGGGTAATCGACTAATCCGGATTCGAGTCGGATTTGACCATATAGGCGACAAAACTCTTCCTCACAAATACGGCTCCATTCTTAAGACTCGAAACTGAGACCTTGATTAAAAAAGAAAGAGCCCCAATCACTCCACCACAGAACTTGCGAGTACGTAAGAGAAATTTAGCCAGCATACTTTCTCCAAGTTTACGAACTTGAAGACAACTGGACCTGTAATAGCAATGCAGACACTAATATATTATTTCGTGAATTAGATTTATTTTGACGTAAAGGGACCTAATAAAAGTTTAGTCCCCAGATTAGGTTTTCTGTCGCGATCGCGTTAAGAAAGCATGCTGCGTCCAGAAACAAAAAGAATTCAAACATGGTGTGCAAATCGCTATGGTTTGGCTGTCTCATCGAACTTTTCAGATGCGAAAGTTTTAGTTTGAGCGGCTTAATTTTATTTGAATCCCTTTAGTTAAAGATAAATTGACCTAAAAAACATATATTCATTACCTTTTTATACGTGTTTAAATATTATTTGCTAAATACATTTTTAGAGTAATTATAAAAAGAAATCATTACCGCAATTTTAATCTTTCCAAATAAATAAATAATATTATGATAAGAGTATTTTGTTGAATACATCCAGACCAAATTCTAGATTGAACCATAAGAAATACAGTATTAAGAATTTAAAAGAAATATTTCTCAAAAAAAGAATTTAATTAAAAGAAATAAATATAAGGATTGTAAAATTTATAAACTTCAAATTCTATCATTATATGCGGAAAGGTATAAAAAGAAATAACTAAAAGTTATATTTAATAATAATAATATAATTACTAACATAACATCATCATTAAAATCGCTTTAAAACTTTTAGAGTGGTTAGATTTAAATATAACATGTTTTTTTTTTACTACAAGGGAAGAAACAAAACTAGTATTGATGACGGAGGTTCGATACTCCTTGCGCATCTCGGTGAATAAGTTTCTGGATAACCTCCGGTGGCTCTTGTAGAAGGTGTAGGCCCGGACTTAATAATCTTGTAAAAGTCACCAATCTATCGGCACACTGGTTTGCTTCGCGAAAGGCATGTTGCAGTTAGACTTCCCAGTCACGTTGCAGAAGGCCACGTATACTTGCAACGAAGGAAATGTCGTCAGTTAGTGCTCCTTGGGAAGCAGAGAGAATATTAATGACCTTCAACGAATCGACTTCAACGACAACGCGTCTAAACCACAGGTTCCAGGCCAACATGAGGCCGGAATATAACATGTGTTATTATTTTATAGATAACTAAACAAAACAACATAAAACTCTCCATTTTGTGGAGGTCTAAAGAGAGCCACAATGCACACAGCCTTTTTTTTATATTTTAACGAAAAGGTGGTTTTCATTACTTAAACTTGACTTGAACCTGTAACTTTATAGTCACAAAGGAAGCAACTTTATCTTTTGCTTCAAGGTATGAATAAAATAATAATAGCATGATATTATCTTCACCATCTTGAAATGCTTAAATATGAACCAGGATGTTTCTTGTCATGGGTATTGCTTTTCTCTTAACTCCAAAATATCGTATTTTAGAATTTAAACACTTGATTAAGAAACATCTATCTCACAAAATAGACAAAAAAAAGTTATTCACCTTAATTTTTAAATTTTTAGAAAAGAAACTCAAAGGAAATTTATATTACAGTTTTAAATTTCCAACATTATATTTCACGAACAATATAAAATTATTCAAAAATATTTAAAAGGTTGTGCTACTCTTTATAAATAGTTGATACAATACTATGATATGATTTTTATTAAGTTTATTTTATTAAAATATAATAGGATTTTCAAAGCACATGATTAATATTGAATTTTTAAATTTTGTGTTACTAAATTTTTAATCGGAGACACGTAACCATAATTATCGTAACATCTCATACTAGAATTTAATGTGTTTACTAAATAGTGGCATAACTTTTTGGGTTAATTATAAAAAAATCTCAAACTTTGCTCAATTTTGCAATTATAACCCAAACGTCAAAAAATGACAATAAAATGTTAAACTTTCAATTTTTTTCAATTCTTGCTCAAACTTCAACAAGTGACAATAAAATGCTCAAACTTTCAATGATATCAATTCTAGCTCAAAGTTAGTGTCTATGTTAAGTTTACTGACGCGACTTGTCACATTATCCAAAAACTCTAGCTATTAATATACATCAACCAAAATTAATACAACAAATGAAGATTAATGAAACGAAGTTGTTGTTAAAAATGGAATCCCTAAATCAATTTATACAGCCTCAGTCATTTATTATTTGTTTGTTCTTCCGATACCTTCAGCCTTTTGTTTTCTGTTTATTCTTTCGACACCCCAAACTACTCTCGCATTACAGTTTACTGCATTAGCAAGTTCTTCGTTTTTAGTTCGCTCTCTTGATGCCCTTAGAGTGAGGGCATCGGGACTGCGTAATATGAAAATGGAAGGGTGAGGGAGTTGAGAGAACAAACTGAAAATAAAAGGAAAAGCTGAAATCAAAGTGTGAGGTTGTCGAAGGTTGCGTAATCTGATTTAGTTCATTTTTAAATAACGATATGGTTTTAATTATGTGATTAAACGAAGTTGTTCATTAATCTTCATTTGTTGTGTTAATTTTAGCTTACGTGTATTAATAATTAGGATTTCTGAAACACGTGACAAGTCACGTCAGTAAACTTAACAGAAACACTAACGTCTGGCTATAATTGAAAATTTTTTAAAGTTTGAGCATTTTATTGCTACTTCTTCGGGCTAGAATTGAAAACAATTGAAAGTTTGAGCATTTTATTACCACGTTTTGAAGTTTGGGTTAAAATTGAAAATAATTGAAAGTTTGAGTATTTTATTGCCACGTTTTGAAGTTCGGGTTATAATTGAAAAATTTAGCAAAGTTTGAGATTTTTTTGTAATTAATTTTTGTTTAATACTATTTTCGTGATAATAGAAATGGACAAATCATAATGCATTTACTTAAATGTGTAATACACTTCGATTTTTATTATCACCTTTATGATATAACAAAATAAAAGGGCTGTTATTTTTTATTAAAGAGAGAAGGCACAAATTTTTTATTAAAAAAAACTAGTATTTTAAAGATTTGAAAATACTAGTTTTGACGATTTCTAACTTTTGAGATTAATGGATTGTCTAGTACTTTTCATAATTAAGTGTTGAGCTTTAAGAATGGAGCACTGATTGTAATTGACTTTCTATATTTGGTATCCAATTGACAGTTTTAAGAGCAAGTTATAAAGTTCGTTGACTTTTAGGATATTCCTTATCGAGTACAAAACCTTATTATCAAGTAAGAGTACCAAAAACCTTATGTTTTTTTTTTTTGACATTAAAAACCTTACGTTTGATTCGGGAAAAAAAAAACAAGTATTTGTGAATTTTTTGAATAAGATTTGATTGATCATAATTTTAAGAGACTTTTCATGTTCAGACGATGAAAGGGATGTAAATATTCAACGGTAAGAATATATATATTTTTTCATTTGAGTTATTTAGAAACAACTAGTAAAATTATGTATTATTAGACCTTCCCAAATTTTACGTAAAAGCCAGATTTTTATTAAATTGTTGTTGACGTTGAATTACAAAATTAAGATTAAAAAAAACTAACCAATAACTCGTTAAATCGAAAGAGAAGAGAAAAGAGGATTGTATAGATAGGGGTAGGTAGGGCTAAAGGAGGAGTGGAGATTATAATTTAATTAAAATTAGTATCTAAGAAAAGATAATTGACAAATTAGTAAAGGAGAAAACAATATTAATTTGGGGAGCACTAAAAAATGGATGCCAAGTACTACCTTTAAATTCTAAAAAAAAAGACTTCACTATAATTGCGGTTTTCATTGGTGTGAGAGCCTATAGAAAAATCTTGAATTCAAAATCTCCGGATTTTCTGTTTGACCTTACTCCAAATAATTAAAGATCGATTATGATAAAATGACCTCAGACTCAGACAAATAATACATGCAAATGTAAATGCGTCTACCTTTTCAAATGCCAAAAGGACTAAAACGCATAGGTGTCAATGTAAACCAATCCCAAAAATTGACCATATGGTTTTGACTTGGTCAGTTGAGGCAGAATTGAATGAGACGTGTGCGATCTTTCAATTGTCTGAAATTTATGGCAATCCCTTCGTCCACCAGTTGCTCAATAAAAGTGAAAATTTGATTTCCTCCATTTGATGTAAACTAAATAATTTTTATAAGTGCCGTAGAGAATCGAACGAGGTAAGGTTTAAAAACTTTTTCCCCACCGACTAACTTTATCAGATGCTGACGTTTCATTTTTTAATTAATTTTGCAAGGACTCATTTAATAATTAATGATTAATCACAAAATTATTTTCTAATTTCGTAAACACAAAAAGAGTTATTTCTTTTTTAATGGCAATGGGGCTTATCACGTGGATCCATCCCATTACACTTGTTTCGTAATCAAGGATTTGTCGGATATTTTTGACTTTTTCATAAAGTTGGACAATATTTAATTACATTTTTATCTTTTAAATAATTTATCAATTAAGTTACGTAATTTAATCCACATAAAGGTGATAAAATAGTCCAGTAAATAATCTAAATCAATGGGGGAAGTCCAGGTAAAAAATGTATCTCGATCAGTATGGACCGGATCCATATCAAGCATGTGATAGGAAAGTCCGTTATGGAAGCTATATATAAAGGTTAAGGTCTCCTGTAATTGCTCATATCAATCGTAAGCATAAGGATTCTCTAACCCGTTAAGAAAGCTTACATTTTGAGAAAAATGTAGAAAGATGATGTTGATCGTGCCTCAGTGAGCAGTTCCCGTGAAGACGGTGGTAGATTCGTACTCGTTTTGACTTCGGAAAGCTCGTTTGAAGTTATAGAACCGAAATTATGTATTTTACACATTTCTTCGTTTCTTGCCTTTTCACGTTCGATCTAGGATACGTAATTAAGGTATCTTTACATGTTACAGGACTGTGATATATGGGTTTTGACTTTTGAGAGTTTATATCCACATGTTTACATTGATTAGTCTTCCCATTAGATTTTAATGGCTTTGTCTAGCAACAAGAAGAAAAAACTAAAACATTTTCAAGTGTTACATTGGTGAGTCCTTTAAGTTACTGTTAGATCCTTAAAATTTAGAGCACTTCTCAACGACCTTCACGATGCACCTTAGGAGGAAGGTTAGCTACATTACACGCATGAGGAAGGCATGCGAAAATACTAAAGCAAATATGGGCAAGTGGGATCGGACTTGGTACAAATTTTGGTAAAGTCTCGGATCTTGTGAAGATTGACTCGACCCAGCCTAAGGACTTGATGGACAAAGGACTTGACCTATGCTCAGATAAATGGATCACGATTAGCGGACTTGTTGTGAGAAGAATTGGATTAGGCCAATGTGTTATGTGGGCTTCGGCAAGATCACACTGCATCATCAACGGATAGAGATCATGGGGAGATCTTGGATAATGTGGCGACAACTAAGAGTTAGAGTTGTAGTGGGACTCAACATTTGAAGATAGTGTAGATCTTCAAGGATAAGGATGTTGGTTTCTTATTTGAATGTAAACTCTATCTTTCTGTTATCTTGTAGATTCTAAACGTGATCTTAGCACAATCTTAGGCAGTTCGGTTTAAGTGAAATTATGAATGTAACTTAGCTTTCAAGTTAAAGTGCTTATGTATAGCTCATTCGAGTTTTGCTTTCCTCATTCAAAGAGACTATTCCTTATATTTTTTTAAGGGAAAGTAATATAAATGTTAGTTTTATCATATCTCTCTTGTTTCCTTGTTGCCTTTTATTTTCTTATTGCTTCTGTAGTATTGTTTCTTCTAGCATGCGAAGTAAACATTTCGAGAGTCGTTGAAGGTTGAAGTCTTGCTTAAGCGAATATAAGTGAAACTGTCGTGTAAAAGGTGTTGGTGATCAACTTTAGTGAAAGTTCGAGTTTTAAGATGGACCTTTATATTAGTTACCATATTTAAAACATTTTACAATATGAATGAGTTAATAGTTCCGTTCCTTCCTTCTTTCTCGTAATTTGCTCGAACCTAAATTCCTGTAATAACATTTTAAAAATAAACAAGCGACATAGGGTTTCAAGTGCCATTGCATGAAGGAGCAAGACCCACAAATGTGGTTCACGACTCTAAAATCAAATGCCCTTAAAATAGTTGTACGTTTTACACGTGATAAGCAATTCCATGTTCAAAGCTTAGGCGCTTTAAACAAGCACTCATTCGATGGCTTTGAAGTATATCATTAAATAATTAATTTTCTCACTCCACCTAACTTCGGTAATTGTATGTAAGACTTACAAGGGGAAGGGATAAGGGATTGGTGTAATTTGAACTAAGCCATCAAATCAAGATATGTGCTTAATTATTCAGGAAATTAAGCACATTGTCTCATTCAACTATAATCATTTTGTCTCTTGCTTTTCCCCGTTAGTTTAATTACCTAACCCCCTCTTCCTTCTTTCTTTGTTCAGTTTAGATACCTAAACCTGAAGGCAACTCCTGGTCACGTTTGTAACTTTCATGAGTGCAAATCGCTGCTTATTAATTAGAGAAAGGGAATTAGCAAGTCTTTCTTTTGCATAGTTAGTAAATAATGGTTCATCTAATAATTTGGATAATCTGAAATGGTGAATATATAGAAATCTGAACCTGACTTGCCAAATCAAAAAATTTCTACCTCGAAAAGCCATATTTATACATTCATCCAGCTATGTTCCCGTGGTAGAATATAGTAGTTTTGGTTAGTTGAAGATTTGACAGCAACCTTTTGATTGTTATCTACTTTACTCAATAATAGTGTGGACAAACTGAAAATTCCCAGTTCCAGGTTGCAGAGGTTTGATAGGTTAATAAGGAAGCTCTTGATACCGACTAGGATCCACTAAAGGACTTAATCAACAGTGTACATCTTAATTAGTAAATGATATGATATGACACCTTTCACGGCGGGGTAGTCCTTACATCTTTTTGGTACTGTGATGCTTAATTTTATCAAGAGTTGATCTAGGCTGCCAGTTAATAAATAAAAATGACCGTCCTTTTGAGGTCGCTTTCTTAGATAGTTGATATCAGTCTCTTTGGATGCATTAGCGAGTGCTTTTATTTACTTCTAATTACAAGGTAGTAACAGTGTAATAATGACGTTTCGGTGATGCCAAGACACGCAATCTAACTATCTTAAATAGCAAGTATAATAATATCATGATATCTCGCAATGCAATTAACATAAATATTGTTGCAATAATTTTTCATTATCCCAATTGGCCATTTATTAACGTGATCGTTGTAATCTGATGAAGAAAATGGTAAAACGAAACGTCTGATGGCTCCAATGTCTAACCGCGACAGTGACCGGGGTAGGCAGGGCATCGAAATCTCCACGCTTCTGGCTTCCGACGAGAGTTTCCTATATCGCTTCCTTCTCGCAATAAGAAGCACTGAAGAAGATCCACGGTCCACATTGGAATTAATTATGGCACTTGATGTATTATAAATTGCAGATAATACAAAATTTTCTCCAGCATCCACTACATGATATAGTCTGTCAAGTGGTAGGATAATCAAGTAACACGTGAAACCCTTTGTTTATTGCCTCTTCTCTTTTACCATGACAAGGATACTACCGATCGACTACTCTCCGTTTTGCTAACTACCGGCCTTGGCTTTTCTGACATGTTAGGCAAAAGAGATTGCGACCCTTAGAATTCTTTCATCTAAATTATAATGTTTCCCCAATTCCGTTTAATTGAAGATTATTCATTTTAGACTTTTGAGCTTTTTTAATAAATTAAACAAATGAAATTATAATGCATTGTTTGTAATGTAGTTAGAGGTTCAACTTCCACGGCTTATCAAATAACTTATAGTATAGTCCTATGAGCATATATATGTGTGTATTAGTTGAATTCAACTTATAATTAATGTGACTTAATATCTATAAAATAATTATTTAAAAAAAGGATATCCTTTAATAATAGGAAGTTCATAATTGATATTTTTTGGTGTATTTTAAATAAACTCTCGTATGTGCATAATAACAATTTTAAATCTAAGTTACAGATACGAGGATAAAAGGATGGTAACACAGCTGAAAGCCAATTTCTCTTTTTTCCTCAACCAGCTCTTGAGGTTAAGAGACGATATTCGCTTAGAGACTTCTTGTATTATCAAAGATGGACGTCGGGTCTCTCTTTGGTATGACAATTGGGATAGTCGCGGTCCCTTAATCTCTCAAATAACTCCTTCAAGAACTTCTTCATTGTTCCCTCTCAAAACATGTATGATATCATTCATTGACGAGAACTCGTGGAAATTCCCAAGAATTCTGCATCATCTTCAACCTAGCTATTCTCCAATTCCTCAAGAATCTGACACTTTCTTTTGGAAGGGGACTCCACTGAATAAGTTGACTAATCGCTTCATTTGCAACAATTTGCGTCATCGCCGACTCCCTGCTCCTTGGGCACCCACAGTTTGGAGCATTTTTTTAACGCCCCGGATCTCCTTCATTTTCTGGTTAGCTATTCAAAATAAACTATCGACAGCTGACCGTATTCCTTATGTGCACATGGATCCTTCTTGCCCAATGTGTTCCCTTCAGATGGAATCTTGTTCTCATCTTTTCTTCGAGTGCCCATTTAACTATTATATTTGGAGAGTTGTTTGTGACTTATGTTGCTGGACGGATCCTGAGTCCGAAATTATGAATATCACTAGTTATCTGTCTTCACCTGCAGGTTCCAACAAACCTGTACAAATTATTATCGTAGGGGTCTGTTTATACTCGCTTTGACAAGAACAAAACTCTTGACGCTTCAAGAGTACCTCTTCTACGAAAGAGAATTTGATCTGCTTAATTATATCTGACGTTCGGGCGATAGTTTTGACAAAGAAAGTTACTTGTAGCTCTAATGTTTGTCATGCCTTATGACTATAGCTGATAGATGGAGGTTCTGTTTAGGCTATTTTTGCAACGTTAGCTAATTTCTTTCTTGCTGTCTCTCTTCTTATGTTGTATATAAAGGGTTTTCTCTTTTGTAGACCTTGTAAATTTCATCTTCTTTAATTTACTGATTTCCTTTTTCAAAAAAAAACACAGTGTTGATGCTTATGGGATTGACCGAAAAACACAGCAATTTTTACATAAATATATGGATAAAATTTATTAGATTAGAGTAAGAATTGATTAACTAGAATTTTTTTGGTGCATTTGGAAAAGTTCGCAATCAAGTGAATATGATATGTCTTTAAATCATATACTTGACACAACACTTAATTTTAGATCTTTTACCATATAAAGGTACCAAAGATAAATCTATAATAGTTTAGATATCCAACCTAACTTGCCGGTTATAAAAAGGAAAAAAAATAAATTAAGGAAATGACGTGAATAATCTTGCCTTAAATTCAACGGTCCTAAGCCCTTTACTTGTTCAATGATGTATGATCTTGATAAGGCATTTGTGAAATAGTAATAGCCATTCGGAGAAGAAATCAAATACATTCATTTGGTAAAGAAAAATTAATAGCTTCCATCAACAGGGTCCAAGTTGACAATTCTCGCCGGAAAACTTGTATATAAAGAACCCATAATAACTTCCCTCAAACTAGCAGCCCTGAGAGTTGCAACTTGCAAGCGTGTTCCAAACCCAGCATAACAAGCTTGAGAAATCCTGACACGTCATGGATGTTCTTCTTCAAAGCCTGCAACCTTTGTCCTTAGCTCTTCTCCTTATTGTTCCTTTACTTTTCCTGCTCGGCTTTGTCTTTCGCTTTCGCCGTCGACTGCCATATCCACCAGGCCCAAAGGGGTTGCCAATTATAGGTAACATGCTTATGATGGACCAATTAACACACCGTGGTTTGGCTAAACTAGCTAAAGAGTATGGTGGTTTGCTACATCTTAAGATGGGAAACTTGCACATGATGGCTGTTTCTTCTCCGGAGATAGCCCGCCAAGTCCTTCAGGTTCAAGATAACATTTTCTCTAACAGACCAGCAACCATAGCCATAAGCTATCTAACCTATGATCGCGCAGACATGGCTTTTGCTCACTATGGACCCTTTTGGAGACAGATGCGAAAGCTGTGTGTCATGAAGCTATTCAGCCGGAAAAGGGCTGAGTCGTGGGAGTCAGTAAGAGACGAGGTTGATTGCATGGTTAAAACCGTCGCAGCAAACATCGGCAAGCCCGTGAACGTTGGAGAACTTATTTTTACTCTAACCATGAACATCACTTACAGGGCAGCTTTTGGCTCTAAGAACCAAGGACAAGCCGAGTTCATCAGAATTTTACAAGAGTTCTCGAAGCTGTTTGGAGCATTCAACATTGCTGATTTCATTCCTTGGCTTAGTTGGATTGATCCACAAGGACTCAACGCCAGGCTCGCCGAGGCTCGTAAAGCGCTCGACAAATTCATCGACCTGATCATCGACGAACACATGCAGAAGAGAGCAGACAACAACGTCCCCGACGAGGCTAACACCGATATGGTCGACGACCTGCTAGCTTTTTACAGCGACGAAGCTAAAGTGAACGAATCTGACGATATTCAGAACTCAATCAGACTCACCAGAGACAACATTAAAGCCATCATCATGGTAATCAACCAAGTATTCGACGGCTTTTGTGCAGTCTTTTAACTATAACGAGCTACTTCCCATTCATTTACATGTCAATTCAAGCAAGGACAGGACGTTAGAATTCTTCAACTATATAAATAAAACAATGTTTGGTACAGCTCTAGGTAAGGCACTAAAACAAAATTTTATGGTAAACACAGGACGTTATGTTCGGCGGGACGGAGACGGTTGCGTCGGCAATAGAGTGGGCACTAACGGAGCTAATGAAGAGCCCAGAAGATATGAAAAGAGTCCAACAGGAGCTAGCAGACGTGGTTGGACTAGAGCGGCGCGTGGAGGAGGGTGACTTTGAAAAGCTAGCTTTCCTCAAGTGTACCCTCAAAGAAACTCTCAGACTCCACCCACCCATCCCTCTTCTGTTGCATGAGACCGCCGAGGACGCGGAGGTCGCCGGATACTATATTCCCAAGAAGTCCAGGGTCATGATCAACGCGTGGGCTATAGGCAGAGACCGGAACTCGTGGGAAGAGCCTGAAACGTTCCGGCCAGCGAGGTTCTTGAAGGAGAGTATGCCGGACTTTAAAGGAAGCAACTTTGAGTTCATACCGTTCGGGTCGGGTCGCCGGTCATGCCCTGGAATGCAACTAGGCCTGTATGCTCTTGATTTGGCCGTGGCTCATCTTCTTCACTGCTTCCGCTGGGAGTTGCCTGACGGCATGAAACCTAGTGAACTCGACATGAGCGATGTTTTCGGACTCACTGCTCCGAGAGCGACCCGATTCGTTGCTGTTCCCACGAAGCGTGTTGTGTGCCAACTTTGAGACGGCGACGTTTAGGTGGTGGTGGGAGCTCTGACAGGAGAATTTGCATGTTCCCGGTTTTTGTTTATTTTTTTTCTTTCCATTTTGGGGTTCTTAAGATTTTAGTACTATCATATGAATATGAAGAACATGGTTGGGGGAAAACTAAAGAAGGAAGAGGAAATAAATACATGAGAATTGATTTCTCTGTTCATAAGACTTTTTTTTTTCGCTCTTTTGTATTTGTCATCCCCTGTTTTTTTTCTCTTTTGTATCGTCATCCCCTGTTTTGTTTTCCTTTCTGAGATACTGCTCAAATAATCTCCTCTGTACAAGAAATTTACTTTGATGATCAAAGGATGGCGAAAGAAATCTTCCGTTTCCTACTTCTGGATATATAGTGTTGGGGAAGACATGCCCTAAAAAAAGGGTTTGTAATCAAGCATTATTCCCCTTATATTTAGCATTTTATACCTAAGGTGACAAAGGAAGTTGGTAGGTCAAATTTTACGTTTCTTATATGAAAAGGATCGTACCCATGTAAATGTGAGAAGGGGTAGCTCAACATGATCTTGGAGTTGGATACTAACTTAAACAAATAAATCTAGGAAGATTTAGTTTGGTGAGAACATTAGAATATATAAATAGAAATGTATGGTCGAGGGTTGTGATAGCTTCTTTAGTGCCTTATCCAATTGAGAGAATAATCATGGAACCCAGCACCTCAAATATTTGTTCAATCCACAAGATAATACCCAAGCAAGTTGTTGACATTTAAAAAGCTTTATACATACGAATATAATATACAGAATATCATATTTGTTATAAAAATCGAAACTAAAACTTAAGAATATTTGGGAGAGGAGAAGTCTTCTTATAAAAAATGGTATCACTTACATCAAGTTAACTCTTCTATTTATAGTACAAAATTTCTAATAAAATACTATCATGATAA
>JAOTBA010000205.1:8686779-8706012 GCA_025629845.1 Erythroxylum squamatum
AAATAATTAATACTAATATTTTTATATAATTAATAATAAAATAATAAACCTCCTGCAACAACCATTTTAATATAAGGAATATAAAAGTCATTTATTATACATTACATTCCATTTCATCCATCTTCCAAGCAATATTTCACTACATTACATTATGAACCCTTTCATACTTCCCAAACAACTTTTTACTATATTACATTCCATTTCATTATAAATCATTCCATTCCCTTTCATTATATTACATTCCATTCCATTAATTAACATCCAATCAAACAGGGCCTAAGGAAATATATGCATTAATTCCTAGGAAAACGAGCCTTTACCCAATACTCCTGGAACTGGAACAATTGGCATCTTGTCTTGATTGCCAGAAATTGAAAATCAGATTCAAGAAAAGTTAACTCGAAGAATACAGGCTTGAGAGGTGCAGCTTTGAATTTCAAACTATGTTATTGCAAAAGTACCAAGTTATTCCCCCACCTCAACTGGGCTCGCTCGATATTAACGATACAAATATTACCCAACACCTACTTTGAAATGCATACGTTTCCATGAAGGAGCAGCAGAAAATGCACCTCTATCCCATTCTGTAGATTCTAACTAGTTGGGGAGAATGGACAGGAGAGGGGGTGCAGGCCCCTGTTTTTAGGTTAAAAAAACATAGATATAGATCTAGAAGAAAAATAGACATGTTTTGATGAATTGGTAAAAGATCTACCCATCTCTCCTCTTCCGGGCTTTCAGAATCAACAGCCTCACTTGGGTCTCCTTCGATAGGGATATAATATGTCATCCACACTCTGTTTTACGTAATTCCCCACTCTCCTCACGTTTCTGGCTACTCCTGATGCAACAAGGTTTGCATTTCTTGTAAACCTGCATTTTTCATCAAAGTCAGTAATTAACTAACTATATATTTATTTGGTGTAATATACACCCTACTCTGTTTTCTATAACTATTTACTTACCTACTCAGGAAGTCATCCGCTGAGGAGTGTGCTGGTGGTTTATGCGCGTGAGGCTGAGGAAATGTATGCTCATGACCATCTTCAAGAAAAGATTGCACCAAACTTTAGATGGATTATGAATGCTAAAGTACATAGGCAACAGAATCAATAATGTGGAAATACACAGTTAAAAGCCAAACTATATACAAAAGATCAGGTATCAATCTTCCAATGATGACTTAGGAGCATTAATTTTCTATGTTAAAGAATGGTCTTTTATTTTTTCAATTCTCTCAAATGATTGCATTACTTAAGCACTAGTGTCATTTTATAAATTCTCCCAACAACGAATGGTTTATTCACAGACAGATTATCCGTTATATATCACTTATGTAGAGCATTAGGCATTGGAACTCAACTTACAACCAGCAGCCGTTCATAAAACACATGCCACTATCATATTGATAAAATTCTAGAAGAGCCATACAACATTCAAGTCAACATGCCATGAAAGAATGCATAAACTACAAATATTTTGCTTACCTTCTCTACTATGAACATGGGCTGGAGCAGAAGCCTTATCGGAAGTAGCAACTCTTCTATCAACTAAAAGCTGCAGAAGATTTATCTTCCCAAATTATCAATAAGAAAAAGTATGTTAAAGGCATAAAAGGAACATAAATACTGCAAGCCAGCCAGTGAGACAAACTTGTCCCTTGGCTAGAAATAAAGCATGCTCGTGTTAACTGCAGATATATGAGTATATATAACCCCTAGTTGAAATTTCAAACACGATATTATCCATCTATATCCAGACACACAGAAAGCCAAGCAAAAAATTGTTAGTCTAAAGTTTCTATGAGGATGAAAATGATGTCAACCATAACAAATATTAAAATGGTTATTAATTAGTACATTGAATCTTTTACAAAAGGCTGATCAAGAAGGACGGTAAAGTGGAATTCCCGATGGTTGGAATGTTTCTAAGCAAAAATAATTGAAGAGTTGGAATTATTTTATGTAAAAAATAAATCATTTGATCAAAATATAGATTCAATAAAAATAATAATCAGATACGCAAGTGTAAAAAGAAAAAATTTACTTAAAGCACATGGATCCAACCCAACAAATTTTACAATGAAGAGATTTTTCTTTCTAGTCCTTGCAAATCAGAAATGATTCCTTAAAGGAATTTGGATTCCAGTTATTTTCTAAATTTTGGAACCTATTCCTTAACAAGGAAGAAGTCAAATGGCAGTAAGTAGGAAGAGATATAAGAGAACTGCATAAAATTTTGTGTAATCTTTTCAAGTAAGAAATATAAGAAAAACATAAGAGAATTAACTACATATATTGATCATCCATTCTATTATTGTCCTTTAAATTTGTTAAGAGATTTGTGAACTAGATTGCTCATACTCTGGCTCGGGCATCGAGTTCTATGACAAGCTTAGTGGTATGGGGGACTTGTTCCCCTAAGTTTATTCGTGATGTAATGCTTGCTGATTATCATCAATAAGTTTTATATTTATGTCAAGAAGAAAAAAGAAAACTAAATATATTGATAGGGATGAATTTTAAGAGAATGGAGTCTATCATTGAAGAACTGAAAATCACAGTAAACGATAATTTTAAAAGAATGGAGTCTCTCAATAAATGAGTAGAATCACCATTTTAGTTGCAATAAACTTTCTTGCAAAACAGAATAGATGAGTGAAAACTCTAAAAGAGATGTTGAAGGGTGTATGTACGCAAAGGATGCTAATCAACCTAACTTTCTCTGTTGGTGAAAATTGCAGGTATTGCAGTTGTAAAATTTAAGCAAGAAAAAATTCATGGAAATCAAATGTTGAAATAATGAGTTTCATATCAAGGTAACGATCCAGACACGCTGATAAACGTAGTCATCATATATATGTAACATAGAGAAGGAAAATAAAAAGGAAGATAACCTCAAGGCCGACGCAAACAGGGAGTTGCGTTTTGGTGACATGATGCTCTTGATCAGTTGAAGGATGTTTATTATCATCATTGACATGGACACAGTAACCAGCACAAGCATAGTAGAAATCCGTAAGAGTGCGGCCCTCTTGAGAAGCTTCAACCTCAGACTGCCCCACAATGTAGCTAGGAACTGGTATGGTTTTACAAAATCCATATGACATGAACAAACATATTATTATTAACAGCTACCAATTCAATCAATCAATCATACACAATAAATAAAGAAATATAAAGATTAAAGAATTAAGTGTATGTGGGTTAAAATTGGAGCAACAGGGAAGAAAGAAGGAAAGGAGCAGACCCTGAGGAAGAGAACGGGGGATACCGATGCAGCGGGGATTGATGCCGTTGGATTTGAGGGTTGATGAGTAATACAAATATCCTTTACATGATTTCCCCTTGATACCACCACCACCTCCTGCTCCGCCTACTCCGCCGCTGTCTGATTCTGTACCTTTACTCGTATCCATCGTAGCCTTCTATCTCTCTCTCTTACGCGTACTTGCTACTTAGGGAGGATGATTCAGAAGAGGCAGCCCACCCGACGTCCCTAATTTTAGAACAAGAAAGGGCTCACTCACTTTTTCATTTTCCCTTTCTGTCCTTCTCTCCTCTTCTACTCTTCATTTTGTTTTTATTTTCTTCTTTTTTAATTTTAAGTTGCAAGTGAAAGTGAAAAATGAGATTTACGGATAAACTAGTCTAGTCTAAGTCTAGCAGCGTAATTCAGTAACTTCTACCATTCCACACATTTATAATCGAGCTTTATGGAGAGAAAAGGGAAGTTTCTTTCCAATTTTCCAATCTCAAAACAGGACAAAGTGATAAGAAAGATGAAATTAGGGGGTTGGGGGATAAAGCTACCGAGCATGAGTCGTCATAAATAATCTTATTCTCACTTTGTTACGCTATTATTATTAAAACAATATACACTACAGTGCGGCAAATGCTTTCAGTTGGAAGGTCAAAAAGAAAACGGAATACAAGTCGTTGAACTTGAGAATGGAATAGTTGGTCAAATGAAATTGGAAGTGGTTAGTGATGCTGTAAGAAGTTCATTCATCTACACAGATTTTGCATAAACTCTGTATTAGGACTTAGGAGGGGCTGGGAATGGTTCTGAAAACGGGATAATAAGCATCCAGTTCAAGTCGCTCCAATATCCGCTGCGTAGCCCATAGATACGAAGAGTGTCCCTCGATAAGACCAGTGACCTCAACCTGCATAAAAACATGCTTTTTTTAATGGATGATCTCAATAATAACAATTTTCCAAGAGGATCAAACATTTTGCTAAAAGGGCAAGAATGAAATAAAGGAAACCCAAGTCCTTACGTTCTCAATTCCTGGAACATCGATAGGCTGAATTCCAGCTAGCCCTTGGGTAAGTAGACTGTTAATGGACACCAATCATTAGCAGAAATGGTAAATGAGCTTATTTTCAAAGACCAAACACTAATCGCCCGCTATGACCTTAAAATTTAGTATACATATTAGGAGCATCAGGCAATTTCAATGAGGGTACAACAAAGGGGGGAAAACAAAAAAACAATTGATCGTATGAAAAACTGTTGCTTGAATTAAGACACGGAAGGATATTGACCCAGATTGGGATCCCAAAAGTTAATGAATGTTACTATTCCAGTTTGTAGGCCACATATGAAATGCACTTGAAATTAATCCAGATCAGCGTAAATACCGCAACAGAATTCAGAGCATACCTTGCACGAAAAGCTACTGCAAGAGTCCAATCACTTAAAGAGTAGGCGTTTATAAATCTTCCAGCCACCATCTGTGAAATGACAAGAGGCATCTGAGCATCTCCTAGAAGAAACATCAATAAAATACAAGCAGTCACGAAGAAACAAGAAAATGTTTTCACTGGATAACCACCAATACCTTTCTTACAGCTTCCCACTTCTCATCCTTAATGGGAATGGGTGCACCAAGAAGAACAACTCTTTCTACAATTTCAGCTGTTAAAATTCAGAAGAATAGTATAATAACCAGTTTAGGACAGTTCAGCACCCTAAACCTAACTTCAAAAAGTATCACAGTTACCATGATGTTCAGTCTCAGCCAAAGTCTGGAGGCACTTAAAAATTACTCGAGCTCCAAGTGAAAAGCCCACTAATGTAACAGGCCTACAAGATTCACAAATCATTTTATAAATAACAGTGTGGCAATAGAATGACAACATTATTTACCATATTATCGCTTATTTACCGGTTCCCTTGCAATCCTTTCAATAAAGCTTCAGCCAATAGCTTCCCTGCTTTGTCTGATCTGAAAAGGAAATGGAATAATAAGATCTAGTTGAGAACTCAAGGAATATATCGTAGTAGCTAGTTGCTATCGCAGTATAGATCTAAATGTCTTCTAAGGGGAAATTAGGCTGCCCATGACGTTCAAAAATTGTAGTTGAATGCAATTGAAAGGCAGCTCTTCCTATCTTCCCATCTAATTATTCTGCTTGAAGCCAACAGAGAAAAGCTAACCTGTCAACAGCAATCGTCCATTTGCTGTCAATAAAATCAGCAGCGGCAAGTATCGTGGCTGGCCATGCCAATGCTGTCAAAAGTGTGCTAAGCACTGTCATCATTGCGCCTTGCCTCATCAATTCATAAGCAATTCCTGCAGAAAAATTTTGTAGCGTCAAAAACAGATAAAACTCCAATCCTCAAATCAAGTTTTTAGAAGAAAAACAGCCATCAGTTCCAAACCCCATTACCTGAAGTAAGCCAATCCTGAATTGCAGTGCTCACTGCAATTATGTTCTTGGATTCCCATTGCACCACATACCTAAAAATTATTAGTCAGCAAGATTATGAATATTTAACTAATTTTCCAGTGCGCATATAATCTGAAGAATATATTTTCTGTTTTGCAACAAAAGAACCAGTAAACAGCTAGAGAAGTAATTAAAGAAAGAAATGCCATCAGTAACATTGACAATGACACTTCGTTTACATCCCTGTTACTTGCATCCACAGGCAATAAAGCAACAAATATTCTCTAGTTGTCAGAACAAAGCCAAGTTTGGCAAGAATGAATCTTCAGTTCAACACAGATATATTAAGTTGTGATTATTACAATCAATTTAATTAATCATAGAAAGGGATTGATGAGAGTTATGATTGAGAGAAATATCTTGACAACTTAACTGAAAGATGGTATAGGTCACTTTACCTCTCCAAATTGTCAATAATTCCTTCCCAAGGCCTTATAAAATCTTCCTCATCAAAGGCAAATCCTGAAACTGAAATTTCAACAGCTAACCGCTGATGGAAAATTTCAATCAAAAATCACATCAAACTCTATGATTCCAACAGTAATTTGATACAAGCAAAAACTAATCCAAAAGTGCGTAAAGGGCACCGCAAAAACTTACACCCTGATTATGGTTTTCACCAATGGCTTTAAATTCAAATTCATCAACATTTCCAGTCCTCCTAGCCATTTTGGTCCCTGCAAGCCCAGCTCCAGCAGCTGGATTAAATAAAAGTATCAACAGAAAGATGTTAAATTGAGGGAGAAATTTTCTCTCACCTAATAACATGCTTGACCAAAAGCTGTTAAACTACCAAAATATAGTACACGAAAATAGAAGAAAAAAGATGACCATATAGAATACATAACATGAAAGAGGTTCACTACACATATTTGACAGTATAACAGTAAAAGGACATGAAGATATTGATGACCAGAACTCTACTATTCAGCAATTTAATATATCTTCCTACAAGATCACCCAATGCGTCCAAACTGTTCTATTCATCAACCAAAACAACAGCTGGGTTGTGCAATCATCAAGAAGTCAACAAATAATTACAGAAACTAGATTAAACATCGACTTCTGTTTATGATGCTACAATGACATTCTTGATGAAGAGAAATGCCTAAGTTTTGCATGTCTTATCATGCATAACCGACACAAGATGTTCAGATCAGTCACATTTTCCCTTAGGCTGTAATTTAAATGAAGATAAACAGAACCAGAGTGAATGTCTCAAGAGGTCTTCTCCTAGTCCTTATATATCTAAATATAATCTAACCACTCAGATTAGAAAGACTCTTAATGTTGCTAATCACAAACCTCCAAATGAAGCAGCAACAGCAACAGAACCAGCAACAGTTCCTGCAACACTTGCAACAGCTGCAAATCCAGTAGCTCCAATCACAGGGATAAGAGTGCCCAAAGTTGGAGCTAGAGCACTAAACCCTGCAGCAATTGCTGGGGCAGCCAATCCTGCCATATGTGAAATGAAAACTGATTCAGTCAAGAAAATTTAACTAATGAGAAACGATTTAAAGTTGAATACCAATAGAATTACTCCCAGGGGAAAGAAAGAACACATAAGGGGCTTATACCACCAGTAATAGCCATTAAAGTTCCCCCAGTTATTGCAGCTGCGCCAATGATACCACCCCGTTTCCATTTTGCCCATTTACTTTCAGATGCTCTGCTTTCTTCTTCTTTTGCTTCTTCCTGTTTGGCTACAGCCATTGCAGAGCAAGCAACCATAGTCTCAATGGCATCCTGCAATGGAAGATTTTCCTCAGCCTAAGAATACATGCACATGTAAAATTGGGCTTGACAATCTATAATTCTTTGAGTGCTAGATTGTTAGCAAATCTTAGTATGTACCAATCATTGTGATTCTCCTTTTTTTCCTTCTCTTGCTTTTTTTTCATTTTCCTTACAAGTAAATCCATTATATCAAAAACACAGTAAGGTACAACACCTATGCGCATACTGCCTAACTATTAATTGCACCAAGTACAAAGTCCAACTAAATATTCTACAGAATGCTATTTACTCAAAACGCACAAGTCAGATTACAAACATAATCTTGAAGACATAACAAAGAATAGTGAAGTTTGGAAATGTCTGTTGAAAAATGACTTGTAAGAGTACACGGACCATTTTTATAGACTTGATGTCAAACCAAGTTGCCAATAATCTCAGAGCCACTCGATGCCGGGCATCATAGCCTTTCCTACGGCGAGTACATTTTTTACTATCCTCTCGCCTATCGGCTAAACAAGCAGAAAGAAGCTCATACAGAACTGTCACTTTTCTTTCATAACTTAGCATTCTTTCCTCATCCATTGGCTTCTCATCAACTGCCACACATGATCTGACCGTTGTGTCACCTATGTCAATGAGGTTACCCTCCCTCTCTGGTGCAGTCTCCATTGACTGATTAGTCAATATAGGATTTGATCGAGCATCCCCAGAAGACAACTTTTCACGGCATTTATCTTCATACTCTTGTTGCTTATCCTTCTTTAAGTTGGAAGATGCAGAACTTTTTTGCATGCTCTCTTCCATAGCATCAACAGCTTTCGATAATGCTATTTCTTGATCCAAATTTTCAGAAGAATTATCATCCCTCTCTTCTGACAGCAGCCTCATGAACTAGCAATAGGTCAATTGAAAAGAAGAAAGAAAATCAGGTATAAGAAACCTACATTTCAAAAGAAATTAAAAGAGCGTACCGCTCCAACATGATGATTAGCCGGTGAAGAACCAGCTGTCTCCTCAAGACCGAGCCACGCAGTTCGATCAATATCCAGAAACCTATTCAAGAGAAATTCAACAACAATCGTGAACAAAATTTCAACAGACCAGTATCAGCTCATCTTATAGCAACTAAAGGGCCACGCAGTACGATCAATACCCAGAAACCTATTCTAAGAGAAATTCAACAATAATCGTGGACAAAATTTCAACAGACCAGTATCAGCTCATCCCATAGCAACTAAACTTCTCTCCTAAATTCTACCAAACTTAACCATTATAGCCATAAACTATCGCCAAACCAAAATTTCGCTAGACAAAGCCATACAGCGAAGAGAAATTGCATGATCCCCATAGAATATAAAAAAGACAGCAAGAGAAAGAAACGAGGAGGACCTGAATACGGGTCGGAGCAAGGACGAGTGTTCGTGGACCCAAAGTTCAGGGTCCTGGGAGACCGAGTCAGAGCTACTGCTGCTGCTATTACTGGTTCGTTCTCTCTCCGGAGACTCATCTTCCGGTGAGGAGCCGAGCGGGCGGGTCTGATGAATCTGAGCTTGATGGAGAGCGATCGCGAACAATGCTCCGGCGGCGTACCTCTGCGACGACGACAGGAATGACGTCTGGGTGGCCATGATCGGTAAATATAAACTTTTCTTTTTTCCCTAAAAATGGTATTTTAAAGAGTGGCGAGCATTCGGACATCACGCCGACGAATCTCGGTAACCCCACCACTACAGAATTGTATGGAGATATCGGCATTTTATACGACCTCGTGTGGTCTGAAGAACGGGTTAAACGCGTCGCTTTCACTCTCAGTGGCGCCTCGAGAATTGAATTTGGTCAATTTAGAGAGTCGCTTCGAAATATTCCATTTTTTTTAATTAATGGAATTTCCATTAAATGAAAAAATAAATAATAGTGTAATTAAATAGATGAATAGTTTCTTATCTTTTGAATTCACAGCTTAGGTATCAATTTAAATCAGAAATGGTTCACCTTGGACGTTATATGTGCATCTACTACCTACCAAGTCCTAAAATCATAGGCCAAAGCTAAGTGCCCAACAATATCAACTACAAGTATTAATAGAATGTGTACTGATTTTATATAGATTCCCCTTCTATTCCTCTTTTAAATTACACTAGAGGCAAGGACAGTGAATTTGAAAGAGCCTCAAACTGCAGCAATGCAGCTGTTATAAAATATGTGTGAGTGGTGACTTTTTCAGTGCTTTTACAGGTAGGTTAACTTGAAATCAAGGGCAAAATTTCCCCCTTACAAATGATGAATGATTACAGAATGACATGACATGCACCCAAAGAAAGATGATTACGGATGCGGATGCCAATAACTACATGCCGCTCCCTTCCTGCAGCACCCGCTCTCATAGTACTTACATATTCGCTGCCCTTTGGGTGGAGACCTGAAAGAAACACCGCTGTTAAATGGCTGCCTGTTCCACAAACCATAAGACCTATCTCTCCCGTAACTTGAATCCCTTCCTTGATAATTACGATGGTCCCTTGTGCCTCCATATCTATCCCCACCACACTCGGGTTGGTTTCCCCATCCACCAGGGTTCCCTGTAGAATTGGCTACATTAGCGCTAGCATGCCCAGCACCCCAAACCATGTTCTTACCTCCTAGACAAATTCCGACGGCATTATTACTCCTAATATCTTCATTAGGTGATGCAGAATTTTGGACATCAGACCTTGCTTCCCACTGACTGACAGTGAAGAGAGCGGAAGGATGCATATCTGAAACTTTGTCCCCTTGGCTAACACTTGATGATGGAGGAGGCTGTATTTCTGTTCCAGTATCCAATTTCTTAACCGGAACATGACCACTTGAAGACTGTCCACTGCAGTTCTTCTGAGGAACAATTCTTTCCGCCTGCAACATCTGTCCCGCTTCATCACATAAACTTGACTCTGATGGCTTTTGAGACACTTCAAGAGGTTTATCTGTTACAGTTGACAGGGAAGGCACGTTTGCTGCTCGATGCAGTTCATCTACCAAAGATGAGGGCGTTTCAGACGCACAAATTGGTTTGCCAATCACGATGGACCGAGGAGGCACACAAGATGCATTATGTGGATGTGGTTGATCAGCTGCCGTCAATTTAGATGGCACTTGAGATACCTTAATTGGTTCATCTGTTACAGTGGTATGTGAAGGCATGTCAAATAACCTGAGCCTGAGTGGATCGTCATTTGCAGTAATCTGAGAAGGCATCTGAATATCTCCAGTGGAGCTAAATGCATCACTCTTTCCTGGATCAAGGGCTGGGCTAAACCCTTCAACAGGACTAAAGCAATCATCATCAGAATCTTGTGTCAGTTCCGCACATCTCATTTTTGAAGTAGGGGACTGCAAGCCACCAAGAGACTCCATTGCCTCAACTTCAGCCAAAAGATCTGAAACAGATTCATCAACTAGAGAGAACTCATTGGATTCTGGAACTGCCTGCCAACCAGATGAATCAACTGCTAGGTTGGCTGGCGAAGAATGAGTGAAATGGCCAATTCCTGATGTCGATGTTGCAGCATGAATATTGGCGCCTTCAATTGGTTTCAATGAAGATGCACTTGCAAGATTTGAATCCCAATCTTCAACAGGAGTTTTGGTAGGAGCAGAAGAATAACCACTCCATTCACCAGCTACTTCAGGAAGCTGAGCTCCACCAATCACTAAACTGGAAGTAGTACTGCAACTGGGACCTGATTCCAGGACTGGAGCATTTGATGCAACGGACTGTTTACCCTCAGCAGTCTGCTCTTCTAAATTTGGATGGCTTTGTTTTGGTGTGGGACTGGGCAAATCAGATATGTCAATTTCCTGATTCTGCTTTGATTTTCCATTAGGCTTGGAACTGGAATCCCATCTGCTTGAAGAATCATCTTTTGGGGAAGATCTCCAGTTACGTCCAGAAGATTGGCTTGAATGACCCTCACTATCAGCTTGCTTCTCATTGCTTTCCCCAGTACTAGTTTGACCCTCACTGCTCTTGTGTGAATTATCATTTAGATTACAGATCCGAGAACAATTTTCATTTCCACGACCCTCTACATAACAGGCAGGAGTTTCTGGAAGCTTCACAGAAGAAGATGATGAGAAGAATGAACTGCAAACTTGGGCCTGATCAGCAGAAGCGCTAACACCTCTCTTCAGGTCCCAAGCCTGTACTGACATTTGAGCCTGTCTATCACCACCCATGGCAACACTCATAGCTGTAGTCCTACTAGAAGAAAGAGAAGGCCATTCATCACTCCTCATAAGTTTATTACCTTTACACTGGACACTTCCATCATTTTCCACAGTCTTCCTGCAGGGATCAGAATTACTGTTGTCTACCAAAGAAGCAAAACTGTTTTGACCCAAACAATGTTCCCACTTTTTATTAGTGTAATCCGTAGCAGCTGCAACTCCGTGTGGCGATAAAAACTTGTCCTGTGACAACTGGGATTGTTCATGGAACTGTCCAATCAATGCATCAGTCAGAAGAATGGCATCATCCTGCTTCTCATTTATCCTCCAGACTCTCAGATCAGAGGGGAAATGCCCACTTGTACTCCATTTGCGCAACTGCATCATAGGAAATGGTCCTTGAATTTTTCCAGTAGGATCCTGATAGTGCCACAGTTTGTCTGTCTCAGAATCATTAATTGACAGCTCTCTCACAGTAAGAGGTGGTGGCACAACTGCTGTTGCAGACCCTGAAGATTGATCAGCGCTTATGATTGTATGGCTACTCCAATAGCCAGTAAGTGAATCACCAGGAGCAATTTGATTGTTAGGCAAATTCTGACTTTTGTTCAGAGCTTCTCCTCCCTGACCTCGTATGGAGTTATTCACTTTCTCATGAACCTGAGTGGTACCATCTCTATCCTCATAAACCGTCGTGCATAAATCCCGGGTCTGACAACAAGCAGCAGCTAAATTTCTTTGTTCCATGATTCCAACCTCACTCAACACATCGAGTGCTCCGAGGGAAGAATTAATATCCAATCCCTTCTTATTGTTATCTCCATTTCTCGATCTTGAACATTTACCTGCACGACAGGGTAATTTTTTACCAATAAAACTTTCTCAAGCTAAAACTTCAAGCACAAATACTGGGATAAATTTCTTGTATTGACAAGTCATTGGGAAGAACCTTGTTTCATCCCATTTGCTTCTCCATCTTCTCCGGATTCATAACTTGGATCCATGCGCTGGTCAGGATGTACAATAGGAATCTCAAGCAGCCGGCGGTTGCGCTCCTTGGGTGACTTTAGAATCTCCAATTTTTCTACACATTCTCTAAGCGTGCAGGCACAGTCAAGGAACACCGCAATATGCAAGGAGCAACAATTTGCTAGCTAAATAGTACATATTAAGATGGAAAATTGCATCAATTAAAACAGCTTCCTCAGTGGTTAATGCAAATAGCATATCCAATGGTCTACTCATCGTGAGAAAGAGACTTTAACACCCATAGTCATGGTTGAAGCAGAAGTGAGAATAACAAGCACCTTTTTGCCCAATACATGTAAGCAATCAGAAACCGTTTGTAGTTCATAGAGCAACACCACATAACAAGCAAAACTGTTGGAAGTGTTAGAGAACTGAGACTAATTCTTACAAACACAAAAATCTCCAAATTCATGGATTAATAAACTGAGATTTAAGTGCTCTAGTCAGCATATTTAAAGAATACTATAGCACATTTAGATGAAAGATACACCAAGTTTGATCTTCATTATAGTTGTCCTAAAGATAATGGACCTTGCTGTAAACCAATATAACTCAAAAAGATGCTCTAAAACTTGTGATAAAGATCAAACAATAGATAGGAGCAGAACAATCTCATACATAAAAGGATATTCTTTCCTGCGCCCTTTTTCATTAGCTCGATCCCTGAGATGATTAAGCCGCAAAATCTCTGCTTCCAGGCCCTGATTCATTAAGAGATGGAGAATTCAGAAGAGAACAGCAAGTAAAATTATGGCACTATAAAGCTAAAAATTAAACTGATAACAGTAATTAGTCGACCACGTGAAAACTTGAAATCCATCACCATATTCCCAGGCATATAAGTGCACAGAAATAGTCAGGAGATGAACTCACATCATTAGTCTTGACAGCCTGAAGAACCATTGCCTTCAGCTGAATCTCACCCTAAAGCCAAATAACAACTCCTCTGAGCAAGAAAACGCATAACCATACTACGGAATAGAATTTAGCATACCAGAGACGCTCACCACTTTTAGCCGTTTAATGAGACCACACTTTATACTTTGGCGCAGGCGTTTGCACTCATCCTGAAAACAGGTTTACAAAACCATGAGTGGAGTTTACTCGTACATTCAATTTGAAAAGGTTTATATAACAAATAGCAAGACAATCTGCTATAGCTCAAAATATGAAGAGTATATGATAACACAAGGTGGTTAGGGGCAATGCATGTCGTCACCTAACACAATACAAAATGTGAAAGATAAGTAAATATGAAAATACAGCAGGAAGCACCAACACAGGAATGCAAACGCAATATCATCACTGAAGGTAAAACATCTTTCAAAGATTATTAGTAGGGGCCACAAAGATATAATTATGCAAGTAAAATTAACTTTAAATACAATATATCTAATTATTATCCCGATAGAATTAATTGCATGAAAAAGATTCATGACAGCAGAAAGCCAATCTTTTATCCCTTTACTTAGTCAGCCACAGCAAGACAAAGCATCCAATCATCAAGTCTAAGATGAAGTGAATCTTCCAAATATGACTTTTGGGATCCCAAAAAGACACCAACATGGATACGCATCACAAATTCTCTATAATAAAACATGAGGTAAAGTTAAATTGAGTAATCCTTATTCTTCTGTTCTTAATTAGACTGAGAGGTCATAGAAGTAAGAGTAAGGCATTCAAGTAAAAATCCTACCACACAGAAGTTTCAAGCAACAGTAAATAATACCCAGAACACAAGAACACAAGATAAAGCCACCCAGTACATCGCATTGAGAAATAATTAAAATTTTTAAAAACTTTTCCTCAAACAGCAAGAGGTTCATGGCACAGGAAAGCAAATATCAGAAGTATTAATACAAAAACAAGTATCCAGCGATATTTTGTCCACCTCTGAGAACTCCTGGTTTGAAATGCCATCAATTGAGATAATCTCTTTTTTATCCAAATTTAATATTTCAAGCATGATATTTGTTGTTCTTGTGCCAACTAGGTATGATTCAGTCACTGTACTAGTACCTGTACAGAGAAAAATAGAAATGTTTCATCAATTTATGGTACACAATATGCTGTTCAAAGAAAATAGCAGTCTGCTGTTTCCATTTTGTTGAACGATAGAGGCAGCAGTTAAGGCAATATACCAATGACTTGCACAAGCCTGTATATATCTTGCTTTTGGTCTCCACAAGAAATCCGGATTCTGACAAATGATCCAGAAACCTTTTCACGGAATTTCTCAGCATCATCCAACAAGTTCTCCACTAAATCCCGCTTTAAGTACAACAAGCTAATGTTGTGAACATCAATAGCTGCATAATCGTTGAGATTATATTTTGCCACCGGTCCACGCTCATCTGTCTTCCTGCGTGTTTTACGCCTTTTTGCATTACCCGTCATCAACTGATTATCATAATTATTACTAAATTCCTGACTGCTGACAACATCAGCAGCTCCTACTCTAACAATGTTATTAGCGGGGGATTTTTCCTCTAAAAAGAAATGATATTCAAGAAGCTTCAGCATTTCAAAATGACCCACACGTTTTTTTCCAAAAAGGCTCATAAGCCTTGAATCGCATAAAATGTGTGACTTTTGGCGAGGGTCACGAAGATTGTTTCTTTTTATGTATTCTAGAAGAAGAGCCTGGACTTCAAATTGAGATAGCATTGATATATCTCCATTTTTCATATGCGAAACAAATTCTAGGAGCTCCTTTGTAGCCCATGTTGTGCCTTGAGGTAAAGGTGTAATTTCTTCAATGCCAAAACTCCCCTCATTGTGAACATTTGGCTTGAGACTAGTTTTCCTCCTCTTAGACTGGGTGTCCTCTGGCTCTCCCCAGCATTTATCTATACATGAAGCTTTATCATCATTAACAAGAAAAGAGTGACCTGAAAATTCCACTTTAGGAGTCATAATAGCAGCTCCCTTCCACGAATTTTTCACTTTTGGTAACTCATCACCTCTCCAGGGGTTTTTAGCTTTACTTAGCTCATCCAAAGTTAAAGATAGCTTTGTTTTCAGGTAAATCCAGTAAACCTTGAAAAGATACTCCCAACTAGTTTGGTCATCAAAATCCACTTCAACCTGTGCAAGTTACATGGAAGAAGGAAACATATAAAATTGCAGTATGCTAACGGCTCATTACTAAAAGGTTGAAGTTGCTAGAGAGAGGTGGGATGAAGTTTTAAAAGAGAAAGTAATCTTGCATCAATATGTGATAAAAGACAGCTAGTTCAAAGATACTCTAATAAAATCAAGAAGAGCTAGGTCAAAATAGGATATTACAGATTTTCCCTGTTGTTGGATCATGCATGCCCTTTCAGATCTGAGCCATGAAGATTGGTTTAGTATAATGAAGAGATATGATTTGGCATACCGTTTCCTTATTCCCCATAGCAATATTTTCTATAAGCATTATAGTTCTCATGCACGTCCCACAAAATCCTTGATTTCCTCTTACACACACGTAATCTGCGCCTTTGGTGCATCCTTTGCACAATGAGTATGTACAGGTATAACACATATAAAGAGAAGCCTTTTGACAACTGCTACATATATGCCAACCTGAAAACACGACATATTTTGCATGAGAATTAGATTACATTACACCAATACCATATGGGAACTAGATATTAACTAACAAACACGTGTAAGTCAATATGTAAAGACAAAATGTGAACCCAACACTTTGGAAATACAACATTCTACGGGAAAAGAAAGAGAATGTATCAGAATGAATTAATCCACCAGTCATTATTTGGAAAAATCTTCAATCCTTTGCACTACACACGTCAAATGCCTTGTGAGGAAACTGAACTTGCATTTAGAACTAATACATCAGCAATCCCTATAAATATAGCCAACTACATAACTTCAACTCAAGGTAACTGAGTTGAACAACCATAGGACACGAGATATAGAATAATGCCAAAAAAAAGCTCATGCAAAATATGATCTACTGAAACATACCACAATTCCACTTAGCTTTTGATCGAAAGAAAGCGTCGTCCCTCTTGATACATGATGGATGATAAGCCTTAGGGCAGCCCCTACCATATATCAATCCAAGTAAATTAACCAACCAAGGAGTGCACAATATCATGAAACAAACACGCTATCAGAAATGAGTAAAGGTAAATCTAAAGCCTCCGTTTGTTGTCAAGAACTTCCCAAATAGAAGTCAACGACGTTCAGTTTATCAAAATTTCCATATTCAACCACAAATAAGAGCTTGAGTTTCAAAAAAGAAAATTGCACTTCATCTAACTGCGAATTTCGGCGGCTGCAATCCAAATTTTCTTAGCAGCCAAACAAAGAATTCAAAAGAACCAACTCACCGGCGATCACAAAGCACGAGGCTGCCACCATCGAAACAAATAAAGCAAACATCCTCTTCATCCTTCTTCCTCTTCTCCGCCGGAGGAGGAGGCGGCCGCTGTGCAGTGGTGTTTCCCATAGCACGCGGCGGCCGTCCACGCCTCCGCTTAACACAAGCACCCATCCCGGCAGCAACTCCAGTCTCAATTCCGACGATTGCATCCACCCCCTTTGCCGCCACAGGAACCATCTCGGAAGCTCCAAAGAGCTGCGAATCGTCCATTTCCGGTAGCCTTTCGCATTGATCAACGCCACCAGAAATCCCCGGCCTCTGCGCTGAGCTCTCAATACAAGGCCTGTAGTCGCGTTCCTGTTCCGTCTCCAACTTTGCTTTCTCCATAAGTCCGATTAAATCCAAACAAATTGTATATAAAAAAAAAGGCAAAGATCAAACAACAAAAAGAAAATCGAGTAAAGTTTGAGTTTAAGAAGAAAAAAAAAACCCTAGGTTCTGATTTTAGGAAATTGGAGGTAGACTGGTCTCCCTGGCGAAGCTAGTACTATGCACATGGACATGGACTGAGGATAGATGAGACAATTCATTTTTCTCTTCTTTAATTTTCACATTCCTTTTTCATTTCTTGCGTATGCGTGCGTACGCTATGCGGGCGCGTCTAACCCAGAAGAAGAGGACAGTTGGGAATTTAGATGACTACCCACTGGCACTACTCTCAATATTACGACTACTACTACTAGGCTACTGCTCCCTGCCTCCGGCTCCCACCACTTGCCATGAGAAACATTTTTTACAGAGAGAGACGATAGAAAGAAGCGTCAAACGCGGCGCTTTGATTCTACGAATGAAACACGCTGTGTTGCGTTGTTGGCGTGACTTGTGTTAGTGTTGTGTTGTGTGCACCATGTGGCTGGCTTTGGCTGGCTGGCTGGTGGATTCCACGAATTAGGAATTTTCACTTTTCTCAAATGCCTAAAACATGACCCATCTTTCTGTACTTTTTGGATCGGGGTTGCGTTGTTTCTTTTGATCGGGTTTGTAAATGTAAGATCCGTTGTTTGACTCTTACTTTTTTAACTCTCCCTTGTCTCCATTCGGCACTAATTCAATCATTACTTTTCTGCTTCTTCTCTCAGATAATATTTTTTCTCTTACATTGATTGGGCATTTTATTATAACCCCCAACAAACTATATGTTAGTTATTTTTTGAAATTTGTCGAATTATGTTGTTGATTTTCTCCTTTGATCTTAACAAAGATTGTTGTATTTGTCATGATTTTAGATAAATGGTGTCAATTGTTAAATAAAAGTGTAAATACTTCTTTCGTTAATAAATTTTAATGTTTTAAAAACCCAACTAAACCGACCGATTTGACCGAAAATAGTATGAACTAACTAATTGTCCAGTTCAATTTTATTCAATAACCTCTTAATATAAAAGATGTTCAGTTTATTAAAATATCAGTTGATTTTTTAATAAACCGGTCCAACCGATCTATCAGTATACGAATATACCTATGGCTTAAACTTCAAATTTTGTTTTTGACTTTCTCTTCGCCTCTTCACCATATTTCACTGCACAAAAATAGCATTATTTTATAATTTTTTAATAAAAAGTAAAGATAAGCCAGTTAGCTCCAGCTTGCAGGGTCACGGGCAGGCCCGGGCCACTCCCTACTATAATCTCAATTTTCTCTTCCCAGATCTCGCGCAACTGATTTGAGATAAAGAAGTTATTGAAGCAAGATGAGGAATTTGTTTTAGGAAACAGTGCTACATTTTTCAGGAAGGGAGATTAGTATTTCCTACGACTTCCATGTTGATGTGAGCAGGAGTAAGGATCTTGAGAAGATGGCGAGCTTTAATGGAATTGAGTCCAAATTAATCCATTTAACTCAAATCCGTAGACCGGATACACTTGGAGCTTAAAGACAAGAAGATTTGAGCTATTTTAATGCTTCATCACTTAAGCCCAACAGCATATCAGACTTATTTATTTAGTTTTTGGGCTTTGTTTTATTTTGGGCTTCCAAATTTAGTTTTTGGACTTTGTTTTATTTTGAGCTTCCATGTATTTTAGCCCAACCTTTTATTATTTAATCTAGATATAAATATTTGTCTTTAGGTCAACTTTTAGATCAGATTTGATTGATGAATAAAATTTGAGAGTGAATTCTTCAAGG
>JAOTBA010000205.1:8713843-8724986 GCA_025629845.1 Erythroxylum squamatum
ACCCAACAGATTACAGAATTAATAACACAACAAATGCAATTAGAAACAAAATTGGAACAATTTATCCAAACACAGATTAATATACTGGAAGAATTAAAAACATTAAAAGACAAAGTCGAAAAATTAGGACGGGACCGCAAAGGCCTAACCCTGGCGACGGTGAGAAGAGAAGAGGCAGGCGGCGGCAGCGACACAAGGGGGACACAAAGGAGGAGGTGGCACAGAGATGAGAGAAGAAGAGAGGAGCGTCTGTTGAAACAGTGGGGGGGGGGAGGAGTTTGGGCGTTTAGGGTTAAAAAATTTTAAAAATTGTAAATAATAGATCCCTGAAGTTTTAGAAGTTTACCGTACCGGTCGGTATCGAACGAAAACCACCGGTACCGACCGGTATTTTTAGCCGGTACCGATAGTTGCCCGTACCGTTCCGTTTCTCGGCCGGAACGGTGCAGTATTCAAAGGCCTGATATATATACTTAATAAACAAAACTTACCTTTATTTGCTTAGACACTAGTAAGCATGAACAAAGGTATGGTTGGTCTCCAGTTAGGAGTTAAAGACTTCTCAAAATTAATAGTAATAAGATATAAATTTATTTAATACAACTATTTTAACCAATATAATTAAAGGAGAATTAAACTAATTAATAAAGATCACTTCTTTAAAATACCACTAATTTAAATTTTAAACTTAAATAATTGATAACTTTTATCTGTTTGATATAACATAATATACTTGTTAATTAAGAAGATATTATGCAATTGTTGATATTAAACTATCATTTAAATAGTTAATATGTCTTTTTATTAATTAATTTAGGAAGAAAACCCCTAAAGTTAATTACTCCTATAATCAACGGAAAGTCATTGTCTTTATTTAGATTTTTAGGCATAAGACATCGTTAACAAGAAAAGAAAGCTACATAACGACGACGGATTCCTACTTTTCCCTCTCAAACAAGTATAGATAAGGCAAGTTAAAGTAAATTAGGCCGAAAGTTTAGAACTGTAATAGTAAGTATGGGTCCCACCGCCAGACCTAATCGAGGTTGGGTTGACATTAGATGCTTACGTGGCAGGGAGAGCTTTTAAAAATGGAAAGCCAAACACAGAGGGTGGTTTAAAACTTTAAACTTTAAAGGGGCCGGACAGCATACGTGTGGATTTTAAGCTTCTGGTTGTAATCAAAAGCATTCACAATCTCTCAAGCCGACGAGACTGAGGAGACGTGAAAAGGACGCTACCCGACCCGGTATGTTGCAGCACCCGGTTCAGCAGCAGCACCAGCACCAGCGACCTCGCCGACGGTGCGAGGGCACCGCCATGGGCGCCATCGTCTTCGATCTCCGACCAGGCTTCGGATTCGGACCGTTCTCTCTCGGTAATCGCGAGTCTTCCTTTTCGTTTAAACCTAAAATTTCTTCGAAATTCGAGCGATGATTTCCACTTAGCCCAATTCGATTTAAAGGAACTGTAATTCGAATTTTGGTTTAACTTAGGGATGCCAATTTGCGAGGCGCTTGCAGTAATGGAGCAGCAGCCAAACATTTACGATGTTGTTCATTTGAAATTCTATGACGAGGTTTTGCATCATAGGACTGAAAGAGGATTAACAAAGTTTCTAAACTTTACGTTTTCCTATCGCAAGTTTTAATTGATATAAGGTGTTGTGCAGGAGCCTCTTAAGCTTGATATTGTTATAAGTTTTCCCGATCATGGTTTTCATCTAAGGTTTGATCCGTGGTCTCAGGTAATTTATTTTTTATTTTGGAAGTTGATTTTGTTTTGCAGTGTTGAACTATATCTCGTGTTTACACATTAGGTAATAATTGAGAAGCCTTTCATTTTCTTTGGATTCTGTCTGATAGTTGTTCACCAATTGTCATTTTGGTCTGATACAATATGTTTGTGTTTGCTGCAAATTTGAACTAATTCTAGAGATTAAGGTTGATCGAAATTTATGACATCAAACGTCTGCAAATGCGATATGCCACTTCGCTTATTGGGTAAGCTATGTGTCGAGTTTGAAGTTATTAATGTATTGTCTTGAATTGGGTGTTATTAATTCCCGTTCCTGTATTCAGGGGGCCTTCCACTCTAGCTACTTTTGTAGCTGTTTATGCACTTTTTGGCCCAACATTTCCTGGAATTTATGATAAAGATAGAGGAGTCTATAATCTATTCTACCCGGTATGTGGTTGTGATTTCCTAACTACTATATTCAACTTATAGCATCGCACTTGCTTCTGCGATTAATCTTTGTATTTGCAGGGGCTATCATTTGCTTTTCCTATTCCAAGCCAATATACAAATTGCTGCCAGGACGGAGAAGGTAATATCTTGTACTTTGCAAATGCTTTACCATCATTTTCTTATTAGTTCATTCTGACTCTGAAATTTCTTGGTAGCTGAATTGCCGCTGGAGTTTCCAGACGGTACTACGCCTGTTACATGCCGTGTCTGTATATATGACAGTTCCACAGATAAAAAGGTTGGTGTGGGATCTTTAATGGATAAAGCTTCTACTCCTCCATTACCTAGTGGTAGCTTATACATGGAAGAGGTGCATGTGAAGGTTTGCTGCTTTCTCTATCATCTTTAACATTACAAAAATTGCGTGTCAGTTTATTTCTTAAGTTATTTCTGGAAAGCTGACTTGGTTCAAGGGTTTTTAGTAGTTGAATATATGTTGGATCTGTTTCAATTTGTTATTAACTGTTGCAGCTTGGAGAAGAATTATATTTCTCCACTGGGGGCCAGCACATTCCTTTTGGTGCATCACCACAGGTTAGTGTAATTTCACTTTTCTATTTCAATGTACAATAAGATTTCTATGGTTTTAACTTATTCTGTTTTTGTTAGACACTTGACGAATTATGTTTGAGAACTGTATGCTAACCTAATTCTTCGTGGAAAATTGGTCTGGATCTGTGTTGACCTCAAATAAAACTTTTGACCTCCACAATCCAGTTGGGATGGGAAGCTCACTATTTTTTTTTGGGAATATTTAGTTCAAAGGCCTCGTTCTCATCTTCTTATCTTTGATCTTTGACTAGCTATTCATAAAGCCTCAATTATGAACTCTATTTTCTTGTTTGCTTTGCCAATAATCAGATTCTACCTGGCTGTTAAGCCTTTGGGTGATTGCTTTTTGAAGGAAAAAGGAAAATAAAGAGAATATCCTTTGTTGCAATGGAAAACCCACTCTCCTTCATTTAGCTATATTTTCCTATTTCCAATCTTTATATCTTCATTGGTGAGCGAGTAACATTTTTAGAGAATGTCCAATGTTCGAAGTGTGTTAATTTGTACATGCATCATATGCATTAGTCTTGATATCGTCTCAAAGGTCGATCTTATGTGCAGGATGTGTGGACTGAATTAGGCCGTCCTTGTGGAATCCATCAGAAGCAGGTAGCCAATTTCTCCATGTTTTTGGGCCTATATAGCTGAATAAACAATTGATTTTATTTTTAAAGTCATATTTCATTTGAGAAGAACAAAAGTTTGGTACTGCCTTCTTTCTTGCCCTCCATATCTTTGGACACAATTTTTTTTTTTTTTATTTTGTGTGATGCGATTGCTTGTTTGATGCAAGAGCTGATCCCAGTTGGTTTATATTGATTTTGTTAACCATGCAGGTTGATCAAATGGTCATTCACTCTGCTTCAGATCCTCGTCCAAGGACAACCCTCTGTGGAGATTACTTCTACAATTATTTTACCCGTGGTTTAGATATTTTATTTGATGGCCAGGTGCTTCTTCTTATTATTTATCATTTCATCATCCATTTTCTTTTATTTCAGATGTTGGGTTGTGGCACTATTTGTCATATGAAATTTACAGTAAAAGTGTGAAAATTACCATTGTGTATTTGCAGAGTCATAGAATCAAGAAGTTTGTTTTGCATACCAATTATCCTGGTCATGCCGATTTCAATTCGTACATAAAGTGCAATTTTGTCATCCAAGGTTTTGCCTCTAATCCCTTGAGAAGGTTCTGGTGATTAAAGCTTAATCTCGTGCACTAACTTTCTTTTTGTGCTGTCTCTTGTGTGTTTGTGCAAGTGAATAACTCTAAACATAGCATCACACCGAGCACTAAATGGGACCAAGTTAAGGTATATATTTTCAACTCCACATGTAGTATCTTTTTCTGCTGTTAAGATGCTGCTTAAGCTTTTTCAATTACCATTTTTCTTATAAATTTAGTTGCTGTTTAATCCCACTCTCTCTTTTTTGCTTTACTTGGTTTCACTTGCATCTACACCTTTTTCTTAACTATTTCTTCCTAAAGTTTCTTTTGTAAATTTTTTTCCCTTTAATGTGTGTGGTTTCACCATAAATTCCTGCTTTTGACTTTTTTCTCTTAGCTTCTGACAAGAGTTGATCGTATATGTTTTGTATTTCGGTCTCTGAGTGATGTATGCAGCTAACTAACATTTCTTTAATTCAGGATATCCTTGGGGACTGTGGTCGTGCAGCTATCCAGACACAGGGTTCTTCTAGCAATCCCTTTGGATCCACTTTTGTGTATGGCTACCACAATATTGCCTTTGAGGTGAGCTTTTGAGAATTTCATAACCATCATGTGCCATCAGAAATATGATATGGGAGCTGACTGCTATTGTTACAATATGATTCTACTGCAGTTAGTAACAAATATCTTCTTTTGTTTGAACAGGTGATGAAGAATGGTTATATCGCAACTGTAACTTTATTCCAATCCTGATATCTGCCCGGTATGTTTTGCCCGTGTTTTTCATTCTTAACGATGACATGCATTTTATAAAATGTTATGCTCTGCAAATTTTTTTCAGCAATCAAGTGTACTACGTAACTCTAGTAACTGAGTTCCAAACTTATTATGAAAACCGGTTGTCATGTTGTCCAAAACTAGCAGTTTTTTCCCCCCCCCCTACTATTTCCATTTCTCATTGCTCTGGCTCCTGTTGTCAGGTTGAAGCAGTGGACACCTGTTAATTCAGCAGAAAAGAAGGCAGCATATAACTACAGATGCCATTGCACGATTGTAAATCTTAAATTGTACATAACTATGTTTATTTGTACAGTTCATTTACCCCATTCACATTAATTAGTACGTGATTCCATATTTGTTAGGATCAGCGTCAACAATGTCACGCAAAACAGTATCACCCAAGTCTCATCGGTCTTCTATTAAAACTATGCTTCTAGTCTTGTATTACTGCCAAGTACCAAAAAGTTGAAAGCTTGACAAATTGGGCCGCAACTTTTAAAACACCCTCGATCCATACGATACGAATTGAAAACATTATCATACGATAAGAATTAAAATGTCTGGAATTGCTGTTACAGTTTTTGTTTTAACTTAACAATGGAAGTCAAGTGTGGTGTGGTGACATCAAGAGTTGGGATTGGGAAGCCATTCCTGGCCATTGATGAAGCCAATTGAGATGAATGGCTTAGCCTCTGTTTCTGTAAGTTCCCTGCACCACGACACTCTTCCTCCAAAATCAGCCCCAGGTCCGGAACACTTGTACTGACCATAAAATACAGTCCTATAGATGTTTAAAGCACATAAAATTGAGGTGAAGTGACACCTAGTTGGAATATAATTTGGAATAATATACATTATACAACATATCAAGAGATAGAGGGAGAGTGTGCTTACATTTCTCTGTTTTTATCGCCCCAATCGTACCATCCTCTAGGTGTAACTGTCTTGTCCATGTAAGTGTAAGCAAACACCACCCTGGAGAAAGTGCCCCAAGCCCTGCCCAGGTATAGTGCACCAGACCCTGTAACCTTGCATTTCACAAAGGAGAAGCCTGTTTCTTCAAGCAAGCTCTCTCTTTTCTGTGCCGTCAAGGCACCAAATGTACTTGTTTTGGCATGTAAATGGCAGTCTTTATAGAAAGATAGCCCATTTCCGAATATAAAATCCACGGAACCTTCAATATAGCATTGTTGGAAGTAGTGTCTTCCTATGTGGTCATAAAGCGTGTCCTGTGCTCCTATGAACTTGCATCTTATGAAAGCTGCCATGTCTGCTGATATCCTTAGTGCCACTGCCTGCTTCCCTAATGCTCCAGAAGGTGGTGGTGGTGCGTTGTTCTTTAGTAAACAAAACAAATTATGTCACTACCGTTTTTGAATATATGGTATCGGAGTATCATAATTCAGAAGAGAGTTAGAACTCTCATCCTCTATTACATTGCTATGTAAGAGAAATGTTTCCAGTAACCCTGATAAGATTTGGAGCAAGAGCAGCTGATAAGTGACATGCTTAGCAAACCCTAAATTTACATGTCATCTGATCAAATTTTGACGCTTGTCCAGTTGATTCTTGAAGCAAGTAGGACGAAGAAGTGCTTAATTAACCAAGTTGGCACAGAATACAGAAAAAGGAGTTGCAGATAGTCTAGCTGCGGAGAATACCTTGAATGTTATATTCTTTGCAATGAAGTAGGGAGAATTTACAGCAAATGTTGCTGAGCCAAAGGTGCCCAATGGATGTCCACTGTGTCCCATTCGGTCAGCTGTGTCGTCCCACTCTATGATCGTCTTGTCTGAACCAGCACCTTCCAGGGTAATGTATGCCATTGTTGCAGGGATCTTTACCTTTTCCCTGCATTTCCCATTCACAATTCAAAGCTCAATCTTAGACCATTATGTAGACTAGAAATACCCGCCTTTTGGATATAAATTATAATAGATACTTGAACTTAGCTGTTCTGAGATGAAAACTAGGAGACATTCTAAGAAGAACCCGTAAAAACAATGCTAGGTGGATCACCTATAAGTTCCTTCACTAATGGAGATAACCACTCGGCAGTCATTAACAACTGATATGGAGTTGATAGCTTTCTGGACTGTGAGAAAGTCTCCCATTCTCGGTTTATTGTTTACTTTTATGGTTAAGCAAGGCTTGAATTTGTTCCTCGCTTCCTGAAAAGAAGCAAACTTGACCGAAGCCATTTGTTTAACCCACTCCAAATAGGCTTCTTCTGTTCCCACGAGTCTGCCAGGAACAGTTATGGCAAGCAAAAAGTTCTCATTTGGAAACATTAATATCAGCAACAACAGCTTCAACTTCGTTGAAGAATAGTTCATTCTTATTAGTTCTGGCAAAGAGAAGTGAAAGAAAGCTTACAACTTTAGAAAGATAGCAAAGATAAGGCATTTAATAAGAACTTGCATGACGACGAAGGGCAAAGAGGCAGAGAATATGTCAGGGTCTGGCTACACGTAAATTGTCTGTTATTGAAACACCCATTACGCAGTTAAGACTTACCAGTGACTTTAAGTCGAGGCATTGTTTCCACTTGTCTGTTCTTGGCTTGTCAGTGGAGTCGTCAAAATTAAAAAAAAAGAAACATATAGATTATTCTTAACACATCAAGCATGCTGTTACCGGTCTCCAACTTAGGCTCGGTGTTAATTTGTGCTCGACTTCTCTGCACTTGGGCAGTAGTAGCTGGCAAAGTTAGCTCTGGTGATTCCCTGTTTCTTTTTTATTTCATTCCTTTCTCCTCTCTTCAAGATGTTGGCAAGATAATCTCTCGAGTCTTGTGGGTGGCTAGCTAGTAGCTACCACCAAATTGAAGAATTTACCTTAGCCACATAAAATAATGGTATGATTACGTACTATAAGGGAACATTGGTTGAGAATGAGAATGTTAAAGAATCTTTGACGAAGTTTTATTAAGCTAATGCCTTCATTCGTTGAGGAATCGTTCTAGTATTTGGTAATGCCACGTGAGTCCGGAACTGGTGTAATCATCGTATACTTGAAGTGGATAGGGAATCGTGCTAGGGATAGACAGAAGTAGTAGTACCGATAGAGTGCGGTCCTCGGCAATATATTTTCAATAACCACTTGGGAGTCTGGAGTGATTTCCCTTTTCTAATATGGTAAGGTAAATGGTGTGTTTTGGGTAAAAGGCGTGAGAAGAAGGAGACGAAAGGAAGGTCAAGAATCATGATGGGGATGCTTCTTATAAAAGCATCATTTGACAAAAATGGTCCCGCCATAATGACTGAATCTCGTTGGAGTGCATGTTCGTTTATGAAGAGGGTAATAACTTTAGTGTCCTTCAGTTTAATATTCCTATAGGCAATATCTATGGATCTGTACCTAAAGTTACTATCATAATACAATTAAAATTTCACCATGTTTCCTTAAAAATAAAATGGCACTTAACATTAACAAACTAAGGGAACGTGCGAATGTCATTTGTAAATGAGGTTTGTCTATTATTGGTGTCTATATGTATCCATAGATCAGCGTGGTTTCTAACCTCAAAAGCAGATAGATATTAGATTAATTAAAAATTAAAAATTTGTTAAAAAACCCAGCATTATGACATCTCTCAGTTTCCTCAAATCTTTAAATTTAAACACCAAGTTCAAGCAATAACTTTTCTCTTAGTTGTCAATGGTTTTGGCTTCATAAGTACAAATGTTTTATGCTTCAATTACATTTCACTACAAGAAAAATAGGATTCAGCGATGGACATTATCAACAGAAAGTGTAGATTTTTCGTCGATAAGCTAATTTGCGACGAAATTTACCGACGAAGTAAGTCGTCGGAGAAGCGGCTGTAGATAATAATTGTCGGCGGAGAACAAATTTTCTCGCTAATTTACCGACGGCTATTTTATGTTCCGTCACCATATTTAGCAGTGTTGTTGGTAAATTTGCCGAAGAAAAGTTAGTTTCGGTCGGTAAATTTATCAACGGAAGAACGAGGATTTGTCTGTCAGCATATTTACCGACGAATTTGGCATCTCCGTCGGTAAATTCGCTACTAACTGCATCGATGGAGATTAGTTATCCATCGGTAAATTGATAACATTTTACCGACGAATTTTAGTTTTCCGTTAGTAAATAGGTTGATATTGTTTTTAAAAAAATATTCCATGCATTTAATTTTATTTGATAATCTTATAATTAATGCATAATTTATACAGTTATCAGTTATCTGTTGATGATATTATGATTTGTTTCTACACTTAATTTGTTAAAACAGAAAGTTGATTGATGATATAAAGTAAAAATTATCTTAATTGATAATAAAAAATAATCTTAATTGTACAACAATAAGTATTTAACAACTATTCATTTGGTGACTACAACTATGCTATTCATTTAGTGAATGCAGATGTTCGGAATTTTGCGATAAGGTGTTGCCCTTCCCTTTTAACTCATCCACCTTATTACGGAGCTGGGCTATGTACTTCATCGACTGTTGCAACTAAGTTGCTAGTGCCTGTACTATGTCCGAAGCTCATGGATTTCATTGGGTGCAGACCGCGTACTAGATGCTGCTGAACTAGATGTGGAGGATTGCGAATAACATGTATTCGCAAATGAACTTAAGTCAAATATCTTTTCACGAAGGTGCCTACCACCCACTGCATGAAGATAGGTTTGACTCTCATCAACATCTTCAAATTGCGGAGACTGTCGTTAAATACTTTCTTGTATTTGGTCATATTAGAAGGCAATGTTTATGTTAAAAAGTGATAATTATTAAACATTAATATTAAAGTATAAATATCAAATACATTTAGTTCTCTATATCAGGTGTTGACAAAGATCACGCCGTTATGCTTCTTATGTGAGTGTGCAAAAAGAGCTGACAAGGTGTAGGCTTCGTGCCTATAGACTTTTCCTGCATCAGAATAAAATGTTATAAGTGAACTACAATTTATAAATTTTTTGGCAGAATTTTCTCTATTTTTATGATATTTATCCTCTGTTGAACAAAGAAAGTAACTCAATAATACAGTCATATATGACACCAGACATTTATAACACTATCATTCTCCATAATACACATATTTTCATTCTAAAATTCACACATCAAATTAAATTGAAATACATCAAAGTAAAAAAAATCAGAATATAAGTGTAAATTGTAGGTACTTACAAGTCCCTCTACATGCTCATGGTGGGTAATAGATCCTCCAGTATGTACGAGAAGACTCTCCCCCTGAGTCCTCTACGTTTGTTGGTAGAATTACTCTCTGAAATAGACATTGTCTTGGGTGATGTCTAATACAGCTACCAGCGACTCCATATTTGTTTATAAATATAAGACGGTCGTACACTAGTCTTGTGTATTGCACCAACAAAGTCTTGATAACGTGTACGTGCTTGTCTCTCCCATACTTTATAAATGACCGCATTAAATTTAGAATCTCAAAAAAATTCTTTCTAAAAAAAGAAAAAAACATACGATTATAACAAAGAAATGAATTTCGTACCGTTCCGGCCAGAAAACGGTACGAAATTGGAGACGCCGGTACCGGGCTCGGATACCAGTCAGTACCGACGTTTACCGGATGGTACCGGCTGGAACCATCAATTCCAGCTGATACCGTAACTTCCAAAAATTGCAAGGACTAACTTGCAATTTCTGAAAGTTTTAAACCTAAAACTACCCGACCCCCCTTCTGGATTCTTCTTCGGCTTCTCTCCTCTTCCACAAACGCCACTGCCTCGTCTCTTCTCCGATCTCTCTCTCGGTGTCTCGCTGTCTCCTCGCTGTCGACGTCTCCTCTAGTTCTCCAGTCCTCCTCCTTTGAGTCTTCGACCGTTAGTTTGCTTTCTCCCTTCGAGGCTTCGACCGTTCGACCTCAGCTCGCTCCTCGCCGCCTTCTACTTCGTCCTCCTCGCCATCTCTCTTCCTTGGACGCACCACACGACCACCTCAGGTCAGAGCCTCAGACGGACCACACGACTCGACGTCGACCCGGATTCGCAAAGACCCGATTATTTTGGGGTGTATGTTTTTGATTTTTGTTTCATTTTTTATGACATTTTGAAAATTATTGCTTCTGTGATTGTGTTGGTTGTTGGATGATGGTTGTGTTGGATTTGGGAAAAATTTTGGATGTTGATTTCGGCTGAGAATGAGAAATGGGAATGGTCCGAATATTGAAGTGAAGTTGATTAATTTTTGTCATTTGTGAATGTTGAAGTTGAACTGAAATTGGAATTGGATTTTGACATTTTACATTTTGGAAGTGGATTGGTCCGATTGGAAATTAAATTTGGAATGGTGATTTAGTAGATTTACAGTATTAATATTGAATTGTTGAATTATTGATGAATGAGATTGAATTTGAGTTTGAGCAATTGAATTTGAGATTGAGTT
>JAOTBA010000205.1:8725086-8735329 GCA_025629845.1 Erythroxylum squamatum
CAAAAGCTAGTTAATCTGAAACAATCAAGTAATTTCTAGAAGGGATAAAAGAAAAAGATTACACAATTCAACCCCCCATTCTTGTGTGTTGATTATCTTATTACTAACGTGTGATTCACTTCAGTTTCTACATGTAATTTGTTAAAACAGAAATTTGATTGATGATATAAAGTAAAAATTATCTTAATTGATAATAAAAAATTATCTTAATTGTACAACAATAAGTATTTTAACAACTATTCATTTGGTGACTACAACTATGCTATTCATTTGGTGAATACGGATGTTATAAATTTTGCAATGAGGTGTTGCCCTTCCCTTTCAACTCATCAACCTCATTACGGAGCTGGGCCATGTACTCCATTAACTGTTGCAACTGAGTTGCCATTGGGTGCGGACCACCTAGTAGATGTTGCTGTACTGGATGTGGAGGTTTGCAAATAATATGTGTTCGCAAATGAACCTAAGTCGAATATCCTTCCACGACGGTCCCTACCACCCACTGCATGAAGATAGGTTTGACTCTCAACATCATCTTCAGACTGCTGAGACTGTCGTTGAATACTTTCTTGTATTTGGTCCTATCAGAAGGTAATGTTTATATTACTAAGTAATAATTATTAAGCATAAATTTCACATACTTTTAGTTCTCTACATCAGGTGAAAGAGCTGACGAGGTGTAGGCTTCATGCTCATAGACTTTTCCTGCATCAGAATAAAATGTTATAAGTGAACTACAATTTACAAAAATTTGAGCAGAATTTTCTCTATTTTTATGATATTTACCCCATGTTGAATAAAGAAAGTAACTCAACAACACAGTCATATATGGCACCAGACATTTATAACATTATCATTTTCTATAATACATATATTTTTATTCCAAAATTCACACATCAAATTAAATTGAAATACATCAAAGTACAAAACAACATAATATAAATATAAAGTGTAGATACTTACAAGTCTCTCTATATGCTCGTGGTGGGTAATAGATCCTCCAGTATATATAGGAAGATTCTCTCCCCCTGGTCCTCCACGTCTGTTAGTAAAATTACGCTCTAAAATGGACATTGTCTCAAATGATGTGCAATACTACTGGTAACAACTTTATATTTATTTAGAAATATAAGGCAGTCTTACGCTAGTTTTGTGTATCGCACCAACAAATTCTTGATAACGTGTATGTCATCGTCTCTTCCATACTTTATAAATGACTACGTCAAATTCAAAATTCCAAAAACAATCTTTCTAAAAAAACATACGATAAGTTACAATATTTATTTAATTAATGTACAAAAATCAATTAAAACACAAAAACATATATTTTTTGTACCTCAAACTCCTGATAATAAAAGTCCTTTGTCACCTCTGAGATATTTTTCCATATATAACCCTCAAGATTAATCTTCTTTATAAATTTGAATGTCATGTTTCTTGAGCACAGTCCAGACGAAATCAACCTAATATTAAAACAATTAATTTTATATCATTTTTAAATTTAAACCTATAACTTAATTATAAGAATATGGTGTTTCATGCATTTTCACTTAAATATTGTTGACAATTGTCATGTAAGTTCTTCTATAAACTCCTTTAGCTCTAGGCTAGAGGCTGCCTCCTTCATCTGCATTGTTTACCATTGATATCTCTGTCGGTATAGGGGTGGTAGGTGGTGTAGCAGCAGGTACAGAAGGTGATGCCTCATCTACAAGTGCAGTAGATGGAGGTACAACATCTGATTCGGTTGCAACTGTAGAATGTGATGCTTCATATGGACAGTAACTAGCTCCAAATCTTAGTCTGAACCTTGGTCGCATCATATCATGTTTTCTCTTTGGTGGAATATTTTAACCTGAACTTCATATTTTGTTGAATATTCTAGAAATATAACAATTTCAATTCAATATATAACAATATATTGTTGATTCAATAATTGATTTATTGAATATAATAATATATTACAATCACAAATTAATCGCTATCAGCACTTAATTGTAAATCAAAATCACCATCTTCTTTTTCTGAAGAATTAGAATCAAACTCAGGCTCCTCTTCAGATCTCTCGCCCTCCTCATCCTCTCCATATGAAATTTCAACGTATTCATTATTAGAATCGTTCAAAGGTTCATTCTCGTCATATGTAACAAATGCACTTATTTCATAAACATCTTCTTGAAATGCTTCAGTTTCAATTTTTTGTTCTCCTTTTTTATGTGATTCAAAAACACCTTTAGTTTTAACTTTGCAAACGACCATCCAATCTAACTTATCTTGTAATAAGCTGGGAAAAGGGTCATAATACACCTGGATTGCTTGCATTGCCAACACGAAAGGTTTAAATATTCTAAATCTTCTTAGCTGGTTGGTCCATTAATGAAATATATCGGATACGATTTAACAATTCGCAAAGGTCCTTTCACAAGATCACATATGAACTTGTTCTCTATTGGATTTTCTAAGGCCTACACAAAAGAAATTATCATATTAATAGTATAATGTCATTTAAACACTTTACTCTTATAATTCAATCATTTTAATAACTATAAGTGAAAACTTAAATATTTCTCAAACCATCAAGGAAACTGTCTTCCAACTTCTTTATTGATATCATCCTATGTTTTCTCGGGCATTAGCTCATTTCTTGTATAATCTAAAAACATTATTATGTATTTCAGTTGTGAATAACATGAAATTTCAAAACCCAAATAATCAATTTCAACTTACTGCACGAAAGGTTGAACCTCTCGACTGTTCAATAAAATGTAACCATGGGCAGCCTCTATTTCTTCCTCTGTTAACATTCTTCTTATTGAACGTCCATATGTTCGTCTAGGATATGTGAAAATGGATAAGTTATCATCAGCATCTCCTGTTCCTCCCCCATCATCATTACCAGAAACTTTTCTTTCTCTTGTGTGAACATGCGACTCAAAATAATGTGAACAAAATGTACTTGCTTCCTCTACTAAATAAGAATTACATATCGAACCTTCATCTCTAGCCTTGTTTTTGAATTTTTTCTTTAAATGATGCAAATACCTACATTACTCATTTCTGGTTATTGCAATTATGTTATTAAAACATGTTATTACTTCAATTTAAATATTTAATATAATTACCTCTCAAAAGGATACATCTATCGATATTGAGCTAGACCAGCAAGTTTAGCCTCGTGTGCTAAATGCACAGGTAGATGCTCCATATAGTCAAGAAATCTTGGAGGAAAAATCCCTTCTAATTTGCACAAAATTACTGAAATTTTCCTTTTTAATTTTTCTATTTCAACTAACTTTATTTCAAATGATGTTAAGCTTCTGAAAAACAAACTTAATTATATTATAACTTCCCATACCTTATTCGGTAGCAACTCCAGAAATGTAATTGGAATTATCCTTTGCATAAACATATGACAATAATGACTTTTCATCCCAAATAATTTGTACTTCCTCATGTTCACACATCTTGCCAAGTTTGAAACAAAACCATCGAGAAACTTTAGACTTTTCAACCATTCACACAAAATTTTCTTTTCTTTTTTTGTCCAAAGTGTAACATGCTTTCAGATATTTACTGGTGCGTAGAACTTTATCTAACTCATTCCTTCTACAAAAATGTTTTAAATCAACTCATGATTTTGCATTGTCTTTTGTCCTCCCTTTAATGTTCATTAAGGTATTGAACAAATTGTCAAAAATATTTTTTCAGTATGCATCACATCTAGATTATAATGTATCAAACTAGTTTTCCAATATGGCAAATCCTAAAAGATGCTTCGTTTTCTCCAACCAAAGTTTTTACTAATACTTGTATTAACTTCATCGGCTTCAAATTCTGTAACTTTGAGCAATCTTAATTCATCAATCTCCTGCAATGTCTCTTCACCATCTTTGAGAGGGGGAGGAGGTGTTTAAACCATCCTATTCTTAATGAACTTTTGTTTATTGCTTCTAAATGGATGATCTGGAGGAAGAAGTTTCCTGTGGTTGTCAAACTAACTTGTTTTGCCCCCGTTTGGAAGATAAACACATAAGAATCATTACCATAATAAGGACAAGTCAATTTCCCTACTGTTCTCCATCCAGAAAACATAACCTATGCTAAAAAATCACTAATAGTCCACATCAAAGTTGCTCTCAACACAAAATTTTGTTTCAGAGACACATTATATGTCTCCACATCATATTCCCAAAAATGTTACAATTCAGATATCAATGGTTGTAAGAATAAATTAATTTTATGCTTTGGATTTGTAGGCCCTGGCACTATCACTTGAGAACATATATTCCTCATTCATACACATCTATGGAGGCAAATTATAAGGAGTAATTATGATTGGCCATGATGAATATTGTTCGCTGGATTAACCAAAAGGTTGGAATCCATCCGTCAACAATCCCAACCTAACATTTCGACTTTCAGCTGTACACTCATAATGGGTGTTATTGAAATGTTTTCATACCAGTGCATTCGATGGATGACTCATTATTCCATCTTCCTGTTTGTATTCATTATGCCATCTCATGTGAGATGCAGTAGCATTAGCAGCATATAGTCGTTGAAGTCTCAGAGTTAGCAGGAAATAATACATCTGCTTCCAGGGTACTAATTTCTGTTTCATAAAGCGCTTTCTAGGCTTGAACCTAGATTGACCAAAAAATTTGTACTCTTATAATTCCACGTCATCTTCCCAATACAATATACGTCCTAATTTGCAACAATTAATTTTTTCAACAGGCAAACCAAGACCCCTAATAAGTTTCTTCATATTGTAAAAACTATCAACCATTATATGATCAGGAGGCAAAGATTCATTATACCATCCTAGAATTTTATCAAAACTATGATAAAAAATATGCTCTTCAGACTTTATGTTCAATATTCGAGCAATTGAAGACAATTGAGTCATTGTCTCACAATTTGGCCATAATTGGTCAGCTGAGTGTGGTAAATAAAAAATTGTTTTACATGTGGGTTTGGTTCTTCTTCAAGATTTTCTATATTTTCTTGAAAGGTATAACCGACTGTATTATAAACCATTTACTTGTAAGGATTTTAAATGCACCCACTTTATTTGTTCAAAATCCAATCCCCCCTTTAAACTTATCCACATTTATTGACGAGTTTACTTCATTACCTCTTGAGGTGCTACACTTCATGTTGTGTCCACTCAAAATAATTTGAAACGAATCCTATTCTCAGCAAATGGCCATTCACTTCATCAATAGGAAGGCAACAAATATGTTTGCACTTTTTACATGGACATCTGATCTTTAGGCCATCCAAATACACAGGTTGAGTACATGCATACTGAACAAAAGCTTCAACTCCCTCAACAAACTCAAGATTAATGAAACCATCAGGTGTTAATCGTATATACATCCAAGATCTATCAACATTATTCTTTTCTACAAACTGTTAATTTAAAAAAGTGATTTCATAGTTAGTATCCATTATGTCCCCTAAGTTTACAAAACATCTAAACTTTACACAACATCCCTAAAGTACTAATCAATCAAATTAATTACCTACAATTGATGTCAACACTATGGTACGTGGCATTGTTTACACTTGTGAATCAAGAAAGCAGGTTCTTGTTGTGACTCCTAAGTATTTAGAATTTTTCACCAATAAGCCTCACAGGAGCTGCATCACAGGTTCTAGCCTATATACCGCCCTAGGGGTTTATTATGCAAAGAATTGTCTTTTCTATTAAACCTATCTTGTGTTAATACTAAGTTTGAATTAATCAAATTGAAGTTGAAGTATTTATGTTTGAATTAATCACTTACAATTGATTTTAATACTATGGTACGTGGCATTGTTTACACCTATGAATCAAAAAAACAAGTTCTCGCTGTGCTCTTAGGCTCGTGAAATTTTTCACTGATAAGCCTCACGGGAGCTGCATCACGAGTTTCCAGCCTATATACCTTCTTAAGGGTTTATTATGCAAAGAACTGTCTTGTCTATTAAACTTATGAATTTCTTTTGTTAATTCTAAGTTTAAATTAATCAAATTGAAGTTAAAGTATTTGAATTAATCACCTATAATTGATTTCAATACTATGGTATGTGGCATTATTTACATTTGTGAATCGAAAAAGCAAGTTCTCGTTGTGACTCCTAAGCTCGTGAAATTTTTCACCGATAAATCTCACAGGAGCTACATCACGAGTTTCCAACCTATATACCATCCTAGGGGTTTATTATGCAAAGAACTGTCTGGTCTATTAAACCTATGAATTTCTTGTGTTAATACTATGTTTGAATTAATCAAATTGAAGTTGAAGTATTTAGGTTTGAATTAATCACCTATAATTGATTTCAATACTATGGTACGTGGCATTGTATACCCGTGAATCAAGAAAGCAAGTTCTTACTGTGACTCCTAGGCTTGTGGAATTTTTCATCGATAAGTCTCACGGGAGCTACATCACGAGTTTCTAGCCTATATATTGTCCTAAGAACTTAGTTATATCTTTAATCATCCATAAGATCTCAAACTCATTCCACATACAGTAAATACTTAGACTATTAAAGAAGAACATAAAAAGTCATTAATGATTATAAGAATATTCTAAACAACAACACAAAATCAAGACCTCCTTTGCATTCACACAAAACCCAAATGCATCAGAATCGTGTTATTAAAGCAATACATATTGTAGACATGATTTGGACAACTTACCTGGATGGACGGACAACTTTAGACTACAAAGAAAAAGGATAAGCGACCTCTTCAACACAATATAGGGCTTGCGAAAAAGAATATTTCGTATTTAATATAATACACTTGTTCAATAGTTTAGTTATATTTTTAATATATTAAAGCAAGCAAATAGAAAAAATATTATTTTTTAAATAAAAATGTGTGGACTTTTAGTGGGAGTAATGTTAAAAATATTGCTAGACCAAACTAATCCCAACTTGCTAAAAATGACATTAGACGATCATGCTACTAACGTTTCTCCAACAGAAAGAACGTAAATAGGAAGATAAAAGCATCCAAGTCTCATTAAAACAAATCCAAATCTTGAACAACTTTACGTAGAAAAACAACTCATGCGAACAACAGCCACTTCAACATGGGAAAAATTATTTAATACCTAACCACTTAGATCACCTTTAAAATTTTAGTCTAACTTTTGGCTAGCTTAATAATTCATTTCAATAAACTCATATTCTACCTTGAAATACAGTAAGATCAATGTGGTAGGTTAAATTAAATGATTGTTTATCATTATAACTCTATGCCGAGAAGTTAGCTCTTAACTACAAACATTTTGTTTGATGCTTAATATAAAAATACGAATAATTGTGTGATTTAGATATTGTAAATTCAATTTCATGCACCAATTATGTAATCATTGTAAATTTAATTGCATGCACCAATTAATGCAGTCAAAAGTTGTACATTCTTTGAATATACCTAGAGGGTTCTTTTCTAATTGGCAGTAATTTAAAATTCCTTGGGTTCTGATCATACTTGTTTCCTAACTTAGGATAGATATGAAGTAAGGAGTTTAACTTAGAATTTAAGAATTATAATGTACATTTGTTTATCCAACTTAAAATTGACCTTACTTCAGTGCAATAAACCTAATAACCAATTGCATAGTAATACTTGATTTGAGCATGTGATGAGCCTTCAGAAATGTTCATCAACAATTATGCTTAATCAAATTTTCTTCAACTTCAATTTTTTCAACAGGGATTAGTTTCGCAATTTTTGCTACTAGGACTTTTAGATTTTATTCATAGCTCATTCCTACACTGCACCAAAATCATTTGTTCGATTATTACATTTGCATTTATTTATTTTTACTTCATGCCCCAAATTTCCCTAATAACTTTAAGAACATCATTTTAAAGCTTAATCAATTGCTAAAATGGGTAAGATAAGGCGTCTCTACTATACCTTGTCTGTTTTATAATAGATCTCAACTCATTTTTTTCTTTGGTTATGACTTTATCTTTCTTGTCTTTAAGTTTCTCTTTCCTTTCCTTAAGAAAAACATGGGTGGCAACTCTATGCATTTCCTTTCCTTAAGAATTGAATCATTTTTTCAATGTAGGAATGGTTCAATTTTTCATTATACAGACTTGTATCAAAGTTATAATACTCCCATCATTTAAAGGAATAGATTTATATCAATTTAAATTATGCAGAACACTCACATATAATAAACATCAGCATAACAAGCATTTTATCAAACACCTTACATGTATCATAAATTCTTCCCAACATCCCAACCAAAATCACGTCTTGTCCCTTCCATCACTAACCTTTATACCTTAAAATTGTTTTCTAATCACAAAATACACAAATAAATGAAAGTCATCAAATGCCCAATTTTTTATCCAATATACGAAAAAACTGAGATCAAAGGCTGCAAAAATACCTCTACCGAAGCATACAATGATAGTTACTGGAGAAGACAAACGCCGACGAGCAGAAGAGGAGTCTACAACAGAGAAACCGGAGAGAAGAAAATCACACAAGAAAATAGGGGAGAGATGCACAACTGAAGAAGACGCAGACGGTGGAGGGAGGAGATTTCAGGTGAGTTAAATGTAAACCAAAACAACGTCATTTGGTGTTAAACTAAACGATGTCGTTTTCCTTTCATTTAAAACGTCGAAGCTAAAGCAAATGACGACGTTTATCTTGAAGTTTTACCGACGAAAAATTTTCTGTCAATAAACTCAAAACTCTTTTATTCTGCCAAAAATCCTACCTTCTTTACTGACGGGCATTTTATACCGTCGCTAAAGTCCATCGGAAATTTTGCTAGGATGATTTCTCTCCATATTTACCAATGGATATCTTTACCGTCGCTAAATGAAAATTTTCCTGTCAATGTTACCGACAGATATTGATTTCCGTTGATAATTTGCAACGGTTTCGTTTCTATCAACAATTTTTTTATCGCTAATTCCTATTCTCCTTGTAGTGTATACATTTGTTGTACAAGATAAGGAAGAAAAGATTACAATTTTATCTCTACTACAAGTAAAATATGAAAAGAGATATCATTTTTATCAATTACTTGAAGTTTCCTTTATCTAATGAACTACCACTTCTATAGGAATTTGTTACTCTTTGGAAGTCACTGTCACCAACCATATTTCCTTTGATATTTCTGTAAGTATGATCATCCTTGTCACTCCTTGATTTGTGAGACTCCTTACAGTCCACGGACTTACAGTATTGGTGCTAAGATGAGGCTATAGGATATTAAATCAGTGAGTTTTTCTAGAGTATTAGGTGTTTTAAGAAAGTAAAGTGGCCTATTGATTTTATAAGTACTTATTTTGCTACGATTGACAAAAGTAAGAGAATAGTAGACCAGAGGATGTTCTAGAATATGCTTAAGAGCTTAATATGCTTAAGAGCTTTGATAAGTTATCAGTTTGTTAATTTTGTATATGCAAACTAGTATTATTGCTGCATGGGAGGACACAAAATATCCGTCGCAAGTTTTGGAAAGGCGTCATGTGCATATTAGTAATTTTAAATTTAAATTATTTTGGGGTTAAGGTAAAATCAGAGGATTGTAAAATTAGAGATTTAGTTAAAATTAGGTTAAATAATTTAATTAATTAAAATAATTAATTAAACAAAATAAAATTTAAAAATAATTTAATTAGTTATATCATTTAAAGTTTTTGAAAATATGGTTTGATCTTGAAATAATATGTGACATACATACAACATTATAAACCTATTTTTTAAAAATTAAAAAAAAATCATTTATAAAAGGTAAATAGGTACAGAATATCAATAACAAACAAAACAAAGGGAGAGATCCTAGTTAAACTGAATTTGACAACTCCTTAACCTCAGCTTTGTATAAGGCGAGCAGAATAAAGAATAGAAGTAAATGAGTTAAACAATGTGTCTCAGCATTAGAATCTCATGGATACTTTTCAATGTTTCTTGTATTAGGAGGGAGAGAGTTTTATGCTTAGTTTCAAATCTTCGAGCATTGCGCTACTTCTATATGCTTTGTACATCGAGTCCGACAGCTATAGAATAAACTGATTCCATTGAGAAAAGATGATCAGCTAACCATTGTATAACACTTTTTTTTTTAAACTAAGCAAACTTCATTAAGCTAACCGAAACATCAACCCAGAAGAGGCACCTAACCCAAAGCCAAGAGGCTTTACCCCATAACACCCGAACCTAGAACCTCTTCTGCATTGACTACAAGCGAAGGACAATCACAAACAAGAA
>JAOTBA010000205.1:8749208-8761841 GCA_025629845.1 Erythroxylum squamatum
GAAGCCACCTTGTCCTCAAGGTGGAAAGAACGTCTCGAGCATGTCTGAACCGTCCCCCTCACACGCCGGTTTGAGAAGTAATACCCGGTTAACGAGCTCAGCTTCCTCTTCCTGTAACTCGTTGAGCTGCTCATCATCTTTCAGCAGTATGTGAAACTGTTTGTCAACGCATCTGTGCCCTGGTCCGTACTTGGCGTCGCATCGGTAACAAAGGCCCTGCTCCTTCTTCCGTTGGATCTCCTCAGCTGTCAGACGCTTAAATGGGTAAGAAGAGTCCCTCCGTTGTGGTTGCCGCCCTTCGAACAACCGATTTGGGTGAGGGTTCACCCTCGGACTGGGTGTGGTGGGAGGTGGCGTCAACCGATTGCCCTCCAATGGTCGATTAGGGCTCCCGAGCGTCATATTGGGTAAAGGAGAAATGTCGGTGTTATTACCGTGTGTTGGGTAATTTTTATTACCCATTTCTCCACTCCCATACCCGATTAACCCACATTGGGTTGGAGCTCCTTCAACGGGTCGGATGGATTGGCTCCAGAGAGCCCAATTCCTGCCTTCGGTTATTAGCGCCATCTCCATCATCTTCACCAGCGAGTCCGTTGATATCAGCTGCAACTCTGTCTTGATTTCCTCCTTCAACCCATTTATGTAGGCTGCCGTTACCACTTCTGCCGGAATTTCTCTTAACATCGACGACACCCTCTCAAACTCCCGATTATACTCTGCCACCGTACCCAGTTGATGTAACCTCATGAGAGCTGACAGAGGATTTCCGGCCTGAGTACTGCCAAAGCGACGCACCACCGCTGTCTTAAAGGTCGACCAATCCTTCATCGGCGACCACCCTTCTCTCCACAAAAACCAACTCAAGGCCTCACCCTCCATACATACTGCTACCGCCTCTAGTCTCCTCACCATCGAAACTCCGTTCAGATCAAAGTACCGCTCTACCTTGAACAGCCATCCCATCGGATCTTCTCCGTAGGATACCGGGATTTCCAACCTCCTATGAACCTTCTCCTTCATCATCCACTCTTCTTCCATCGGTATGGCAGATTGACTCCGCGAATCTGTAATATCATCGACCTCCCCTCGCGGTGCTTTCTCCCGATTTCTATTTCCCAGCGACTCTTGGATCTGTCTCATACACTCAAACAATGACGCCATATCGCCTACCATTTTGTCAACTTTTTTTCCCACCGTATTCATCTTTTCGTCCATTATTCCTAGATCTTCCGTCAACTTCAACATTTCCCTTTCAATATTATCAACTCTAGAATCCATCCTAGTTACCACCATCCCAGTCTCTCAACTGCTCTGATACCAATTTGTTAGGATCCAAAATCCTAACAAGTTCTAATCCAGCAATCTACCACGACACCAGAAACTCAAGCCAGAAAACAATAGGAAAAAACAGAGAAGAACAGAGTAAGAAGAGAAATTCGATGCATTCGATATAGCAATAGGCTAAGCTTCGAGGGTTAGCCAACCTCCCCAATACAAAATCCTCACTATAACCAATTCTCAGATATCCCTCATCTATCCCCGCACTACCCCTTTTATTCCCCTCCTTTCTAACTAACTAACCAACTCAGCAACAAATCTCTCCTCACACCCCTACACACTCTCCAAACATTGTCATCATGATATAAGCAGATGCACCCTTCAAGTCCTTTTTGAGGGGAAAGAGATTCACCTATTTAGATTGATAATCTGGCATAATAATTTTATAATTGACAGTATGAGTTGTAGCTAAATGAGGTTTATTATCTAGATGCTACTTCTTGTTAAAATACTGTTTTCTTACATGTTCAATGTTTTTCTGCTTGTACACAGATTTGCAACTCTTGCAACTCGCATGGAGCAGTACATCCAGGGACAATCAAGGGATTTAGTCGATCAAGCTTATACCAAATTTGTAAATAATCTTTTCAAACCTTTTTGTCCATCTTTGTTTTTTACCACTGTGTTTTTTCTCCTGTTACCATATGCTATATTGTTTTACAGGTGAGCATCATGTTTGTGACGCTGGAGAAAATTGCACAAACAGATCCAAAATATGCTGATATTTTTCTTTTAGAAAACTATGCTGCATTTCAAAACAGGTTTTCTATAATTCTTTTTGTCAATGCTTTTGAAACGTTATTAAATGGTGGTTTTATAGTGAAATGTTTTATTACTATTGTTGTTATTTCTTCTTGGTGGTTACGATTGTGTATGATGGGGGTGTTTCTGCTTTGATTTGTAAGCAGTAACTATCAAGTCTGCTGATTGGAAACACTTGCATGCAGCTTGTATGATCTAGCAAATGTGGTTCCTACATTAGCTAAATTTTATCACCAGGCCAGTGAAGCATACGAGCAAGCTTGTACATGCCATATAAATATGATTATATACTACGTAAGAAATCTTAGCTGCTGATCCTTTTGTAAAAAAAATATATAATTAATTGTTAAATTGAGAGCAGCTATTGCCGAATGATTTTTCAGTTACATTCTGGTACTATTTGTGCTCACTGAGTTTGCCTATTGCAGCAATTTGAACGCCTTTTCCAATTTGCTCGCAAGATTGAGGATTTGATGTACACAATTCCACCAGAAGAGGTCAGATTTTGTGATCTTGGATCATCTCTAACTAATAACTTCTGTTTACAGTTCACACTACATAGTTTAAACCATTTGACGTTTGCTTGAAAACAATATTGTGGGATACTATTCCACGCAAAATTATACTTTCAGAATAAATATCTGAGTAATTCTGGTTTAAAAAATCAGGAATTATGCTCCTCCTGATATTTTGAGTAGTTTGCTCCGTAGATTTTTCGTAAATGTATCTCCTTTTTCTCCGAGGTAAGAAATACACATGCAATGTATGTGGATGTTGAAATATGGATGAAATACGGATGCCGACCGCTCTCCTTTTCTGCTTAAGGTTGTTTACGGAATGTATTATTCTCATTAAAGCATGCATCTGCTTATCTCTTTTACATACATACATTAGAAGCATGTGAACTTTCGAAAGCTTTAAAAGCTTGCATGCCTTGTTCTGCAGACAAATTAAGAAAATTGAAATAAGCTGGCAAATTAGTGTGATGCTCACAAATTTAATAGAAATGTAAAAATTCAAGCCTGGTATTTGCAAAAGTAATGATAGAATAGTAAACTAGAAAGGCAAAAGAGAGAAGCTTTGCTTTCTCTTAGGCCCTTACCATTCAAATGCTTTGTTGCTTGCTTCTATATACGATGGTTGTTTTAAGCCCACTGCTTCGCCAATATGCATCAAAAGGGTTTTATACCTTTTGAATTAATAGTTTCAGTGAAAAGGTTGCTACCGTTGAGCTAGGAAAAGCTATATAATGTCGTTGCATCAGTATTAATATTAATCTATGCTTTTATCAAGTTCTCCTTCCACCCTGCTAACTTCAAATTTTGTGATTTTTCAGATCCCATTTCAGCTTGGGTTGTCAAAAATGGATCTGCGGAAGACAATCAAGGCCAGTTTATCCGGGGTAAGTCGGTTAATATCTGCATATCTTATTCCTGGCTTCAAACAAATGTGTTGTGACTGCTGCTTCTTTTCTCCTATACAGGTTGACAAGTCCATTAGTGCCATGTATAAGAAGTTGCAGAAGAACTTGACTTCTGAGGAACTGTTACCTTCTTTATGGGATAAGTGCAAGGTAAAGTCTGGACCTAAACATTAGGTTCCATGGTTGGTGAAAAGCTTTTCCTAAGAAGATGCTTATCAAATGAACGTTAGTTGGATTTGCTCCTAATTTGGCTAAAAATCATTTTATTTTGACGGTCACAGAAGGAGTTTTTGGACAAGTATGAGAGCTTCGTACAATTGGTTAAGATCTATCCCAATGAGACGATCCCGTCCGTGGCGGAAATGAGAGAACTTCTGGCCTCCATGTAAGCTTTTGTAAAGAGAGTTTCTCTTGTATAAAAATGAGAGTAGTAGTTGTATTCAAAGTTCAAACTGCCGTGAGCGTTTTTTTTTGTTATTTGTTTTATTTCTGATATTTTTATTCGTTGTGCAAAAGTTTTGGCCGCATGTAGCTGAATTAAATTATCAATTATAAATATATTCTTTTTATTATTTTATTGAGGATATATTATTCGATTTCCTGAGTTCCTTTAGTTTTTCTTTTTTAAAAAAAGTTTCTTAGATTTTGATTAAAAATAAAGAAGAAATACACAGAATGAACGTTAGACAGACGAGAATTAATCAATATATGGTAATTTAATTAAATTCTTAAATTTTGACGACTACGACGATGAGGAGTATTTTTTATCACTACATTTCGAAAATGACATAATTGTTATAAAACCGAAACTAAAACTTAAGAGTCTTTAGGAGAAAAGAATTATTCTTCTAAATTCATTCATATCTCTCTTACATCAAACCTTCTATTTATAGTACATTGCAAACACTTAATACATATGTGACCACCTACTCCATATGTGTTATTGTGTTAGGTAAAACCAAAATCAATAACGTACACTAACTATTAAATGGTGTATCTACAATTAGTGGCACACCATATTATTTCTATCTTTTATAACAAGTAATATTATATATATATATATAAGATGTAGATGGATAAATTCACAAGAATCGAAGGATTGTATTTTACAAGATTTGTCACGATTTGTCTTTCATAGCTTTTATCTACTAAGCCAATAGCTCCGTTGTAGTCTAGTTGGTTAGGATACTCGGCTCTCACCCGAGAGACCCGGGTTCAAATCCCGGCAACGGAATTGGCCTTTTGAACCAGAGCTTCATTGAAACGACATCGCATTGGGTCCGTATCTAATGTATCTATTATCACCGCAAACATTGACTGATATATCGTAATCAGCGTCGAAACCCTGTTACTACGAAGAGGTCTTACCGGTGTGAAGGGCTCATCTTCGACAATAGCAAATTAAAAAAAGAAACAAGTCGCAGTTCTCGTTGTCTCATTTCAAATAAGCGGAGAGCGGCCTCTACCTGCCACCCAGCCTCTAAGTCAAGCCAAGTAGATTACTTTTATAATATCACTCCTTTCACCAGGTGAGGTTTCATCTTTCTATGCTTTAAATTTCCAAGTTTGGTATTGGATTGATTTTATCTCTTTTTCTTTTGCTCCTTTCCTTTCTTTCTTCCTAAAGTTCTTGCAAGTTCATAACTTTTTGAGATTATGATGTGGATGTACTTTAATTTAGCTCTTATGGTCTACCTTTAAATTGGTTGCTCAATGGGAATCTTCAAGTTCTACAGCATTAGTATCTAAATGTTTCTGATTATGCTTAATGTAAAGATGGGATTTTCTCTTCTTGAAGATGTAATATTTGATTTGTTCCCTCTACTATGTAATGTGGAGAACAGAAATTAAGGAAACTATTGCTGTAGCATAGTGTATAGCTGCTAGTAAAGATGAGGCGATTCCAGAATCCTGTATTTATGGACGTCTGCTTATTAAATGTGAACTTCGTACTAGTTTATCATGGTTTTCTAGTTTACTTTTAACAATGGCTTTTGAATTTGCAGTTTATAGATGATTATGTTTGGAATTACTGGTTGTCCCTCACTGTGCTATCTCCGGCTGCCTTTGCACGGTCCCCGGTCACTTTGCAGGAGAATTCCAGCTTCCGCTGATGTTGGGAAGCAGGAAAACAAGATTGATTTACGACACACAACTAGGTACTTCTGAATCATCCATAAGCTGTTATATTTTGTTTTGGTGATCATTCACAAAGTGATTGTTTTGTTATTTTGCATCACACAAAGTCAATGGACTGATTCCGTGCAAAGATGCAATGCAAAACAGACTTACTCGCTCAAGTGTGCAATGGATGCTTCATATGGTGGAGATATGGCCAATAGTAAACCAGGTAACCATTTCTCTTTGTTGACCTGTTAGCGGTCTATATCTGACTAACAACAAAGATCTTCTACTGTTCTTCTTCTTTTCTTTTTATTCTTGGGGTGGGGGGAAGATTCAAAATGATTTTCCAAGTAGCTCGTATGATTCCTCACAATTTTTTTCTTTTTCCTTTTGCAAACTGTGAACTCTTTTTGAATATGAGAAGACTTTCTTGTTGGTTTTAGTTATCTGTTTGACGGATAAAAGATATAGCTAGCGATTCGTGCCTTCTATTTGTCTGACAGGAGATTATATTTCTCTGACTAGTGTTCTTCCATCGTTGATTTGAGTTGAAGCAACTCTTCAACTTTTGAGAATCATGATAAATGTTAGCAAATTAGGGATAACTGGTCAAGGATTCAATACATAGTAATTGTGATAAGTTCTGATTTGGAAAGTTCTGCGTAGGAACTGTCATTTCAACGTCTTAAATGCTTCAAGAGATTCTGGGTTGAATCTATTGTGAGAAAAGTGGTGCTGACTTTGCAGGGCACTTGTATGATTTCAGTGATCAGCTAACTCGCATACTTGTAATATAGTTGGAACATGCTAGCAATTGATTATGCACGGGCACTTCGCACACAATTGCTACTTTCATGGGCAAAGAGTAATATTTGGCAAGCAGAGCAGCTTTTGCCCACAAGTTGTTCATAATCAAATAGTAGTTACCTATGTTGACTTTGTGATAAGCCTTTTGCCCTTGTTTACTAGGTTGCTTCTTTTCAGAAAACTGTCAAAAGCTAGCGCCATTAATCTTTGAATCTGTCTCATGCATGTCTGTCCAAGTTCAGTTGTTTTTCCTAGAATCCATGTAAGAGACCCCTACAAACGACTTGGAATAAGCAGGGAGGCTTCTGAAGATGAAATTCAAGCAGCACGGAACTTCCTTGTTCAGCAATATAGCGGGCATAAGCCAAGTTTGGATTCAATTGAGGCAGCCCATGATAAAATAATCATGCAGAAGTTCTATGAGAGGAGGAACCCAAAAATTGATATCAAGAAAAAATTGAGGGAAGTACAACAGTCTCGTTTTGTCCAGGTTATTGTGAGCAGGTTTCAAACCCCCTCCTCAATTGTCACTGTTAAAACATCCCTGGCATTTCTAGTACTTGGAGTTCTCACTATTATATTTCCAACGGAAGAAGGTCCAACTCTTCAGGTAGCGATTTCCTTGTTGGCTACCATATATTTCATCTACGATCGACTGAGAAACAAAATCCGAGCTTTCCTTTATAGGTATGTAGCAATTCAGTCACACCAAAACCCTGAAACTGTTTTTAGTTTCATGCTACTCTATTGTAATATACTAATTTTGCTAAAAACTCTCATTAGTAATTCAGGGTTTATTAAAAACTTCCATCTATTTTGCTTTGTTGAAATACTGGAACTAACTATTTTCCTTGTATGATGCAGTGTTGGAGCTTTTATTTTCTCATGGCTGTTTGGGACCTTTTTGATGGTATCAATAATTCCGCCATTGCCATTGGTTAAAGGGCCAAGAAGTTTTGAAGTGACTACTTCATTGTTAACTTACCTACTACTTTGGGTTTCATCTACCTATCTCAAGTAGTTGGAGCTTATTTGTTAAGATCTTGAGATTTTTGCATAGAGCTTCACCAAATCTTTCAACATGTCTTGGAATGTATAGTTTGCATTAAAATTTTGGAAATGAGCCCTCATGTTTTAGTAGGAAAAAGTTTGTGGAAGTGGTGGTTACTGTTGTTTAGAGAAGAGATGTAACATTTATTGCACTTGTTGTTTCCTGCATTAATCTTCCTCTTCCAGTTATAGCTGTTGAGGTTCTGGATATTGTGAAGCGTAAACAGCTTTTGAAGCCACAATTCATTATTGTGTACGTGGGCAGGCAACGTGTGCTATATATTTTAGAGGTTTATCAAAATTTGCTCAATATTGGTCAATTACTTGAGAAAGGTCTCTAAGTGCATTTTGAGAACATGGCATGTCTGATTAAAGATGCAAATGGGCTGAAAATATTTATTTATTAAAATGAAGGAAAAGAGCTTCTCACTTGATATGATGGAGAAAGAATAAGTTATACAAGAATCACTAACCTTTGGTATAAAAAGCTTAGATAACTATTATTATTTTGGTGTCCTTTCAATACAGAAACGTGTATTGGTACAAGGTTTGGATCCATCAGAGGAAAGCACATCAAGTTGCAAAGTTTGTCAATCTTGAAAAAAGAATAAGACTTCAGTACAACTATTATCCTAGTAATAAGATATCAAAACACATACCAAACGACATCATAGACAAAAGAAATGTCACCGTGAACAAACCACCCTCTAATGTATTCTCAAAACTTCCAAAACGAGTTACCCCCCTTTCAATGTTTCACCAGAATCTTCCGAATTAGGGCTCCAAAGTCTTCGTTGTCAGCATCTCCAGATGTTTGTGGAGGTAAGATCTTTCTGGTTTGATCCTCGTAACTTATCACTACAAGAAATTGTAATTTTAATGAAAGTAAAAGTTGTTACTAAAAGTAATAATATTTGTCACTATTATGAATAGTGTCCAATTTTTGAAGTTGTCACCTGTCGTCACAAATACCTCTGTCACTAATGAAATAGTGACTAATTTAAAAAATGGTCATAATTATGCAACACTTTTGTAACACAAATACTGACACTAAAACTTGTGAAATATGTGACAAAACTATATGGTCACAATAACTTTACATATTTCTGACAAGTTTATCGTCACAAATAATATAAAGTAGTGACGAATTAAGTCGTAACACTGTAACAGTATTTCATTTTATTATGACAAAATTGCCGACACTAAAACCTGTCAAATGTGTGACAACACTATATGGTCATAACAACTGCACTTATTTATGACAAGTTTGTTGACACAAATAATAAAAATTTGTGACGAATAAAGTTGTATCAATACTTCATTATATTGTGACAAAAGTGCCGACACTAAAACTTATGGAATGTGTGACAACACTATATGGTCACAGCAACTTTACATATTTATGACAAGTTTGTTGACACAAAAAATATAAAATAGTGACAAATAAAGTCGTAACAATACTTCATTTTATTGTTACAACATTACCGCCACTAAAATAATTATAAATAGTGACAAAATATGTCACTAATAATTTTTTTATCTCTTGGTCACTAATATTTTAATAAAAAGTGTCATCATTTTGTCACAAAAATAAAAATTGGTTCTTACAAAAAGTATTATCACTAATGTGTTTATTATTATCACAAATAAAAATATCAATTCATCAACGGAATTACATTAGCTATAAAAGAAATTTGTATCAGTGGCTATATTGTCTAACATATTTCGTCACAAATATGAAAGTTATATGTTACAATAATGTTGTCACTAAATAAAGAATATATTTTACAATAAATTTATCACTAATGCCTTATCATATAAATCTGATATGTGTAACAAATCTTCACTAGAAAACCCAATGACCGAAGAGGTTGAGTAGGCATCAATAAAAACATCCCAATCTTCTTGAACAAGGGAAGGAAAAAGGTGTTCGATGCACCCATCATCAACCTGAAACAATAAGTTTTTGGTATATTCTGAAATGTGAGGAATTGACAGCGAGAAAATAATACAGAAGCCATAATGCAATACCGTATGAAGATCTTTAACATTAAAAGAAGGATAGGGATACGATTTGTTAAAATGTTGAGGAAACAGCTGAACCCATATGTCCTCACCCATCATCACTACACGTTTCCCATTGAGAACCATCTGCAACAGGCAAAATCTTGTGAAAAAGATATTAGAGTAAGAATTTTCACTGTTTGACAATAATTGAATAAATAATAAAGAAATCAAAATAAAACTTGGAGTGAAAGTGAAAGATAGACCCAAATAATATCTAGAAAATGGGAGAGATGGGAATAACAACAACAGAATTAACAATAATGAAAAGAGACCCGGAGAGAAATCTTCTTCAGGAAAAAAGAAAATAGCTTTCCATTTTCAGTTCCATTTCTGTTTTTGCTAGGTACAGGGATTGGTTCATAGTATACAACACAGGTTCAATGCAAAGATGAAAAAAACATGTTATGGCATATTTATTTTTTTATACTCTAATTAGTTTATTTCGATGAAGATCAAAAGAACTACCTTGCCAGGGGAGATTCTCTTGAATGCAAATTCATGATAAAAAACTTCACTAGGATTTTCTGTCTGAAAGCTTTGACCCTCAATGATCCGATACCTCTCCATTGCCAGACACTCTGCCAATTCAATCACTACCTGACTCATGTTTGGCCTTCTCATAACGTTACTATATACACAATCCATTGCTAATTCCATGAATTTCCACTTAGAGTTTACATTGTAGGCTCCTAATAACCTATGATCAACAATAGTTTCAATATCGCCATTTGTGATCAGGGCAGTAACACACAGTGTTATGTGGATTTCTCAAAGGCCTTGGCAATCACGAGTTGGTTTGTGATTATCTTCAGGAGGACAACACCGAAGCTATACACATCAGTTTTTTCAGTGAACCAGTTTGTTTCATGAATCCTGCATTGCCAATAAGACGTAGCTAACTTGATCAACTTCTATCTGTTTAGGGAAAGAAAAACTTCTATGCAGAAAATGCTTACTCAGGGTCTAGGTAGCCAGGAGTTCCAGCAACTGTGGTCAAAACATGAGAGTCATCTTCGACTAGGAAAGATCTTGACAGTCCAAAATCGGATATCTTAGCTCGTAACTTATCGTCCAGTAATATATTTGTCGTCTTCACATCTCTGTGCACAATTGGAGGCTTCCATTGTGGAGATACTCCAATCCTCCATTTTAGATTGCAGAAAATGTTAAGACCAAGAAAATGAAAATGAAAGTATAGCATTGATGTATCTAACTACTGACCTTGAGCTGCATCGAGGGCTATTTGAAGCCTTAACTCCTAACTTAAGGTTTCTTTGTTCTTATCTGCATCGATGAAAAACCTATTTAAGGCTATACACTAATTTGGTGGGCATGTATTTTGTGTTTCCTTAAACTATGAAGGGCTTCTGTCACCAAAACACTTACTTAGAACTAGTAGTTTGGCATGAAAACCTAGGTAGAGCATGTTATTAGATATTGGACTAATGAGTTGAGCTTGCAACCTAATTCTTCTCTAAAAAAATAATTGAAGTACGGTCTATTGATACCTTACCTGAGTTGAGATTCTTGGATGATACGGAGAGGGAGTAGATAGAACCGCAGATCGATTAGCCAGAAAGATCTCGCTCAAAATAGAGAAGCATAGGAAAGCTTAAAGAAAGGATTTGAGGAAAGACATTGAGGAAAAAAGAACCAAAAATCGAACTGATGACACTTACCAGAACCAAAATCGCCCTCATCGGTATCAAAAAAGCCGAGCCTTAGAGAGATCCCCTTCCTTCGCCATCGTGACATCGCAAGATCTGGAAAGTTGAAGGACAAAATAAAGCCCTAATCGAGTAGTCTGTGATAGATACATAACTTGATTTAGCTATCTGAGTTGTTTTCTGAGTGAAGAACCAAAGGACTGATGATCCATGGAGCATTCGTTTGAATCGCCGGCAGAGAGAGTGAAAGCTTCTAACCTAATCGAGTAAGAGGAGAAGTCTTGAGAAAGGAGCAAGTCGTTATACCCAAAATGTAATGCTTTGTGTTTTACATGTAAACGTCGTTGTTTGTTTACCTAGGCTTACTCAGAGACTCAAGTGGTCGAGAACACGAAGAACTTATTGTGTGTAATCTTCTTATTTATTAATGAATTTTTTAAATTCTCAAAAAAATTTAATTAAATATTAGTGTTAAAGGAATATTATAAGGATATTCGAGAGCCATTAATTCCCTTGTTGCAACTTAGTTCCTATAACTTAGTTTTCAGCAAAGTTGAAACAAATAATTTAGGTGCAATTCACTTTATAATTTTATCAAACACTTTCTAAGCACTTCATCAACCAAAATAACTTGATATAATCGACATAACTAAAAATAAAAATTAATACACAAATTTTCAGCTGCAATAATGTTACAATTATCCCAATTCTAAATTTGGCTGCATTTTATCGAAATGGACAGCTTATAGATTTTCCAATTTTTTTAATGACTTAGCCAATCATTTTATTTAAGGTTGACTGGTGAGATGTTTATTATAAAGGTAGATATAAGGTTGACAAGTTTGGGTTTTCTATGGTAAATGTCACACGCAAGTTAAAAACTGATGAACCATATGTTTTAGCTTCTCAAGATGAACAAGTTTACAATGTAAGAGATATTAAGGAGCTCAATTGGCAGGTTGTTGTCAAGACAAAGGCTCGTGATTTGTATGATCTTCCTGATGATAATATAGGAGATGAGCCATGCTAAGAAAATGAAAATTTTGGCTTTACACTTCACAAATCTACTTTAGAGGATGATACTGATACAATATCTTTAGGTAGATGTGATCTAGATGCTACAACTGTTGAAGGATAGATATAAAATATTACTTTTGGATTATCAATATATGTGGTTTGAATATTTTATAAGAAAATATTTAAATTTGTTTGCAAATAATCATATTAAAGAAAAATTCATGACAAGTAGTTTCTGGTCTCTAAAATTTTTACAATAATGACAAAATTTATCTTTGTTGTGGTTAATTTTAATATATTATTATAAAAACAAATATTTATCATTAATTTGTTACGTTTATATTGACAATAACTTTTGTAACAAAAAGTTGATCA
>JAOTBA010000205.1:8790392-8809387 GCA_025629845.1 Erythroxylum squamatum
AAGAAACTCTACATTTGGTGAAGGATCAAGGTAAGAGTATGTTTGAGTTGTTGGATTTTTGAAAGGGTTTTGGTTTAGATAGCTTAAGAAATGTATGGGTTTAAGTTTTCTATGATCAATTTTGTGATTATGTGTTATGGGTTTCTCAATTGGAGTGTCCATTGATTTGGGAATTTTGCCATTGTTCAAGGAAATCAAGGAAGACAAGAAAAGGCAAGAGTAGAGGCTTTGGATAAGTATTAAGCATGGAAATAAGGTGGGTTTCATGTTTATAGTTTGAATAATGAGCCATTAGTATGTTTTCAAAAATAACGAAGATAAAATGATTTCAAGTTTATTGTTTTTGAATGATTTGATAAATTGCTACAATTGTTGCATTCATTGTTTTTGAATGATTTGAGAAATTGCTATGTGAATTTGGTTGACAAATTGTGAAATGATGATGGAAATGTGTTTGAAATATTACATGCTTATGAAAATTAAGTTTTTGAAACGTGCCATTGGGCAATCCGTTTTCAAGTTATGAAATGCATGATTATGTGGGTTTGTGGTGGTCCCCTAAGTTAAGTCATGTGCACGTTGACCTGCCCGCTAGAGGCATGGAGCTCCTTCATGGACTCCTATAAGTTTACGGCTATGCAAAACCATTATGTGGGATTGCGTTAGTACGTTCTGTTACACAGGACCATTAAGTGGAAATGTGTAGTACGTTCTGTTTTTGGATCCACCCAAACCATTCTGCTGTGTTTATGTGTTCATGATATGTAGACAAGATTGATGCATACATGATTTGTTTTATTGTGAAATTGGTTGAAAATTTAAGAACCATGTGTTTTATGATTCAATAAGAATTTTCTATGAAAATGAACATTTTAAATAGTTTTGCTTGTTATTCGTTATAAACTTGTTACCCACGAGCTTTTAAGCTCACCTTCTTTCATTCCCTTATTCAGGTGATGAGCAAGAGATCAAGTGAAGGTGAATCAAGACATAAATCCGAATTTGCATGTTTTGTTTTGTTTTGGAGTAATTTATGTAAAGAAAAGCTTAAATTGTATTTTGAACAGTTATCATTCAAGTATCTTGTATAATTTGGGGATTTTGCGAAATGATGTAATTTTGTCTTGGAAATGCTATTAAAGCTTTGTAAACTCTTGTTTGATGATGTAAATGAAATATGAATTTGTGTATGGATGATTTCCAAATTGGAATGTGAATTTGTGTATGGATGAGGTGGAGTTGGAATATGAATTAATTAAGGATGAGGTTAAGTTGGAATTAAGTACACTTGAAGAAGTTACCAACTTGAGTTGATGATTTTGAAAATGAATTTTTGTGATATATATATATATATATATATATATATATATATATAGACACACGCACACACACGCACATAAGTGAGATGTTATGGAAAAGGAAGATAGGGATTATGAATGATGAGATGTGGTTGAATATGAAGAGTCAAATGAATTAAGGTTGAGGGTTTGATGAATTCCAATTGGTAGTTGAATCATTATGAATGATGTTGTAATAGAGGAAGTAAAGTTTGAAAGGTTTTGCAAGTTTTCATAGCGTAAATTTTGCGAATTCAATCCAGGGAAAATATGGAATAATCTAGGTAAAACTAGTCAAAATTGTCTTCTTGGAAGTTGTAGATGATATTTCTAGCTTTTCAATGATATAAAGTTTGTAATTTTTGGATATCGGAGTTAAAAGATATGATTGTTACAAGATGTGATGCTGCATGGAATGTATGCATCAGACAACTATGGTATATTGACGAGAATGTATGGTTTTGATAAACCAAATGGGTTGAGAATTGAGAGTTTTATGAGATAAATTTAGTGTTTGAATTGATATGAAGTGATTTTGCACTAGAAGAGTTGAATTTAGGAAGATTATGAGTGAATATGATGTTAGATTGGATGTAGGAAGCATTGGAGAGGCTTTGGAGGAGTTTGAGGAAACCCTATATCCGTTAGACGAACTTTAGATCCGGTAAACGGACCTTCTAGGGTGAAAAAGGACCCCCATCCTTGCCAATGTCTATTAAATGGACCTTCTCGGGCCAAAAATGGCTCCCAACCTCGACAATATCCGTTAAACGAACATTCACGGGATAACTTCAGTAAATCAACGATTTTGACCCTCTAGATGGCAAAATCTCGCTTTGTGGTCGTCACCAAAGTTATATATCTAGAAGTCTTCTTTCAAACCGTCTAAGAACAAACTCAATTCAACATTTGTATTGAAAGTTATGGCAAATGCGCCAAGACTGGTACAATATGAATGAGGACTTAAACATGTTGTATTATTTTGGTCATAACCTCCTCATCCGACCTCTAAATGAGGTGATTCTTGAAGAAATAGATTCATAAGACATGTTTCTATCTCTCTATAAAAATTGGAATATTTTTAAGTTGATTTAAAAAAGTTTGATGGTGAGAAAGTGAGGGGTCGGTTGGTAGAGCATGATTAGGGTATGAACACACTTTGGATTTTTAAGCATATCTTGATCTATAGAGCTCCGATTAAGATGATTGTTGCTTCAAAACAACCTATAGACTTAGAACTACAATTTCTTTAAAGAAGTCAAATTGAAATTCTGGTTTGAAATTTCCCAAAATCTATTCTGAATTAGGAGAAATGAGTTGAGCATGGTGACTGATTTGTGTGGACACGCCATTAAACAAATTGTGAGGAATTTTTTGGGATGTTATGAGAATGAAGGTGAACTGATGATGGCTAATGAGGGTTCAATAAAATAACCCTATAGGATAATACGCTCAATTCATGTTTTCACAAGAGTTGGGTTCCGGAAATAAGCGGGATCCAACATTTATGGTATCAGAGAAAGAGGTTTGGCTCCGAAATCAAGCGGAGTCCAACAATAGTGGTATCAGAGCAAGCGTTGGACTCTAGAAACAAGCGGAGTTCCAACAGATGTGGTATCAGAGCAAGAGGGGTTTCGGAAACAAGCGGGATCCAACATTACTCATATAATATGATGTGAATTAACCCAATGATATGTATGTCATTGGAAACTAGATTTTGAGAGAATTTCAACAGTATGTTATGTGCACAAATAAGAGTTTTGGTTAAAAAACATATGACTGTTTGAATGTTTAACAAGTTTTGGGTAAAACTCATAATTACCACTAAACCCCATGAAGATATGTGATAATTTATATGTTACGAGAGTCAAATGTTCTATGTAATAAATGTTTGATAAAGAGTGGACCCAAAATATTTCTTAAAAAATAAATTAACAAGTTTTGTTACTGTATCATGCTCAAATTTTGTTTTGTTGTTACGTTGCTGTTTACATCAATAATAATTTTAAATGTAACAATCCAGTGGGAAGTTAGTGGGAGTTTTTAATTTCATATTATGCATATGTCAAATTTTAATTGTTGAATTATTTATTTATTTCCTATTTTCATGAAGTTGCATGAAAATTGAAATATATGTCCACATATATATGAAAATTCCAGAAAATTGTGAAATATATTCTCGTTATTTTTTAATATTTTCTTAAGATTATTTTTTGTTGGAATTATTTATATTTGATTATTTTGGTATTTTTCGAAATTACTTTATTTAAGCAATTTTGTTTAAGGCATGTTTGTAATTGAATGTTACAAAATTTTAAAACATGCTAGTATGCCAAATATGATTTACATATAAGTGGGATTATATTGAGTGCAGAAAAATTTATTCCTCAATATATGATTTTTTGTTAGGGAAAATTATTTAAATAATTAAGTGTTGGAAACTTTATGATGTCACGCGATTATGCAAGTATCAAAGTCTCCTTTACTTATTTATGTTTCATTATAATTATTTAATATGATTGTTGCTACAAAATTGATGTATATATGGTGCTAATCGAGATTTATTCAAATGTCACACTGCTTTTATATTATATGGCTTCCAAACAAATCATAGCTGATCTTAACAAAGGTGAAAAGTTTAACGGTGATAATTTTGATATATGGAACCATAAAATTTAGTATGTGCTTAAGGAGCAACAGATCCTAGAGGCCTTAACATCTATGATAGCTTAACCTGAAGAGGGTACTACTGCTCAACACCACCGAGATCGTGAAGCTTATGATATCTGGAAAAAGAAAAGTAATATCATTCACATCATGTTGCGAAGCAGTATGGAGAATGATCTCATCTGCTAGTATGAGCAGTACCCCATTGCAAATGCCTTGTAAACGACTTTGAATCTAAAATTTGGAAAGACTGCCACAACTCAAATGCATGGTCTAACTCTCAAATTTGATAGCTATAAAAAACATCCTAGTCATTCAATGAAAAAGCATTTGAGAGTTATGTTTGGCATGATACGTGAGCTGAAAGTGGCTAAAAGCAATCTTTTCGATGAGCAGCAGATCTAGGCGGTGCTTCGATCATTTCCTGATAATTGGGAGCACATGAGGGTCAATCTGACATATAATGACAACATAAAAACTTTTGAGGCTATTGCATGTCATTTGGAGTTGGAGGAAGAGCACCTAGGGGCAGCGAGACCTCCAAATGTATTGGTTTATGAGTCTAGTTCTCGTAAGGCATTCAAGCCTAAGAGAAAAAGGACTAGAGGTGCTTATAAAGGAAATGATGAATCTAGGACTAATAAGAAAGCCAAATGTAAGAAGGGAAAACGAGTTAGCAAAAAGGAAAAAAAGTAAATAAACTACTACAATTGTGGTTAAATGGGCATTTTGCTCGTGAATGCACTGAGCTGAAAAAGATAAAAGAGGTACACCTGAACCATATTCCTCGTGTTACTTGTTATGTAGCTACTACTGTGTTAGTTGTTGAATCTCTTCATGCATGGATTGTAGACTCAGGTGCAACCGACCACTACACGAGGTACTATGTAGTGTTCATTGATTATTGTCGAATTCCAGTTGGTAGCATTAAAGTATACATGGGGAATGATTCTAGTGTTGATGTACATGGCATCGGCTCTTATAAGCTGGATATGTGAAATGGTCATCTATTGTATCTCTACGATGTACTTTATGCTCCAAATATTCGACAAAATTTACTTTCATTTCTTACTTTGCTTAAGCTTAGTTTTTGCATGATGCTTGAGAATAATCGTTTGGATATTTTCTTGGGAACAATTTATTATGGTTCTGGTTATGTTATGAATCGTTTTATGGTGTTGGATGTAAACTCAACCATGCATTTCGTACAGAACATAACGTATAAAACACATGCATTAAACACAACATATATAATCGTATATATATGTAAAACCAGTAGCGGAAGCTAAAACCAAGAGCCAATATACCTCCAGCCATTGCTTCCACTGTAGATCTGAGAAGTGCTGATGTCGGTCTAAATTTCTATCCTCTTCCAGAGCAAGCTCGATAGTGTCAATAACGCTCGGCGAAGATAGGATCAAAACCGACGTTGGTTTTAAACTAAAACCTAAAATATTACATACCTGTCTCTGGCCATCACAGAGACAGGCAGTCGGGTAGCTAGGCAACATACGATAATGGTAGGGCATTACCTTTTACATGGACCATACTTAATAATAATGAGAATAAACTTACATTGGATGTTATTAATAATTCCAATATTCATATATGCTCATTTTTGCTGCTTGCTTCTATTGATAATAGAAATAATGATTCACTTATACGGTATGATAGATTGGCCATATTGGGCAAGACAAAATGAATGGATACTCGTCACTGAACAGTAGGGGTTATTCCTTGAGGCTTCTACAACTAGAAATCACAGTACAATAGAAGCATGCAGGAGCTCAAATTTCTGACCACACAAACTGTATATAAAATAATGAAAAACATATTTCAACTTTCATTAACTTCAGTTGCCACATCTTGGCTTGCAGGTATAAATTGACAGATACAATTCAGCCATTATCTTTTACAAACTATTTTACAGAATCACAGAAAACAAACCCTTTATGACCAAGAAACCAGGAACATAAAATATAGGGACCTTCAGACAGTATCTTACTTTCTTGAAAAGGATATACAAAACCAATTATACTTGTTTATCAATTGTAATGGCTGACTCAAAATGAAATGTTCAGAATATCCATGCTCAAGCTCTCCATCATCATATTCTCCATGAATCCGCAGTTAGTCGGTGCAGCTTTCTTGAAACTTCCTGCTCTAGGTTTGAAGGAACAGGAAGAGATAGGAAGGACAGGTAAGTTGTCGCAGTTGCAGATTTCGATCATGTAGCCATCTGGATCATGAAAAAACACCTGATCCACCTTTATCCCGTCCTCCTCCACCAAAGCTGTCACATACCTCATTCCCATTTCTTGCAGAGTCCTCTTCACAAGGCCAACGTCTGTGCACTGAAAATTTTCAAAACGTCTTTACTATCAAAAATACTACATTCTTATATTTTTTTAAAAAAAACTACATTGTTTTTAGTCACTGCTGTTACTACTTGAACATATCACGATGTTTGGATTACGGAACGTTACTTGGAAGGACATATGGTTATCCTTAGGATTGATTGCACGGGGTTCCACGGTCGTGTCAAAATCATCAAGTGACGGGTTCTCGATCAGATGAATGCCAATACCATAATTGTACAACCTGCCGATAAAGAGGGACTCGTTTGTCAAATCTTTTCCACAGAATTGGAAGCTTGGATTTGTTTAAGAGAACAAGGAGACCAAATTCTAAGGCGACAGGAATTAGGAGTAAAAATGAGGGGTGCAAAAACTAACCAAGCTCCATTAAAATTGAAAGAAGAAGGGCGTTTGATGGCAACAAAACCCAGAACATCCTCATAAAACCTGACAGATGTCCAAACTGATCTGCACAACAGAGAGATATGATTCAGTGACAGAAGGGGCAGTCCCCCGCAGCTGCTTACTTCCTCGATTTCCATGTTCATTTTCTCACTTCTTGTCGCTTTCTTCCCTACTTAACTTTTGCTTCTCTCTGGGAATGCGTGAGTCATATAACTAATCAAGAACCTTTTATAAAGCCTATTGGTTGTGAAACTTTCCTTGCATCACTTCACATTTACGCTTTGAAGTTTCTTCCTGAAAGGTGAGGAACTTTCCTTCGTATTGTATCAGTCCAAACAGACAAATGTGATGCTTCAGTCAAAAGAGAAGAAGTTCTTGTTATAGCCAAAGTCCCTGTCCACATTGCACAATTCACGCTTTATATACAGAAGATCAAAGTTCAACAGCTAGATCCTTGGTGTCTTAGGCTCTTTGTCAATATTGCTAATCTGTTCATTTAACTGAACGAAATTAAAATCCGGTGCTGATTCTTGATACTGACAATTTCCATGCTAAAACATAAATAACTATAGTGTATCACGTTTGAATAAGGGTTACACAGAAGACTTAAATATAGTTAAATAAAGCATTATAAATAGGGAAAGTTTAGACCCATGAACATATAGTAAATATGAAGTTGTATCCAAATTCATTCAAGTTAACCTTAATTAACTCTACAAATCTTACTAGTACAGACAATGATCTTTAAATCAAAATGTTCATCAAATCCCTATTATCACAAGTGCTGATCTGCAGGGTTATCAACTTGATCCATTCTCTGAAAAAGGCCATGTTTTATCACCCAGATCCTTATTTGAAAGGTTATAGTTTTGTTTTCTTTTTTGAAACCAAAGGCTATAGTTGCAAATGAGAATTTAACCAGGATGCATTTTGACCAGGATTTTCCTTATGAATTTCTATTCATCTTTGCTTAATTGAAATTGTTCATGGAATTTGGTAGTGGAACCAAACTTGATGAACATGAAATATGTATGTCTATATCCTTGAAAGCTTGTTTGGGGAATGGAAGCACAGGGTTCCAAAAGCTCAGAAATTTCTTTGATATTTCCCCCCGTCAATTAATGGTACTCATCCAGAAAACAGAACGGACAAAAGGGTTTTGATACTATTAACCAACTTGATATTCACATGCTTCATAAGTTACCAAGTTCAAGGCATTTCGTGCACATATCCCATTTAGTGATTTCTGCTAAATTCTGTGAAAAGTAATAGTGGCATGTGTCGGATACTTAGGGATGCGTAGTGAAGCTAAATCTGGACAATGTTAAGAAATTTCCAGGAAACAGGTAGGAAATTGCAGATTTCCACAGATTCGGTAATGTCAGGACTCTAACAGGAATGATCGTTGTAACCCAGATGATAAACTCAGATATTAAGTATAGTGTCGCAAAAATTGGGTGGTTTATTAAGAACAAATGAGGCAAAAATTGGTGTACGGGATGGATCAAATTACAAAGATACGAGAAACTAAGTACTGCACCAAGTACCACAACTATAACTGACCAACGGCAACAGTTTCATTAAATGAGATGACACTAATTAAGGAGGTGCAGTGTTCTTGCACTTGGATAGTGCTTGGTATTATTCTGAAATTGGGTTTGTCAGGGAGGAATTCTCTTGGGAACTTGTATCTGACTTCTTATTGGTAATATAGTAAGTTTTGAAAAACTTAAAAATGGAATTCCTCCATTCTAAACCACCAAAATGCTAAGATATATTGAAATGAAATATGACTTGAAGAAAGTAATTGATTGTTGCAAAAAGAAATCACGGTCTACAAAGGAAAATTTGATATAACAAAGGAGAATTTGCAAAACAAAGAAAGCTTAAAAATAACAAAATGTGTTTGAAATATGTTAGTTGATTTCTCTAAAAAACGAATTTCCATTGTATTGTGATTGTGTTTATTTGTTGTGGTTTTTTGTTGTCTAAGTGCCGGTGGATTTATAATCATCTCATCATTAAGTGATTTTTGCAATAACCTCCCACCCCCCCTATATTTTAGCTAACCAATTGCCATTTTCTCCTTTAACTTCCATATTATTGAATTCAATGTCAATTCCTTAACTTCCACCCCATTTAGTCATGCTTTTGTTAACTACTTTCTACCATTTTCTAAACTTCTATGTCCTAGACTTCCACAAATTCAACATATTTTTCCCACATTCCTAACTTTTTGTTTCCAATGAATTCTTCAACTAAACATGTATTGGGGTATACAACTAAAGGGAGATCCACTGAGTTGGTTGGAGAGCCTATCACTTATTTGAAGGCATGCATTTCACTAACACTTGATTATTTGTAGTTCAGGGTAATGGTTTGGGTGGGCAAACGCAATTCTTTTGCCAAATTCCTAAAAAAAAGGCTCCTAAAAAACATTTGATGACACTTTCAGTCGATTCCCCATAGGAGGATTTTTAGGGTGCCCTTAATAGTTAGAGTTGCCACAATATAAACTAAATTAGAACTTCTCATATCAGGCTAGGCCTCTCCAGCTTCCATTTCTAATCTAACTTCATGACTTTTTGGGCTACATGGACTTATTTATTTTAAGCTATCAACAATTACTCCCTGCATATGACATAGAAATTCTCTTAGTTTTCTACAAGCTGAACTTTGGATTTCATCCTAATGGTCTTTCAGGTTCCAAGATAAATTCATGAGTTAGGCCAAGTAATGTTATCTATGAAGAGTCTCCTAAATATTAAACAATCTTTTACAGATAAGAAATGTCATATCCAAAGATTACATTTAAAATTTTCATATTTGAAATTTTTACTTCCCTATCTGTTACAAAAGATAGTAAATATCTTTAAATTTCATCATTTTGCTATTCCCTTAAGATTTGACCATTTCTTTACGATAAAATCTCTCTGTCATTTCTTCACTTTCCACCTCATCTTTTAATAGTCTTTCATCCTTTTTTTTTACTTCCATACTCTCATCTTGTGACTTTTGAAATCATGACTTCTTCCCGCCATACTTTTTCCTCCTTTTCAACAGATTTTTCTGAGCTGAATGTCATTGATGTATATTTCTAATTTCAGTTTTTCTTAAAAATCCCTATGATGTTTCCAACTCCACTTCTTTTATAGGTTGTTAAACTTGAAGTATTCGCCATTTCATCTAAGCCCCTTCCGCTTTTCATAATGATTAGGTAAAGAGTTCTCACACTTTAATTTTCTTTTAACCTATTAAATCTAATATTTGAAAACCTATTTTTAGCACCATAGAAGGTTGTACACATTTCGACCGAATATAATCTACCTCTTATTACTGAAACTCCTCCACCCATTAATTCTTCTCATCCATCACTCCCCTTTTTGGGAGAAGTAAGTAAGTTAAAATTTCTCTCTGGAATTAGTTAATTTCAAGTCCCCAAATCCCTAAAAATATGGCTAAAAAATGCAGATCAATGGGTTAAATGGGTAGATAGGTTATAGCCGTTATATCATTCAGCCTGAAAGAGGTAAGGTCTCCTATAACTAATAGCCCTTTCCAGGAATTTTATAAACTATCAACCTAACCTAACCTTATATCTGTGATCTTGAAATTTTAGAGTCCTTCATACAACTTCATTATATTTCCTTTTTTATCATGCTTCCATTTCATTGAAAGACATTTTCTTTTTAATAGGGTTGTGTTATCGAGGATGATTTTGTTTGCTTTTAAATGTTCATCTTATTCTGGATTGGTAAACAACTACACTTCAAAAAAAATATTATATATGAAGAAGAACACGTCAAATTTATTTAGGTTTTACTAAACTAGTTTGTCTTTTGCCCTGTTAATAATAAACCCAACTTGGTCCTTTCCTTTTGTAAAGTGATAACTTCTAGTAAGTTCTTTGCTTTAGGCTCTATTTTCTTGGGTTTTCTTTATAGAAACTTAGGGAGATGCCTCTTTAGTCTCCCTTTGAAACATCTTAATCTGTGTGTGATTTGTCTAGCTTTGGACTTTGGTTTATTTCCCTAAACTTAAGGAAAGAGAAGGTCTGCCCTTTTTTGACCTAATTTTTTTATTTTTAATTTTCTTAACCTTTGATTATCTACCAGCTTCTATAGTAAATCTCTTTATGACATCTTTGATATTTTGCTATCTCTGAAGTCTCGGTTTATAGATAAGTTGAATCCTTTTGAAGAATTTTCTTAAAGGCCTTACTGGCTAAGAATCTTCAAGACTTCTAAATCTTTTTACTTATCCATTTACCAAAAGATTTTCCTTATCTCTACTAATCTTAGAGTTTTCGTTGTTAGTAGTGATAAAGCCTTAAAACTTGACCCTTCTATTATGGTCTTCAGTTTTGAAATGTATCTCCCTTAAATTTGGAGTAGGTAACTCGACTTATCTTTAAGAATTCCTTCGATGGTATGTTTGTTGGACTACCCAGTAGGAGTTCCTTTTAAAGTAAATGCTATCAGTGATAAATTCCTCTAAGAAATTTTCAATCACTTTAATGTTTTGAAGTGAAAATTCAATCATAGTGGTTAAAAAGCTTTCAGATTTTAGTTCCTTGACCTAATTATGCGCTTGTTAAAGTTATCTCACTTCACTCATATATTCTTGGCTCTTTAAAATTTTTCTAACTTAAATGCTTATGGACTTTGGAATCTTGGATGCTGAAAACAAAGAAGAAAACTAGTGATCCTCTTGTAAAGACGTGGCCCCTAATCCTCCTCCTAAAAGAAAACTTAAAGAGAAGTCCCTGGCAACTTCTAGTTTTGAAAAAGCTAAAATTCTAGTTCCAAAAGCTTCATCAAGGAAGTCAATTCGCTCCTCCTCTAAGTTGTTCAAAGAATTTGTAATCACCAAACCTACAATTGAACCTTTACAAGGGAATTTCTCTACTCCTAAGAAGGTTGTTGAAGAAGTTAGTGATAGTATAAAATGTCCTTTTATTACTTTTAGCTTCATTTTCACTATAAATTCCAACTATTCTCTCTCTTTTTTGTAGATGACACAATATCCTACCCCTCTATTCCTTCTTTTCCTTTAGAACTGGAATATGAAGAAAAACAAGGCTTATCCTAACCTAAAGGTCACTGAGGTTACTTCACTAAAGGTGGGAAACGAATTCATTTATTTTATATGTTGATATGTTAATCTGTTAACGAATTCTTTTATTACTTGCAAACAAAGGATGTTTAGTCCACAACGATGAATTCAGAAGAAGTCTTTGACCTTACCTTCTTAGATCTCTCTCTTGTCCTTCCTTCCAACACTACACAAACTATCTAATTTGAAGAACTATTAAGACTTAAGAAGGTTTTAAGCCTCACCATATAGTAGTAGATGTAGTCCTTAACTAAAATTAAATGTAGTTATTTTTTAAATATGCTATTATATGTTCGTTCCAAAAATTAGTCATCTGCTATTGGGAGACTTCTTAGCAAAGTTGAGGAGGTCTTTGCTTTTTGTGAAAAATCTTACCATAATTGGGTTATATGCTAAAAAAAATTTAAGCCTCTCATATCAATATAAAATGGATTATGATGCAAAGGAAACGAAAGGCAAGAATCTTCTAAAAAAAAGTTCAAAAGCTGAGAAACAAATTTGATTCCTTAGTAAATGAAGTTATTAAACATAAATAGGCTATCAATTTGATAAGAGAAAAATAAGAAGCCCTGAAACAAGATGGACAGAAGCTTAATTAGGAGTTTCATAAAGTCAAACAGATGCTTATAAAGTTAGAGAAGTCATTGGTGCTACAAAAAGAGGAAGTCAGCTTTTGGAAGCAACTAGTACAACAAGTCGAGGACCAAGTGCCATGCATTAATCAATGGGGTGAAATTAGGTCCTTTGACTTAGACTAGTTGAGAACTTCCTTGCTTTGTTAACTTTTGGCTACTTTCGAGTGGGTCTTTGGACTTTTATTTCTAATTGTCAATCTAATACTATTTTATTTCAAGAATTCACTCTCATTCCTTAATTGCCATACATTAAAAAAAAGGATAAGTACATAAGGTTTTAAATACTTTCCATTAACAAAATGCTTATGAGGTTCACTTTTCAAACTAGATAACCAATAGGCATTACCATTTAAAACTTTATAAATTTTAAATGTCCCTTCCTAATTTGGCAACCATTTACCCCATTCTCCATCTTTTTATTCTAGGTGGTATCATAAACTTCCACACTAGTTCCCCCTCCTAGAATTCTTGCCTATGAATTCTTTTATCATAGAATTTTGCCACCTTTCCTTTTTGAATAATCATATTATTCAAAGCCTGAAGTTAGACTTCGTCTAAATCTTCTAATTCCATTAACATCTCTTTTAAAAACTCAAAGGTCCCTAAAGCATTTTATTTAGCTACTCTCAAGGATGGAACCACTACTTCTATAGGAAGAATCATAAGATGTTATTTAGTTATGTTAATTGAAATTATCTCTTTTATTTTAGTTATATTTTGATACTTAAATAGGAAAATTAATGTTTGTTTTATTTTAAGATATGACAAGAGGAGATTCCATTAAATTGGAGTATTATTGCTCAAAATCATGAATTTTGAAAAAAGTGGATATATTACTGCAGTGAATAAGGTGAGATCATGCCTAATGCCATATTCATTTTAAGAGTTGGAATTTAATTAGGACACTTCTTTCCATCCCTACTGTTATGTAGGGATTTGGATTTATTTTAAATAGGAATCTTTACAAGATAGAAGAGACTAGGTTTAAGTAGGAAAACAAGAGGAAAACATGTCTACTATGCCTTCTCCATCATTCTTTTTTTCACTTTCCTAGTAATTTTCTCCCAGTCTTTCATCTATTCTTCTATTTTTGGTGTTGGAGCTAAAGTTACGTTTGGCTAAATCCAAATATTCTAATTCAAGGGGATTAAAAACTCTATTTTAAGGTTTTGTGCTAAACTTGTATTCATGTTTTAATTCAAATATTACTTATTTTATGTTCTTATATTTCATGAATAATTAATATTAGTTAATATGATAAATTAATTTGATGTTGATTATTCTATAGTTATCTATGAATTTAGTGATCTGTAATTGTCATGAAGGATTGGTACAAGTAGCAAATACGTGATCGATGAATTTGCATATTTAACTTATGATAAACAAGAAAATTAAGTTGAATAGTTATAGCTATCTCAATTATTTAATTTGGGGTCTAGTCTTTTTCACTAAGCTTATTGCTATCATTTAATTGATATGGAATGCTTCTATACTCAATCAATTGATGGTAAGTTTTTAGTTTGAACGTTGAGTTTGAACCAATTAATTTAAGAAATTTTGAGACTTATTACGGTTGTCCTAATATGTTTCGAACTAACAGCTTGAATTGTGAAAGCTATTATTTTTAGACCAATGATTAATGTTACAATTGGATGAGATCCTCCGCTTGAATCGGAGTTAAGTACTCTTGAATTTCTCACTTTTATATTTAGTTGATTTATTATGATTCCTTGCTAAATTTAGTTTATTATTAATTAATCATAAACCCCCTATTTTGTTTTGTTAATTGAAATTAATAAACTAGTTTTTACCTCTCTTAGGATTCAACCTAGTTTCATGACTATTACAAGAAGTTAGAGAATCAAAATTAATTTTGAGGGCTTTGATAACCCGATAAAAATTTGGCACCAGTATAAGGGAATTGTTTTACTTTCTTAGTTTTTTTGAGTTATTTTACAGTTTACTACTAATGTCTGGTCTTGTATGACTCATTCTTCTCAAACAGGTGCATTGTAATATAATTTAGAAATTGAGAGGACAATGCGTCGTTCAAGGAAAGAGACTAAGCAAGGAAGCAGTCATTCACCTGCAAAAGTAAAAGTTAAGATAGATCTAACAATTGGTGAAGAGTCTAATTTTCAAGAAGTTGAAGAAAAGATGGCAAATCCTAACACTAGAATGTTGAGGGAGTTAGCAACACCAAATTTGAATAAATAACCCTTATATATACGATTTCCAAATGTTGAGCTAGACTGCGAATTAAAATCTGGTTTGCTTCACTTACCTCCTATTTTTTATAGTCTTGCCAGTGAAGATCCACATAATAACCCTTATATATACGATTTCCAAATGTTGAGGTAGACTGCGAATTAAAATCTGGTTTGCTTCACTTGCTCCCTATTTTTAATAGTCTTGCCAGTGAAGATTCACATAAACACCTGAAAGAATTTCATGTTTTCTACTTTGGAATAAAGCCATAAGGGGTGACAGAAGAACAAATTAATCTTAGTGTCTTTCCATTCTTATTGAAAGATAAGACAAAGGATTTGTTATATTATCTTCCCTTTAACTCAGTGAAAACATGGAATAAGACGAAAAGGTTATTCTTGGAGAAGTTCTTTCTTGCATCATGAGCAACCAATATTAGAAAAGAGATATGTGGGGTAAGCCAACTCATCAGAGAATTATTGTATGAATATTAGGAAAGGGTTAAGGAGTTATGTGTTAACTGCCCACACCATCAAATTTGTGACCAAATTTTGATTCAACACTTTTATGAAGGACTATTGCCCATAGATACGGGTATGGTTGATGCATTTAGTGGAGGAGCTTTGGTAAACAACTGAAGTCGCTAGGCAATTAATATCAAACATGACCAAAAATTCTCAACAGTTTGGGATAAGGATTGTTGAAGTTGTTAAGCATATGAACAAAGTAAGTAACACGAACCTTAAGGATAAAATTTTAGATTTAACTTCTCTAGTTCGTCAAATGACTGTAGGTCAATTACAATCGAGACAAGTGTGCAAAATATGCTCATTCTCTAGTTATCTTATAGGTATATGTACTATATTGCAATAAGACTCCCTTTAAGAAGCTAACATAATAGAGGGATTTCTTGGTCAACCTCAATGAAAATATGACCCTTATTCTAATCATTATAATCCAAGATCATCCAAACTTTAGTTACGGAATTAAAGAGGGCAATAAAGATATCAACCTTGTAATTCAGTAGATAACCTTAAGCCCCTACATATGCTCAATCTCAATCTTCAAATTTAGGTACGTCTTTGGATGAAATTGTTAAGACACTTGCCACTAATACTCAACAAATTCTACATGAAACAAGGCTAAGTCTTCAAAACTTAGGAAATCAGATCACTCAATTAGCCACCTTTGTTAGTAAATTGGAAGTGCAAGCATTAGGAAAATTATCTTCCCAAATGGTGGTGATTCCTAAAGATACTAAGAGTGCAATGACTTTAAGAAGTGGTAAGGAAATTTAATATGGATCTTCCTTACCAATTGAGGTGAGCACAAGAGAGAGTTGAAAAACAAGTCAAATATTGGATGACCCGTTGACCATGTCGAAAGGACCGATTACTCGTGTTAATGCTAAAAGGCTTAAAGAAGCTTTTGGTGGGGCTATATGTACCATGGTTGATGAAGAAAAGGCCTTTGGAGATCAAGTTACAATCAATAACATCAAGACAATAACACTATTCACGTGTTCTGATTTGTGCCAAAATTCTAGCATTGATTCAAGCCGAATCAGCCCAACTGACCAACATGAAAGTTGTAGACTTTTGTCTTATCTTTCCAACAGTATAAGATTCGTCTTAATCGGAGGTCTTTAGCCCAAGATATGCTCGATTTAGTAAAGGATGTTCTACTAGAAAATTGTTTACGACTTCCTAAGTGACTTTTCATTTTTTTCTAGTAGGTTGTTCATTTTTAGGCCCACTTTTTGAGACTTAGAAAGGTTGTTTTCTGCACTTCCTATTGAGATTACATTGAGAATAGTTTTAGGTCACTTTGTGAGAGATTCAATCTTGAAATTCTCTACAAACCAATTTTTCGAACATATCAAGTGATTAGTCGGATTGCTTGTGGCATTCTTTTGATATCTTTGTGCGTTTTGGTTTCTGATTGCATTGTTAATCTTAGGTCAAGGCGTCGAAGGATCTTCTGACAACTTTGAATTCTTGGGTTGGGGTTTTGATCCGATCAATCATGAGGTTCCTAATCGAGTCGATTCTAGGGGTTCCGTGTCACCAATGGAGGTAAAAAAAGCACGATGAAGAAGAAAAGAAAGATGAACCTCGAACTTAAGAATTAATAAAGGTAAAAATATGATTTATCTTTATCAATATCAACTAATGTACATGTACCTCCTTTCCCAAGAAAGTTGGCTAGATTAAAAGAAGAGGAACATGAAAGATAAATCCTAGAGACCCTCAAAAAAGGTGGAAATCAATATACTACTTCTAGAAGCCATCAAACAATGATATATGTTTAAATTTTGATTCATTTGATATGATACACTTAGTGATTAATGCTTTAGAAATGCTTAGGATACTCACTTTAGCTCATATTTAGTTATAGGTGCGTTTCGGAAGTGAAGGAATTGAAGTGACCTGAAAGCATACTTATTGAGTCATCTCCTCGATATTCATACTCTATTGATTTCATGGAGAAAAAAGAAGAAGAGGATTAAAAGCAAGAGAAAACAATTAAATTTCAAGAAAGATGAGACATATGCTGGAAATATAAAGAAGAAGATGATTAGAGCAAGAAGAAGACAAGAAAATGAAAAGAAATGGAGAATGAACCATTAAAATGTCTCACGCCCATGTAAAATAGTGATTTATGACATAAATCGAAGATGATGCAAGGTGACCAGCTACCATTTCATTGTGTGTGACGTGAATGGAAGAAAGAATGGGAGGCTGAAGCAAAAACGTGAGTGCATGGGATTGCATGGTGTCTCACGTGTGTGAGACACCACACACATACACACCACCTGTCCATTTAACATAGCTTTTTAAGTATAAAACAAAGGTATATGATGGATGGTGGACAACTGCACATAGAGGGCTGGAGCATCTGTAGCGCCCCCTTACTGCAGAGTACACATCGGGATACCCAGAGGTCATTCCGGTACATATCTTACGACAAGGGCTCGCTACGATCGATCACTATAATATCTTCACATGGCATCATAACATTATTCACTTATAAAGTATCAAAAGAAAATCACAATATTTTAATAGAACCCAAAATTTCCTCTTTTCATTTCATGAGAATCGAATTTACAATGTAACTTTTACAACATCATCCGAAGTATGTACGTGATCTAAACCTAATAAAAAAATATGCTACATGAGAGAGAAAATATGCAAAATCTATCTAAGCAATCCAATCCTAGCTGACTGACCTTTGAGTCATTTTGTCTTTTCCCAAAAGTACAAGTCTACACTGCTTGTACGTCTCTCAGTTGCTAATGTCGTCTCTCGGTCCTGAAAAGTCAATATGCAATTTTGGATGAGTTTTGCGAACTCAATGAGGTAACCATCATCGATGGTCCACTCAATTCATGCATCACATCAATACATGTAACAACTTATTCACATCTGTTGGGACCTGATTTTGGAACCAGACCCCAACCGAAAAAACGAAAAACGAAAAAACTAAAAACAAAAACCCAAAGCGAAGGAACGGATTTACAAAATCTTGAAATCAAAGAAACCAAAACAATTCAATCAAACTTAATGGCAAATTCTGACATCCAACAGAATTGAAGGATCGCAAATCCAACTTAAGTCCAAGTTCCACATTCGAAAACGTGTGAAAATTATAAGACACACTCGGTCTAAACTAATTCAAAACGGTATAATAATTTTTTTTATCCAATGCTTCAAAATCGTAAAGATCGGAGGTCAAACGGAAGAATTATAATTAAAATAGTGGGAGGAAGTTGAAATCTTATATTTAGAAAATCATCTGAAACTTTGGAAATTTATAGCTCTTCACATCGAAATCCAAAATTCGCAAATTTGGTATCAATAAAAAGGTAAAAGGAAGCTCTACAACTTCCATGAAGGGTTTAAAAACTAATTCGGCCATTAAGAGGATCAAAAGTTACTTCAAAGTTACTGCCCAAATTGAAAATGTCCTACACAAAGCCAGAAGTTTGAAAAATCATATCTATTAACACAATAGCCTAAAAATGTCACATTTTACCTCAATGGAAAGATGAAAAGCTGCTTTACAAATTTCATGAAGGGAGCAAAAATCAATTCAGTCATTAAAAGAGGTAAAAACTCACTCAAAGGTACTGCCTATATAATGACCATTCAAACAGTAAAATGACCATATGAACAGTAACTGTATTCTTCCAATCCTCATAACTTCTTACTCCAAATCCCTAAAATTGCATATTATACATCAATGGAAAGAGTAAAAGACAATCTACATCT
>JAOTBA010000205.1:8813404-8829336 GCA_025629845.1 Erythroxylum squamatum
CCAAATACCATTGGTGCTGGTTGCTTTTTCCAAGGAAGGAGATCTGCAGTAGATATTATATTTTTCTTAGGTACCCAAATTTTCTTGGGTCCTTTGGGGTTAGTCTTATAATGATTTATGGAATGATAATAAGATGACTGATGAGTTTTCTTCCTATACGGGACGAAATTCTTTTTGTACTGAGTATTGTTTTTGATAAACCTTAAACCACTTGATAAACCCTAAACCACTCTTATCATTAGGGCATCTGTATCTTCCTAGCATGTCATTCATCTTTTTTGTACTCTCAATGAATGTTGATAGATCTGCTAAAAGGTTATTAATTCTTTGTTTCAGCTGGCTGATTTCCTTAGATCTATCTATAGCTACCTTTTTCTTCATCTGGTCTACTTGTTTCTTCAAACAGACATTTTCTCTCTCTAACACTTGCGTGTTCTTCAAGTTTTCTACAAACTTTTTCTTTAACAATCTATACTACTTAAGTATTGTATGAGAATCTTCTAATAATTTTGAATATGCATCTTATAATTCATTAAATTTAGAGGTTACCTCCTCGTCACTTTCTCTTTCAGCAACCAAGCAAATGTTTGCTTGAATTGATGCCTCTGAATCAGTATCAGATTTGGACAAATCCAAATCTTTCCATATTGCCCTCATGCTCTTCTTATTGTCTCTATTTTTCTTTGGTTTTCTTTTCAGCAATGGACATTTAGACTTGTAGTGTCTAGGTTTATTGCATTCGTAGCAAATGACAGATGTTTTCTCATTCTTGCCTTCATCTTTGCAATTCTTCTTGAAAGAAAACTCTTTGTTTCCTCTTGCTTTCTTCTTCCACATATGTCTGATCTTTCTTGAGATAAAAGATAATTCATCATCTTCTTCGCTTGAATCTTGTTCAAATTCACTGGTGTCGTCATCCTTGACTTCTTCGATCTTTAACGCTTTTGATGATGAACTTCTCTTTTTTTTAATCTTATGATTCTTTTATCTAGCCTTCCATGCTATAGATTTATCCCATCTAGATTTATCTTCTGCATTGAGCTACACTTTATGTATCTTCAAGGAACCAAGAAATTCATCAAGCTTTAATACGCTCAAGTCCTTAACTTATTGTACCGCGGTGACCTTCGATCTCCATCTTTTCGGCAGGTTTCTAAGAATCTTTCGAACATGATCTTAATAATCATAGATTCTCCCAAGAGCTTTAATTCCATTGACAATTGTTTGAAATTTTCCAAACATCTGATCGATAGACTCATCTTCCTTCATTTTGAACAGCTCATACTGGTGTACAAGAATGCTTATCTTAGACTCTTTCACCTGGTTGGTGCCTTCGTGTGCGATGGATAGTGTATCTCACATCTCCTTTGCAGTGTCACATCCATGAACTTTATCGTATTCACTTCTACTTAGGGCACAACTTAGAAAGAACTTGGCCTTTGAATCTTACTTTTCGATCAGCTGACCATCTGGTACGTAGAATGGCATTCCCTTCATCATCCATCGGTGTATACGGTCCATTCTCAATAATCTCCCAAAGATCAATATGTGTAGATTCAATGAAGAGCCATCCTGTGTTTCCAGTAATGGTAATCTTCACCATTGAATGCAGGAGGTCTAGTGACGGAGGCACCTTCAGCTATATAAACGTGTGATTCTGCCATAGATCTTTATCGTCACTTTGTAACGGTGGTTCTTGGACACCGATCTCTGATACCAATTGAAGTAAATCACGCATTAGTATAGACTTTACATTCAATATACAAAATGCACAAGAAGGGGGGTTGAATTGTGTATCATTTTTCGTGAATACAATCCCCTTATATATTTTTGAAAACTTGCTTTTTCAAAAATATTGAGTAAGAATATCACGATCTATTGCAATTAACTTCTAAGTACTTGTATAAGCAATAGAAATTAAAAGTTGAGAGTTAGAGAGTAAGAGTCGACACGACAGTTTTATCCTAGTTTACCCCAAACCGTGGGCTACGTCCAGTCCTTATAATCCTTTATGAGATTTCACTATACTTCTCAAAAATACAAGTATTCTTTTCGTCGAGCCTCTTCAGGTCTCTAACAGCAAGTATTGTTTTTCTTACTTAGCCTCGTCAGGCTCTCAGCTTTTCTTCTTTCTTACGGAAAGATATTTGCGAGCTTTGTTATAGAGAATAATAGCTCTAAAGTTTAGCACATTGAACACAATGTTTCTCAAAGTCATTAGCTTTCTTAAAATCTCTAATTCTTTTAATCTTCGACTTCGACTCGTATTTATAGCCTTCGTCTTCAACTGCTTCTTAATAACTGCTTCTTTCTTCTTGTTTCTTGATCCTTGAAGAAATAGTTATTCAGTTGAGTTCTGTAACTAACTCAAACTGATTAACCATTTGATATGTTATCGGGTCTTTGTCTTCGTATCGCTTTCGTCTTAGTGTTGCTTCTGCTTCGTCTTACTTTTGCTTTCGCTTCGTCTTATTTTTTGCTTCATCTTATTTTGCTTCGTCTTAGTTTCTACTTCGTCTTATTTTTCGCTTCGTCTTAGTTTCCACTTCGTCTTATTTTCCGTTTCGTCTTATTTTCCTTCGTCTTAGTTTCTGCTTCGTCTTATTTTCCTTCATCTTACTCTCTTTCTCCGCTTCATCTTAGTTTCTTTCTCCGCTTCGTCTTAGTTTCTGCTTCAACTTTGTCTTACTTGGCTTCGCTTTGTCTTACTTTCAAATATTGTTATTATTTTATTTTCAACAAAATTATTAATCGTGAAGTCATTTTGACTTAACAAGAGTGACACCTAGCATCAAATGAATACAGCTAAGGCATAAGTGTTTCTGCTGGTCATTTTTCTGCTCCTTGTTCATTCACCACCAAAACACCATGCTCTTTCATTCTTGTGTATTTGGCTTATGTTGTGCTTGATTACCACTTCAAGATGCTGCATCAAGGAAGTTAGACCTTGACATCTTTTGTGCTACTGTCTTCTTGCTGTAAAGATCATCCTAGTTTCAATTGGATTTTAGAGTTGTGTTTGTTGCTTGGAAGGCTAATTGGCTTGTTCTTTGGAGTTGGAATTTGAAGTTAAGTAGGTAAGGAAATTCTAAACTTGATGGCATGTATTAATGCAAGTTTTATAACGATTGAATTGGCATAGAACATGTGTTATGATGATGATAAATGAGTGTTGGAAAAGTGAGCTTCTTATGGAAAATTATGTTTTGGTTTTGATACATGAAAGACTATGATTTGTGTGCTACCTATTTAATATTTTTGAATGGGATTTGAATATGAATTGGATAAGGAACCGAAACATAAGTAAGGTAGAATTGAGGTGAAGTGAATGGACTTTGATAAAGGTGCTTAGGTTTTGGAATGGAGTTTAAACCTGAAAATCGCAAGAAATTGGGTAGTCCACAACTCATCCCATGATCGTGGGTAGATGCATTAGCTTCTGTCACGAACATGGGAATCGTGGGCAAGGTTATGACATGAAAATTTTCTGTTTTGTTCAATTGATGAACCATATAAGGTTAAGATACTTTATAATGGTGTATTTGAACTTAATTAAGGTTTAAAATGAACCTAGTTTGATGTTAGATTAATTTATTAAAGGTTGAATAAGTTTTGAGTTGTTCATTGAGGTAATAACTTAAGGAAGATGTTGTTTGATATCAAAGTATCTAATGATGGAATATATGATTTGCTTAAAGGATAAATGTGTTCTTATGGAAACAAATGTGATCTAATAGATATGAGCAATGTGTTAGTTATGAATGTTAGTGAATGGGGAACTTGTGTGAATACTTGTAAAGTGTAATTACTTAATGTATTCATTGGTGCATTATCGTAAATGTTTATGTTTATAAGGCATGTTAAGTTTGATCAAATGTGTGTTCAATTTGAGCATAATGGAATAAATTCATGTGTTATGCACTACATCTTTTACATGTGATTTTGAAATCCGAAATGGTTTGTTTTAAAACTACCAAGTCCTAGTTATGGGTAAATAGGCATGCCTAGAAAGGTTTGCAGCTGGTCCTGTTCTTAGACACTTCGGTGTCTCTGTACTTTGACACTATGGTGTCCCCTGTTCTTTGACACTATAGTGTCTTCTAATTCAGAGACTTAAGTCTCTTCTGTTTCTGTTAATACAAATCATTGGTATCCCCTATTCTGTTCCTGTTACCCACTTCTGTAAAAAAGGACTAGTAGGCCAATATGTTTTGTGTTCAAATATATGTTTAGTTCTGAAACAAGGTGAGTTTTGATTTGATACAAGTTATGCCTTGATCTGATACAGGTTGTATTCTATTTTAACACAATTATATCATATTCTGAGACTTTTAAGTTTTGTTACGAAGTAATGATATTCTCTTCTGATACTTATATGATTTTCTTTGATGCAAGAATATTCTGTTATGATGCTTTTAATGGTATGATTACTCTTTAATTTGAATAATTAAAGATTGCTTATGATATATTCTGATTCAGTACATGTGAATGCTAGACGATTGTTAAAAACATTTGCCATTTTATATCTTGTTTAGTTATTCCCTAATAAGCTTTATGCTTAGTATGGTGGTTTTGCCTACGTGTAGATTCTGATAAGAAGATTTAAGACTGAGATAAAGACAACCGTAGTAGCCGAAGAAGGATTTGTTTTGAAAAATGTTCAGTTTGTTATTGAGTTATACTCAATATGATAAGACATTTTGTATTTTTGTGTATGTGGTTTGTAATAACCTTCATTTAGGATGGATTTAGAAGTTAAGGGATGTATTTTGAAAAGTATAATGTGTATGATGTATTATGTTTATTAACTCAACCTATAATGAAATGTATTGTATGTTTGTCTGCGTTTCTTTTAAGGAAGTTTTGGAATGCTTTTGTATATTTTAGATATGCTTTGTGTGACATCTATATATCCTCTCAAGGGGTATTCAGGTGTTACAGGAACCAAGAGCTTCTTCATTTGGTATTCTTCAGTTGTCCAATATGCATGCGTGAAGGTTGGCTGGAGCAAACGAGAGGAGCAAGGATAGAAGCTTCTTCAACATTTTCTCTTGGAATTTCAAGGAGAATAACCGAGACAGTTGAAGCGTGGACAACAATTGTTCTACTCCATTCTCTCTTCAATTTTCAACACCAATGGATGCTACAAAGGTTGATTTTTGGAGCCTAAAAATGGAGATGAAATGCTAGCTTCCCAACCCACGTTCAACAGGAATATTGACGTCAAGTCATGATTAAGCTATTTTTGTCATTTTAAGGTTGCATTTTCTTTTCGAATTGTTGTATTATTTGTGTTGATTTGATCGAGTTTTGGGATGAATGTTTTTAATATGTTATTTTGATTGTTCTATTTTGAACTTATTGCTAAAACATTGAATGTAATTTGTAATCGTTACTTTTGATGTTTGTGAGTAGAATCTAATGATCCCGTATCATTGGGAAGAACATAACTTAGGTTAGATAACCCGAACATGTGAGGTTACTGCTTATATTGATCGTTTTCTATTTCGTAATGCGACTGCCAAATTAAATCTAGATATTTTATCTTAAGTTATTCGGTTGTTAGGTTTAATTAATAATCGTATCTTGATTAAACAAAACTTAAGGAAAAACCGAGATTAGGAGAGCGTTCTATTAGTCTCAGATCGATAGTTCGAAGAGAGTTGTAAAGACGTTAGGATGATGGAATATGCTTGATCATGTTTATGCCGAGATTGACCCTAGATACGAACGTTACTCATATTTGACACATTAATCATTTTTTATGATTTATTTTCTAAATTGAATAAAATCAACCCCCCTTTTATATGTGTCGCACTTCAATTAATTTTGTTATGGAAATTAACCAAAAATTTCATGTGGATTCGATCTCGTGTCACCACAAATTTTAGTGTGCAGAGTCAGGTAAATTTTGCAGTACACTCGACATCCCCTGTCAAGCAAAATCCAAAATATGCAAAGTTTTTGAAAGAACTATGCACAAATAAAAGGAAGTTGAAGGATAAGAAGAGAATAATTTTAAGTAAGAATGTATTAGCTATGATAATTAGAAAATTACTAAAAAATGGAAAGATCCACATCTGTTTACACTTCCACGTGTTATTGGTGATAAGAAAATTGAGCATGCCATACTAGACTTAGGTGCATCTATTAAAGTCATGCCATACCTCAATTTACCGAGCTTTAAATCTGAATTTTTTGGCAAGAAACTATTGTGATTATTTAACTAGCTGATCATTTTTATGTGCATACTATTAATATTATTGAGGTTGTTTTAGTTAAAGTTAACAGTTTGGCATTCCCTGTGGATTTTTACATCTTGAAGATGGATGGAGATGGTGTTGAAATTTTAACTTCGATTTTATTGGGAAGGTTGTTTATGCAGACAACTAAGAAAAAGAATCAATGTAGATGAGGGTACTCTTTCCGTTAAGTTTGATGTTGAGATATTAAAGTTCAATATTTTTGAAGGAATAAAGTGCTCTAATGATTTTCAATCCATTCATCATATAAATATTATGCATTTATTTGTGTAGAATATTTTTAAAGAAGAAAGTTTTGACGATGAGTCAAAGCCAAACTAGAAGTGAACAAACAAGTTGATAAAACTTGTGAAGTTGTAGAATCATTATCAGCTTTGAAAACTTTAAATGTTGAATTTACTATAACTCACATGAAAATGTTACCTTTTATTTTGCAAGATATAAAGATATAATTGAAGCCTTTACCTGATTACCTAAAGTATGTCTATTTGGTTCATGTAGAGCCATTGCCTATGATCACTTTAAAAATGTTGACTACAGAGCAAGATGAAAAACTTGTAACACCACTTAAAGAGTACAAAACTTCAATTGGTTGGACTTTAGTGAAATAAAAGGCATTAGCTTGACAATTTGCATGCACGTGATTCTTTTAGAAGAGAATGCTAGACCAATTTAGAAACCATAAATAAGACTTAATCCAATGATGAAAGATGTGGTATTGAAAGATAATCTAGAACTTTTGGATGCAGGTACATTCTATCCAATCTTGGATAGTAAATGGGTGAGTCCAATGCATTTGTGCGTCAGAAAACTGGTATGACAGTGATACAGAGCCAAAATGATGAGTTGGTACCAATGAGGGATTAAAAGACAATTGTGGAATAGAGAAATGACGGTGTCTATGTCTGGGAGGAGGCATTGACAAATTTAGGAATTTAATCTTGTTGAAACAACGTCGTTTTAGTTATATCATAAAAAGATGTCATTTCATTAATCTAAGTCACTTCCGTTAATTAAGGTTGACGTGTCTTATTAATTAGGGTTCCTAGATAAGTGATACTGTCAAGTCAGCAAAGATAATAGATACTAACATCCCACTAAAATTAAAAAAAATTGAAATTTTGAATATTTTATTGTTATTTTTTAAAGTTCATACTAAAATTATAAAAGTAACCAAAATTTGAGTTTTTTTTTTAAATAATAAAAGAAGTTCCATTATAATACCCCGGTAAAATAAAAAATTCAGTTTGTTTATGTTAGGATGGTGTTAGTTAAGATTCATAATAAGCACCAAATGATCAATAAGCTTCGGCGTTAGGGGAGCTAATTAGGTGGGTAGATGATTAAAATGAAGGCGAGTGTTGTAAAAATAGGCAGAAGAGACAAATATCAGCAACGGTCAAATAACTTAAAAGCGCGGGCAGTTTTAAATCGGAGGCTAATGATAGTAATTAACAACAATAATACAAATAATTAACAGGGTAGCTTAAAGAAAGCTACCGGGCGGCCAACACTAATGGATGCCATAACCACTCAAATATAGCTCTTTTCCCTTTATATTTGCTTATTTCTCGTTGCAACAACCAATATGCTCCAAGACGACGTGTCTTGCCTGCATGTAAGCCAAGAGGTGACCCGGAGAGAAGAGAGAGAACGCTATACTTTGCATTCTCTCCAAGTCTCTATTGCTCTGAAACCCGCTGCTCGATCGGTTGTTTTGTTATATATTTTGTTGAAGACGAGATCAGGAGTGGAAGAGGTGAGAGAATCTTGCGTTCTATTATAACTTCTTGTTTCTAAGAACTTCTCGGTATCCAAACAGATAATGTGGAAGTAATGCATTATTGCTTGTTTGGTTGCATGCAATGGATCTGTTATTCTACATTTTAGCTCGATAATGAATTATATTTTCCGTTAATAATGTTTGAAAAAGAAATGGATTGAGCTGAGAAGATTCTGGATGTTGTTTCTCTAGAATTCTATTTTTGGGGTCAACCATGATTTTGTGTTGTTGTTCATAGAGCTGCTTTCGAAAACTTAAAACGGAACCGAAACAGCCAAATTACAACTTCTCAGTTAGGGGTTTATGCCCATGGAGGTAGTGGAGATTCTTGTGCAGGTCACAAACATTCCTTAAAAGAGATTCTAGTGAATTCTCAACTCCCAAGGTCAAGAAAGAAAAGAAAATTTTAATAGAAGAAAGCTGATTCGTTTTCTGGGTTGAGATAATTTTTATTTGGAAACGTTGTAAGGTTAACATGTGAAGAATTCTTTGTCAGACTGTTAGTTTGGACCATTTTAGGATAAAGTAATTAGACAAGTCACCCTCTCTTTGAATCGCGATTCCTTGTTTATGAATTGTCATATGTACTTGGTCATGAATCTTGATCCTGTTCTTGTTTCAAGTTTAATATTCAGAATTGGTGGATAAGCATATTCTGAGCAAGAACTGTGCTCTGTGTCGGTGAATTTAGCACTAATGCATGATTAGTTTGTTGATGTTAGATGATTGTGGGTGACACTGGGTGTTATGGCTTATTGGCCCTTGTGTCTTCTGGGACACCAACATACTTGTTTTATTATGAAATCTCGATCACAAAGCATTAACTGCAAATTAAAGAGAAAGTATTTATCATTTATTTATGGTCCATATGAGGATGACTTGCTTCCTTGTATGTGGGATATTCTCCAGTCTTGTTCTGAGAGCAGGTGAGAAAGGGAAGCCGCTTATGTGGAGGAGCCAATGCAGGGGGCAACAGGAGACGGGGAGAAAATTCTTGTTTCAGTTCGTCTACGACCTTTGAGTGCGAAGGAAGTTGCCAAAAATGATGTGTCTGATTGGGAATGTATCAATGATACCACTATCATGTATAGGAACAATCTTTCACTTTCGGAGAGGTCCATGTATCCAACTGCTTATAGCTTTGGTAAGAAAGTTTTCCTTTTTAATATTTTATCTCTTTTTTACTTTTTTTCTTTGCCAATCACATTTCAAGTGATCATTCCGTATCAAGATTTGCCAAATTTCGATCTGTCAATACTGAAAAGATTGATGTGGCTGCCACGTTCTACATTTTCAACTTTAACGGTGCATAATTTACTCTCTTCATGAGCAACTTCTTCTGGAAGTTGTTACAAATCTGAGGACCCTCTTTTCTTTTTTTCTGTTTCTCGTCTATTTTCTGATCTGGGTTATCTGTTATGTTAACTTCCCTTTGATTTTGTTCCATTCTTTTCTTTGTTGAATTTGTTGGCTGTAGACAGGGTATTTAGTCCTGATTGCTCCACAAGGCAGGTGTATGATCAAGGAGCAAAAGAAGTCGTTCTTTCGGGTGTCAGGGGTATAAATTGTAAGTACATATCTTTTATTAACTTGTTTTGTATCTTGGACTTTACTGCGAGCTCCACCTCTATACCCGCATTTCTCAAACTTCATCAGTCTAAATGGTACATTTCTTTCAGCAAGTGTATTTGCGTATGGACAAACCAGCAGCGGAAAGACATTCACAATGAGTGGAATCACTGAATACACTGTAGCAGACATAAACGAGTACATAGAGAAAGTAGTGGAATTATTATCCTTGTTATGTTAAATCAATAGTTTGTCTACTATTCCTTTTGTTTCCCTTGATTGATGACAAACTCTCGTGTATTTTCATTTTTCTAGCACAAGGAAAGAGAATTTGTCTTGAAGTTTTCTGCCATGGAGATCTACAATGAGTCTGTTAGAGATCTCCTTAGTACGGACACAACTCCTCTACGACTTCTTGATGATCCAGAGGTGAGTCTCATTCTATGGTTGGTGAAGTAATGTTTTAGTTCTTCATTACATCTAACAATAACTACGTGAACAGAAAGGAACTGTTGTAGAGAAACTCTCTGAGGAAACTATACGGGACTGGAGTCATTTTAGAGAACTTCTATCTATATGTGAAGGTAAGTTGAGCCTTTCACTTTCTTGCGTTCTCTAGATGATTGGTGACTGCATGCTCAATCAGCCCCGGAACTTTTTACAGCTCAGAGACAAATAGGCGAAACTTCCTTAAATGAAACAAGCTCTAGATCACATCAGATTCTGAGGCTGGTGAGATTTAGTTATTTCATCATGATTTCTCATATCACCAGTATTCTTATTGTATTTGCATGTCAGGTAATTGAAAGTTCAGCACATGAGTTCTTAGGCAATGACAAATCAAGCACCCTTATAGCCACTGTGGTATGATTTATTGAGTTGATATCAATGGTTTAATTAGTAAAATGATAGATTCAACAGCTGTTTTGATCATTTTTCCGGATAGAATTTTGTTGACTTGGCAGGAAGTGAGCGTGCGTCCCAGACATTATCAGCTGGCATGAGGCTAAAAGAAGGTTGCCACATAAATCGTAGCTTATTGACATTGGGGAGTGTTATCCGAAAGTTAAGGTTAGCCCACTATTCTTGTCTCTTAATTTCAAATTTCAACATTTCTCGAGGGCTGTGTGTGCTTGATTCTCAAAAAAGTTATTCTCTTTCCTCTTATTTACATTGTAGAACTAGAACCTATTTTTGGTGATGAAAAACTTGTCAAAGACAAGGAACGCCGAGATTGAGTTAAATTACTCTGCTAATTTTTATGATAATTTCTTTCTTACTTTATTGCATATATAGGTAAAGAAAAATAAAAGTTCCACCTATTGTAGGATTTCTAGAAAGACTCCTGTTCAAGCTATTTTAGGACTCTTAGAAAGAGTTCTATTCAAGCTGTTTTTATTAACATAACTATAACATAAACTAGTGCAGAAATAATAGACTCCTACAAAAAATAAAATACTCTTCTAATAGACTCCTAATAAAACACTCCTCTTTGCAAGTAGTAGGTCCTTCCCACAATGCATCCATATCACTGTGTCAGTGGTCTCCGCCTAGCAACCATTTTACTGGGATATATGCTAAAGCATTTAAAGTTAAACTAAGAGTTTTGTGTTTGCTATGCTTATGTTGCATTTTGAAACTGTATGAATACTTGTCTTAATACTTGAGTGAGCAGTTTATAGTTTTCTGCAGTGTCGCAACAAGAAATGTTGTAATTTAGAAAAACTAAATACTCAACCACAGTTCAGTGATAATCTTCTTCAGTATGCCAGTGAAACAAACTGGATCTCATATCTCCGTAATCCATCTTAATGGAGACCCCATGATGGTGAATGTGGACTCACTAATGAATGCCTTGTCAATTTGCCACATGCTGGACGCATCAAAAGGATATGTATTGTGATACATAAGTGGCTAGGGGCATATTATAGTAGCTCAATTTTCTTAACCACAAGGACTTATTTTATTTTGCTTTTGTTTCTTCTCTGACAATGAAACCAAGAGGCAATTGGTAAAGTGAAAGCCTCTGATGAACTTATTTGATCAGTTGAAATTTTGAGCATTTTTTATTAGTTGTGAACTCACTTAAGTTCACATGTGAGCTTTAATTAATTTTCTTCTGTTTCAAAAGAGTGTCGTCTAGTATACACAAAAACATCTACACTGTATCTACAATTCTGTGCTAGAAACTATGTCCCTTGAGCATTAGCTTAGGCGTGCATTTGCAAAGATATCCGGATAATTGTTATGGTTGGCACCATCTTAACTTGGCACTATCTTTCTTGAAGCCCGTTTTCTTAACTTTGTCTTGCAACCATTGCTTATGACTATGAACTCCTGCCTCTCTTAGAGTTTCAGAAGTCAGCCCCAGCTTGAATTTAATTGTTGGAACTGCTTCTAATAAATTTCTGTTTGGATGCAGCAAAGGAAGAAACGGACATATTCCTTTTAGAGATTCAAAGCTGACTCGCATCCTACAGTCTTCCTTGGGAGGCAATGCCAGGACGGCCATCATTTGTACCATGAGCCCTGCTCGAACCCATGTTGAGCAGTCTAGAAATACCCTCTGGTTTGCCAATTGTGCTAAGGAAGTTTCAACTAACGCACAGGTCAACATAGTAATGTCAGATAAAGCTTTGGTGAAACAACTACAAAGAGAATTGGCTAGATTGGAAAACGAGTTAAGAAGTGCAGGATCGAATTCTGTTGCACCAGATTCCACCGCTTTGTTAAGAAAGAAAGACCTTCAGATTGAAAAGGTGATGAAATGAACCTTAAAATGGAAGTTATACAGCTATTAGATTTCTTAAGCAGTGGCCTATTCATGATGATATTAGCTTTAGCAAGAATTTGTACGAAACTCACATCATAATGTTTGGCAAGATGGCAAGTTCATTGAGCATCGAAACAAACTTTTCGTCTGAGTATAGTTAAAGACTTACCTCTTTCATATTTTACTTATATGTTGCATATATGCAATTCAAAAATCTACAAAAATAAAGATACTATATGAATCCCTACTGGGCACGCTGCCCAGAATAAGCAGTTCTGTATTAGTTCCTTGTTATTTACGACAAGTACGATAGCAGTTTAGCGGTGTGTCAAGGTGAACTGCTTTCTTGTCGGCTGAACCTTCAATTTTAATATTTTTCCGTATATGCAGCTAATGAAGGAAGTTAGAGAACTTAGTCAACAATTGCATCGTGTTCAATCTCAGGTTCAGGATCTCTTAGTGGCAGCTAAAGAAGATACACCTTCAGCAGTAAGTATATCCACCTTATTTTTCATTTTTGACTTGAGAATTCCATCTTGACATGGTCTTGCAAATTCATCTCAAAGTTCTTGCATATGCAATTGATTCTTTTTGTCCTTTTTCAGGCAGATGCAGATTGTCACTATCCTAAACTTAGAGTATGTCATTCATGGAGATCTGAGAACTCATTGTCATATTCATCAGTTTCAGAGGATCCCCGGATCATAGACAATGGTGGTAGGTCTTTGACTGTATCTCAGTTCTCAGATGTGCATAGTTGTAGCAGTTCTGAAGGGCAATACATTCATTTAACTGATATGGAGGAGAAGTTTGCTGAAACAAATTCCTCTCCACAGCTTTCAATTAGAACAACTAGCTTTGGTCAAAATGATCTGCATGGGAACTATAATGAAGAGCAGAACCATGATATTTCAGGCGATCTTTGTAAGGAAGTTAAGTGTATTGAGATGGAAGAATCGAGCATGAACAGATGCGCAACTGTGACAGTGATGAATCCTAGCTCAGATGCATATGCAAACTCTAATCTTCCATCTGCTCTCTTAAAGAAAGGCTACTCAGAATTCGAAAATTTTGAGGAAAACAGAAAAACTAAAGTAGAATCCCCCCAGGTGAAGGAACAGAAGGGGTTTACCGACTTCTCTTCTGCTTTTGTCATACCATCTCCAGAAAAACTATCACCATGCCTTGTACAAGAAGGTATATCTATCTATAAAAGGTTGAGCTTGATCAGAAGCAGAAGTTGCAAGGGGAGACTTATGAATAACATGCCTGCATGGTGGCTTGAGGAAGGCGAAAGGAATGATAGCACACCATCGATACACCATGAGAAAGATTTTGTTAGGAGACCTGAAGACCATCAAAGAAAATTTTCTTCTCTGAAGTATGATATTAACGTAAATAGTGTACCAAGGAATGTTTCTCAGGCTTCTGTGACCAGTGCTGAAGACGATGATCTTAAAGTCGAGAACACAGAAACTCCAACAGATTGGGAGAGTACCAGCGTCAGTAACTCAGATGCAGACGTAATGTACATGGATCATCCAACGGTGAGTTCCCCTTTCACCAAATCTTTCTTGTGATAGCTTATATTATGTCTGTTAAATGCAAAAGGAGAATTAATGAGTGAATTCCTTACTTTTTGTTTCTTATGAATTATTTATCGATTTCTTTTGATATGCGACATAGATATAATTGACACCCTATCCTTTGCCCATAGACGTATATAAGTTAATGTCACTACCAAATCCACAAGTGATAGTAAAAATATCAGCCGAATAATTATCTCACTTTCAACTTTATTAATTTGCTGGGGGGTGAGTGGGAAGGCGTTGGGGTGGTTTGTATTTGTGCGTTATGCCCCAATGTGTGCTTTGGTTGATCATTTAAAGTCAATACGTTTAATACTGACTCTTTTGGTTGGTAGGTACAAGAAGCAAAAACGAATTCTCCGGTAATGTCTACAAGAAGTGTAAAAGCTGTTGGATTGGATCCAATAGCAGATGACGCAGAAAGAGCTCCAAAGTGGTCTTCAGAGTTCAAGAGCCTCCAGAGGGAAATTATTGAGCTTTGGGATGCTTGCAATGTCTCACTTATACACAGGACCTACTTCTTTTTGCTGTTTAAAGGTGTCCCAGCAGACTCATTTTATATGGAGGTAGAGCTCAGGAGGCTATCCTTCCTGAAGGAAACATTTTCGCAGGGTAAACATACCATGGTTGATGGACGAATTCTGACATTCTCTTCCAGGTACATCATTGCAGAACTAATATCACGCATATCACACTACATCAAGATAGCTTACTAGGCTTTCTTCTTTAACAGCAAGAGGTCTCTGGATCAAGAGAGACGGATGCTGTGCAAGGAAATGGAGAAGAGGCTCTCTAGAGAAGAGAGAGAGAACCTGTTCTTGAAGTGGGGAATTGATCTGAATTCAAACCATAGAAGGTTGCAGCTGACCCATCTCTTATGGACTAACACAACCAACATGGACCACATCTCTGAGAGTGCCAGTCTAGTTGCAAAGCTGGTTGGTTTTGAAGAGCAGGCAGAGACTTTGAAGGAGATGTTTGGGCTCAATTTCACACCAAAATACCCAGGCTCAAAAAGATCTTCTTTATGGAGGCGCACTGTAATGTCTTTCTGGTAAGCCTGTGGATGAGCTCCTACCTTCGGAATCTTTTGTGGCTAATTAATGACTGTCGCCTTTCCGCACTGATTAGATAGCCTTTCAAGATGTTTCTGCTTGCATGTTCTGATTTTTACTGCGCTTTCGAGGAAGTTTGTAAATTTGCTCATACTAGGATTAACATACTACTAATGTAAAACTTCCTGTGTCATCTTTTCTCTTCAGTGTAGATTTGGCCATCTATAGCCATTAATCACTTGCAAAGAAATGTACAATAAGAGAGTACCGATACTTGTGTCATTTAGTATATGAAAGCTCTACGTGTTATCCATCAAATGTTGTTAAATGCCAGATGTATTTGATAAGGAATTCTCCTTCGGCAGAGGAATCTTAATTTTAAAACTCTTTCACAAAGGGCATTTTAGAATTTATATATTACTCTTCCTATTTAAGATACAACTAATTTATTATACCATTAATAGATTTGTCCTCCCATTCAACATAATTATTCGTGAGAAAATTTTTTATTTTGATAATTTAAAATATCAAATATTATTTTTTTTTACAATATATCAAATATCATTATCTTAACCAATGTTACGAATATAATATTAAACTTGATACCAAGATTAATGGCAAATAACATAAAATGGCCCCTGTGTTATAGTTGACTATTCATATTAGCCCCTGTATTTTTAATTCGTTCAATCTAGCCCCTGTGTTATGTAATTTCATTCAAAATGCCCATTTGAAATTTTTGGGACAAAATTACCCTTCGGTTATCTGTATCATACGGAAACAAAAGAACAGCATTACTACTAACCCAAACACGTTCACAGGCACAGGCACAGCTCTTATTAAGCTGTCCTAATAAACAAACATCCTCAAACGCGCTTCCCCACTTTCAACGTTCTCTTA
>JAOTBA010000205.1:8878784-8888797 GCA_025629845.1 Erythroxylum squamatum
TGAATTCGCAAAACTCACCCAAAATTTGCAAATATTTTTCAGGATCAGAAGAATACCCCATTAGGCCAACGGGAGTAAACCTACAGCTTACAAGTGAAGAATAGGGGTCGGAATCAGTTCACGTTTGCATTGCATTTCTTTATTCTGTATTGAATTATCATTCTGCAACTTTTGTATAAATTTATATTTTAAAATGACTCAAGGGTTTTGTAATTGTGAAAGGGCCCAATTGGGCGTCCAGGAATTTTGTAAATTGCATTGTATGGGTAAAAAGGGCTTATGCTCTATTTGAGTATCGATTTCCGCATATATTGTTTTGTGATTCAAAAAAAAAGGTACCGACTTCTGAGTGATTGAGTGTTTAGCACGCCACCCTCGCGGGGCACGGACTCGGATATCACCGTCGATGTCGGGTTCGGGTCTTGCAGGAGTGGGGTGCTACATAATGAGACACGACAATGTTAGAATGATACTTGTGTTCGTTATGAAAAACAAATGGGAAGAGTATCATTTGGATATCAAGCCTACTTTTCTTAAATTGTATACTTGAGGAGGAGATTTATATGCAATAGTTTTAAGGATTTGAAATTGCTAGTCATAAAGACAAAGTCTACAAATTAAAAAAGGCTTTATATGATTTGAAGCAAGCTCTTCGAGGATAGTATACAAGAATCGCTTGAACTGTTTCAAGCAACAAATGCAACAAGATTTTGACATGTTTAATTTAGTATTGATAAATTACTTCTTAGGAATTGACGTATATCAGGTGCAACAAGGTATTTTCTCACCAGAAAAAAGAAATGCTTAGGATGTTTTAAAGAAATTGAAGCTAGAACAATATGATTCGGTTACAATACATTTACAATGACAATTTTTCACTGGACGATGAAGAGAAAAAGGTGGTTGTTAATTTTTACATAAGCATAGTAGGTAGCGTACTTTACTTAACTACTACAAGAAATAATATTATATTCCTAGCTAGTCTATGTCAAGATTTAATCACTCACCAAGTTAAGCTCACCTAACTACTGATAAAAACATTGCATTTTATGCGTTAATAAATCATTTTAGTGAGAGAAAGTACTAGTGAGAGAAAAGGTGGCGATCACGCAAGTTTCGTTTCGAACAAACCATTGGAGGCTTATACCGATCACGACAATGACTAAGAGGGGTCGACGTATTTTTCAAGAACATTGGAACAACCATGGAGACCCTCAATCCGGAGGGGACACAACCTAAACGCGGACGGACGAGGAAGAGAGAAGACAAAATCCCGGCCAAACCCACACTGTCGTATCGTGAAGTAGTAGTAGGAAATCAGGCAGTCGCATGTACGAGGGAAGACAAGGTTTGGCCAGCTGAGGAAGCCATCGCAGTCGAGGAGGGAGACATTGAGCAACTCACAGGCAATCAAGGTGTAGGAATCAAGCTGTTGCAAGCGTTTAAAGTTAAACTTGACCAGCAGTGGAACAAAGCGGTTGTAATAAAGCTTCTGGGATGTAGAGTAGGATTCCAGACCATCAGCTCTCGCCTGAGGACGTTATGGAAACCAAGTGGACCCCTAAAAATTGTTGATTTAGAACACGATTTCTACCTAGTCAGGTTTATAGAAGACACCGACTATCTGCATGCATTAACAGGCGATCCATGGCTCATATATGGACAAGCCCTTTCCGTACAGAGATGGATGCCTTCCTTCCGGCCAAAGCAAGGACAGATCAATAGGGCGGTCACCTGGATACGTTTCTCGGACCTTCCTATCACCAGATACCATCCGAGGATCCTCACGGCGTTGGGGAACTTGGTGGGTAATACGGTTAAAATCAATGAAACAATGTTGCAAGCCCATCGGGGACGCTATGCCCGTATCGCTGTAGACATTGATTTAAACCTGCCATTGAAAACCAGAGTGGAACTGGGTGGAGAACTCTTGCAGGTCATCTACGAGGGTCTCCCTCAAATCTATTATAACTGCGAGAAGGTGGGACATTCTACAGTAGCATGTCCCCAGCGCAAGCGTGATGAAGAGGAGCGCCTACAACCTACTGACAGTCGGATTGAGCAACCTACGTCAAAGATGACAAGCATCGACGCAGTGACGGGAAGCATAGATGCAAGAGAACAGCCTCAAGTCGAAAACAATAATGGTTGTGGGCCGTGGTTATAAGTATAATGCAGAACCCGACCCTCCTTACAACGGCTACAACACCACACTCCTATGCCCAAGCAGCGTTAGTTGTCTTCGAGTCACAACAACGCATCTTTTATAAGTATAGGTCAAGGTACGAAGCTCTGACAAGAAAGGCAGTGATTGAGACAGTCGAAGAGCTAACAGAGGAGGACCAACTGTATAATCAATTAATGGGCATGGGACACCGACTGAAATTCGGAGCGCAAATGAGATCAGGCCAGCAAACCCTGAATGGGCCACTTTTCAAGGCTACTAAGCCCACATGAGCTGCTAGGAAGGGGACTAGAGGCCCAAAGACAATTCAACCACAGATGCTCCGCAGAGAAAGCTCTCAGACTAGGCCTATCCCGAAACAAAGTCTAGTTATCATCCCCCACGTCCAACTACAACGCACCATTCAGGAAAAAAATATAGCTATCGAAATATCCTCGCATACAGAAATGGTATGCGACAGCCAGATTTTGAAGGAACGAGAGCCGGAAGGGGAGGAGAGGCTCCAACAGATGAAAGGCGTAGAGACACCGGAGACTACTGTTAACATAAGAGAGGCGGATGTCACCCCGCATACAGACCCCTCCGACATGGCAGGCGGGCCCGATCAGCTGGCAACTATGTCCCTGAGTATCGAAATGCAGGGCCCAGAGCCCCTAGGTGAGGGTTTTACGGACGCTCCCATGGGAGGTACAGAATCTCATTAATTTTCTCTTTTATTATGTCAATACTAATTTGGAACCGTCAAGGGGCCGGGAGGCTAAATTTCAGGTCATTCTATTGAATTACATTCGCACTCATAAACCGGGTATCCTCGTTCTACTTAAAACTAGGATTCGTGGAACTAGGGCCCACGAAGTAATTCGTACTTTGGGGTTTGACTACTCGTTCCGAGTGGAAGCCGAGGGTTTCGTGGGGGGAATCTGGATGCTATGGAAGGCCGAGTTTAATATCTCTATAGTGTTAGCCCACCGCCAATTTATTCATACCACCATCAATTATGAGACCTACGAGTTTGATTTTACCGTTGTTTATGCCAGCCCACAAATCGCTTCTCAGAAGCACCTCTGGCCTACACTAGAATGGGTAGGATGGTCCATGCATAGACCATGGCTAGTAGGTGGGGATTTTAATGTAAAACTAAAGATAGCAGATAAACGAGGTGGAGCCAAAACAACAAGAATAGTGAACAATCATTTTCAAAACTGGGTTTAAGAGAGCAATCTTTATGATTTGGGTTATGTTGGATCCAAGTTTACGTGGCACCGAGGTGTGGTCCAAGCTAGATTAGATCGAGTCTTCAGGTCATCAGAGTGGCTCCAAACTTTCCCGCAAGTGGTTAATTACCACTTACCCTTCCTAGGGTCTGACCATAGACCCATGTGGATTAACCTCCAACCGCCGACTGCAAAGCAAATCGGTTCCCCTGTTTTTAGATTTCAAAATGCTTGGCTAACCCATCTCGGCTTTGATGAGGTTGTAGTGGAGCACTGGTTACCAGCTGAGGAGACGATGAGCAAATCTCTAGCCCAATTCTTGCTTCACCTCACAAGATGGAATTGTTCCGATTTTGGAAATATTTTCTATCGTAAGAAAAGACTACTAGATAGATTACAGGGCCTGTAAAAAGCTATGACCGAGGAAAATTTTGATTCCCTACTAGCTTTGGAGGACCAGTTGAGTGAGGAACTGATGCAGGTTTTGAGTGAGGAGGAAATCTTTTGGCATCAGAAATCCCGTTGTGAATGGATTTCAAAAGGCGATAGGAATATCAAATACTATCACACTCTAACCCTCTCCAGAAGGAAGAAGATGAAAATAGAGAGTTTTTAGGACCCTCAGGGGACACTAGTCACGGACCCGGGGCAATTGAGTCGATTAGCCAGAAACTACTTTGACCACCTGTATACGCAAGAGGCAGGACCCCTATACCGGTTCCCGATCTCAAGAGCATTCCCATATATTTCAGAAGTCAACCTCCGAGATTTAGCTCAGCCTTTTCACCCTACCGAGATAAAACGTGCGGTCTTTGGAATGAGTCCAAATAAAGCCTCGAGGTAGATGACTTCAATGCTCTTTTTTTTCAGAAGCAATGGGGAAAGGTTGGTTCCAAAGTGATAGAATACATTCAGGAGACGTTCCAACAGGAGAGGTGGGAAAAGGATTTAAATCAAACCCTTTTGTTCCTAATCCCCAAAACTTCCTCACCGACTAGGTTCACCCAGTTTCACCCGATCAGCCTCTGCAACGTGCTGTACAAAATTATCTCCAAAGTCATCGTCAATAGATTGAAAAAACATATGGATTTTCTCGTTAAGGAGAACCAAAGCAGCTTTATTCCGGGCCAACAAATAACGGATAATATCATCATTGCCCAGGAATTCATTCACACGATGAGAAGGAAGAAAGGGAGGACAGGTTTTTTAGCGATCAAAATGGACCTAGAAAAAGCTTATGACCGGCTCCGCTGGGATTTTATCCAAAACACTTTAGAGGATATCGGATTTTCGGAAAACCTTATCTGGGCCATTAGGGAATGTGTAACGAAGGTGACTATGTAGGTGGCTTGGCAGGGCACAGTTTCAGATACTTTTAGCCCTTCCCGAGGGATTAGACAAGGTTATCCACTCTCGCAATATCTTTTTGTTCTCTGCGTGGAGCATTTAGGACATCTTATCTCAAGAGAAGTGAGACAAGGTCTCTCGAGACCTATTAAGCTGAGCCCTACAGGGCCCCCCTATCCTACCTTTTCTTTGCTGATGACCTGGTTCTATTCGCTGAGGCTATGGGTTCCTAAACGCAAGTCATAGCAAAGAATCTAGAGGAGTTCTGCATTGCGTTTGGGCAAAAAGTTAACACAGACAAAACGAATATTTTCTTCTCTAAGAATGTTTCGCAGGAAACCGCGTGGCGGCTCAGTCAAGCCCTTCGCATTACAAGTATGAACAATTTAGGCAAATATCTAGGTATACCTCTGATCCATAAGCGCACCACACGATACACCTATCAACATATCCTAGATAATGTCCAAAAAACACTAACATGTTGGAGGGCACGTCAGTTTTTGCTAACGGGGCGAATCACCTTAACTCAGTCTGTGATATCGGCCCTCCCTATTTTCACGATGCAAACAGTGAGGTTGCTGAGACAATTATGTGATGACTTAGAACAAATCATGCGCAACTTTATCTAGGGTGCCACGAACAAACAGAGGAAAGTGCCCCTTGCCAATTGGGATACAGTGTGTCAGCCTAAAAAGGTTAGAGGGCTAGGCATCAAGTGCATTAGGTCTTCCAACGATGCGTTGCTAACAAAGATGGCTTGGGCCTTGTTAACCCAACCTACAACCTTATAGGTCAGGATCTTAAGGGCAAAATACCGTATGGACCTGTACCATATTCCTACTACTTTAGAAAGGCCAAGGGCTTCGAGTTTCTAGAGGGGGCTTTCTGCAATCTAGCAGTTTGTACAAAAGGGTTTAAAATGGAAAATAGGATATGGCAGACACATCTACTTCTGGCTAGATAGTTGGGGAAATATTGGGGCCCACTAATCTCTGTGCCAACCACTCCAATCCCAGAATACATCATATACACTAAAATAACATATTTGAAACACGAGGATGGCAACTGGAAGTAGGATTTGTTCCAACAGTACCTTCCTTCCACAGTCTGTATGGATTTAGCAGAATCAACCCCTAATGCAGACAATACAGGGGAGGATACCATGAGATGGGGTCAAACTGCACATGGGCGATTTACTGTGGCATCGACCTACGATTTAATCGAAGGACACACCACAGATAACCATGCTAGTCTCTGGACCTTAATCTGGAAATGCGCGGGGGCCCAGCGGATTAGAGCTTTCCTCTGGTTACTGACCAAGAAAAAGCTCCTGACAAACCAACAGCAAGTGGCGAGACACATTGCAACGAATAGTAGATGCCACATTTGCGGCAGGAAGAGTCCACTCTGCATACCATCCATGACTGTCCGAGGGTGCAAGCTTTCTGGAACCACTTTCCCTCGGGGGTGGTGGATACGAATTTCTTCCTGCAGGATGAAGAGTTATGGGAAAAATCCAACCTGATGCAGCACTCACAGGTATTGCAAAGGGAATAGGCTACGATTTTTGGAGTAACCTGCTGGTTGCTTTGGAGCTGGTGCAACAAGAGCCCTTTTAAAGAGAATTTTAATTGGCTGGTAGATGGAACGAGGCCTGTTATGGAGTATGGGGAGTGGTTAGTCCGGGCGAGGGTAGTGGAAAATTGTGTTTCCGAATCAAGGAATATCGGTGGGTAGTCTAGTAAGGTGAACCAAACCGCCACAGGATTGGGTCAAGTTAAACACAGATGGAGCGATTAAACAAACGTCGCACATCGCTACTGCGAGTGGAGTAATTCGAGATTGGCAAGGGCAGTGCTACGGAGGATTTACTTAACACATTGGAAGAAGCTCGTCCCTAACGGCCGAACTCTAGGGAGTGCACTCGGACCTTACTTTGGCTTGGTCCCTTAGGTATCGCCGAGTCATATTAGAAGTGGACTCCTTGGAAGTGCTTAACATGCTCTCCTCCTGAAATACAAAGATTGATGGTAATAATTTTTTGTTGGCAGGTACCGGTGGATTACTCCAACGAGATTGAGAGGTGCAGATTCAGCACATGCATCAGGAAGGGAACCAGTGTGCGGATCATCTGGCAGCCCTAGCAGCTCTGGCTAGCCCAAGCATACACGTTTTTCAGGAGCCTCTTTTGGCAGTATTGGAGATCATTCACCGAGACAAGCAAGGAGCAGTGTACTGTAGAGCACTGCGATAGCTAGTTTTTTCTTTGGTTTTTGAGTTTTCCCTTGTAACAAAAAAAAGTCTTTAGATATATTATAGGGATAATTGATTTATATTGCTAAACTTTTTAAGCTTTTTTTTTTAATTTCAGTACCAAATCTTAAAAGTTTTTCAATTAAATGACTAACCTTTCAAAACTCTTATAACACAGATCAAATCATTGGTTCTGTTATTTTTTCTACTAATATAAATAATGGAGCCACTTTTATCCTAACATTTGGACATCTATATGGAAATTCTAAGAACACATGGGCATCCTTATAAACTGATTCATAACCTATGAAATTGACTTATAAAACTATGACCTATTCTTGTAACTCAACATTTTTTAAAATAACCCACATTTGAATCCTATTTTTTCCCTTTATTACCTCCTTTTATGTTGTCTAAAAATTATGTATGTCTAACTAGGCTAGACAATTACCAAGAGCCATGACCCATTTTCCCTTTCTCCGAAAAAATCGCTTGCCTCCCTCTCCCAAAATATACACATTGTACGTCTAAAAATTTGCTTGCCTCCTCTTTCATTGTGTTTTTAGTGATTATTTTCCCCGCTGCCATTAAAAAGTGAGATTTCACATATTCTTTTACATTTGTCAATACATTTCATTTTTCTAAGAATAAGTCTTTTTTATTTAAATTGTAGTATTTTCTCTGTTCTTCTTTTTCTTTTGCTACTTGATAGGCTTTCATTGGATGTGTCATTTAACTTGATAAAGAAAATACCTAGGGAGATTGGAACAACAACTTCTCTTGTCAAATAGGTTCTTTCATTTCCTAATTATCTAACTAAATCCATTACCAATTTGCAAGTCTACGTCTAACCAAGGCAACACTTATCTGAATAGGTAACCTAAACTTTTAAAATCCTTGTAATGAGTTTGAGGTCTAATATGGCCTTTATAGTTTGTTATATAAACCCCAAATATTAATCGGTATAGTTGGTTATTCTAATCATTACTACTTTATAACATTGATTCATTTCTATCAATATAGTTTTTTACTTCCTTTTAGCCTTGATGGTGAATAAAGAGTTGAGTAATTCACTTTAATGAATTTGATTGTTTCATTTTATTTTGTAATATTTCAGCTGTTAATCCATCATAGTCAAAATTTTCTTTTATCGCGCTTTAATTGGCTTGGTTTATGAATTTTCCTTAATAATACTGGGCTTGATTTCTTAAGTAATCGGCTTAAGGAACTTCTAAGTTCACTAAGAAAGTGTTTGGATTTATCTTAATTGAAGGTAATGACTTTCTTTGGCAAATAACTATAAATTTTAGGGTTGTCTAGTGTATACACAATGTAATTTCCATACTAATATAATCTACATTTTTTGGGTTAATTTTGTGCACTTTGAATAATTACATCAATGTCCTAAATGAAAACCATTTCATTCTCTCTACTTAACTTCTTACACAAGGTTATGGAAAATACTATAATTAAGCATTTGTTAAGGCCAAGCTGCATCTTTTCTTTTATAGCCTGTTTGGTTCAACAGAATAGTTATTCTATTCCTAGCATATTCCTATTTCATTCCTTAAACCTATGTTTGGTTAGAAACAAACGCAGAATAACTAATCATCAAGAATATGTATTTTAAAAGTTTGAGGAATAGCTAATACCAATCCCCACCTATCTTTATCTATTCCAAGAAAACCTATTCGTATCCAAGACAACTTTATCCTTCGACGTATTAATAATAAAATAGAAGAAGAAGAAAATTAATAATAAAAATAAGAATAAAATTAATAATAAGAATAAGAAGAAGAAGAAGAAGAAGAAGAAGAAGAAGAATGAATGAATGAATGAATTTAATAATACTAATAATAATAATAAGAAAATTAATTTTGTATAATAATGATAATAAAAATAATAATAAGAAAATTAGTCTTGTATAATACTAATAATAATAGTAATAATAAAATAATCATAATCATAATCATAATAAGGATTTTTGGTTTTTTTGTTAGTTATTCCTTTGTCATTCCAAGTTTATATTTTCAAACCAAGTATTGGCATAGAAATTATTTATCTCTTCCATTCCTTGAACCAAACAAAATAATACTCATTTTATTCTATTCCTCGACTTTTCTACTTCTAAAAATAACTATTCTATTTTTTTTATCTATTTCATTCCTTGAATTACTCTTCCTTTGGTATAGATTGACCATTATAATTAACATCAAAAAAAAAGATGCAAGTTTAACAACTATTTTTGTTCAAGAAATTTTGTATCATTATGGGTTATTGGCTATCATAGGGATTTCATGAACCAAAAGGAATCATGAAAGCTGCTTTATTTCTTATGCTCGACATAAGGTGAGTTATCTGTTGATTTTATAGTTTTGACCCATTTTTTATCTTTTTAATCTCAATAATTTTATTAACTTTTTCATTACTTATTCAATTTTAGCATCAAATTTGACAATTTTTTTAGTGGAATGATCCTCCAATGTGTGAAAGAGATTTAATTATCATCCTTCATATATTGTAGAAGAAAATAAAAAGGTAAAATTAAAGTTAAAAATTATATTATATTTTTAGTGACTGCCACTACAAATTGCCATAGGCGGGTATATAAGTAGGAGGAATGATTTATAATTATAAAGTTAAAGATCTTGTGAATAGATGTCTGTATGCATGTGTTTTTACAACTAGATATAGTAGTTGTTTGGTTGATCTAATGTTGGACCCCGAATCTTTTTGTAAGCTAGGACTATTAAATAAGAAATTTTTGGGCAATTAGCTATGTGTAAAGCAAAGAAGAAGTTATGGAATTGAGAAGAAATGGAAGGAGATTGATTGAATCAAAAGTCAGAGGATTGGTTAAGGGTCATGAGTTGGATAATTTTCTGAACATGGTTCAGTATTTTGCGAAATTCGGGAGCTGTAGATATCCAATTGAGTTGATTCTTGAGGCAAAATAAAATTGAGATATGGGGCTACAAATCATCTGAAGGGATCGAATTTCAATTTAGCCCCTA
>JAOTBA010000205.1:8888897-8900602 GCA_025629845.1 Erythroxylum squamatum
CGAACGATGTTGAGGCCGAGCGATCCAAGATTATTTTCTTGGCATCGCCTGGTTTCAAGATCCGGTCTTGGCAACCTGGCCGAAGGATATTGAGGTCGAGCGATCCAAGATTGTTTTCTTGGCATCGCCTGGTTCCAAGATCTGGTCTTAGCAACCTGGCCGAATGGTGTTAAGGCCGAGCGATCCAAGTTTATTTTCTTGGCATCACCTGGTTCCAAGATCCGGTCTTGGCAACCTGGCCGAACGATGTTGAGGTCGAGCGATCCAAGATTGTTTTCTTGGCATCGCCTGGTTCCAAGATCCGGTCTTGGCAACCTGGCCGAACGATAGTGAGGCCGAGCGATCCAAGATTATTTTCTTGGCATCGCCTAGTTCAAAGATCCGGTCTTGGCAACCTAGCCGAACAGTGTTGATGACAACCAGTCAGTAGGATGTTCTCCCTTTAGCCCAACTCGACGAGACTTTTTCTGTCAAGAAGTTTGAAACCCTTTATTGATGATGATAAGGGCGCGGGCCATTAAAAAACCTAACTGGCAAGGCCAGGAAAAATGTACCACTAGCTACATGTACAACTGCGTAAGTAATGATAAAATACTAGACAAAGAGATAAATGAAGCAAAGCTTATCTATTGGTAAAATGTCTTCAGGTTTTGAGAACTCCAGGGCCTCGGTAAAATCTTACTGTTCGTGTCGCGCAGGGTGTAAGAGCCGTGTCTAGCTTATTTGACCACTTGATAGGGTCCTCCCCATGCCTGACCGAGTTTTCCAGGATATTTCCCAGCCGCCTCGGCCTTTCTTAGAACATAGCCACCGATCTTTATAGAGGGTGAAAAATTGGTGACACCCGACGGTTACACGGTCTGCCTGTGTGAATTTACACGGGCCGTGTAATTCTGTGCGCAGGGGACACATTTTCACCCGAGAGTCACACGGCCTGACCGTGTGATTTTACACGGTCCGTGTGTTTTGACCCAGAAAATGAAAAAATTTGTATTTTTGGTCTTCATGAAAGTTGTATCCCTAGATGTCTACTTTCTAACCGTCCAAGAACGAAGTCAATCCGACATCTATAGTGAGAGTTATGGTGTTTACGCCAAAGTATGTTCAATAAGAAAAAGGATGTGAACATGTCGGATTCTTTCGGTCATAACTCCCTCGTCCGACCTTCGATCGAGGTGATTCTTAGACCAATAGATTCCTAAGACATGTATCTATCTCTACACGAAAATTTGTATCATTTGGAGTTGTTTTGAGAAAGTTTGCTTTTGAACAAGTAAGAGGTCGGTTAGAGGAGCATGATTAGTGTTTGAGTACTCTTTGAGTTTTAAGCATATCTTGAGCTATAGAGCTTCGTTTGAAGTGATTCTTGTTTCAAATTAAACAAGAGACATAGAGTTATGATTTCTATGAAGAAGTCAAATTGAAATTATGGTTTTAAGATTTCCAAATTCTGTTTGCAATCAGGAGATATGAGTTCAAGCATGATGACTGTTTGTGTGGGCACACCATTGATCAAGTTGTGAGCAATTTTTGGGTTGTTATGAGAATGAAGATGATTTGATAATGGCTATTAAGGGTCCAATGAAAAAAAAAATACATAAGACGACTAATTAGGGTTTAATGAGATAACCCTTCAAGGGAATGTGTATGCTCAAGTGCATTGGTAATTTAAGCAAGAAGGGTTGGGTTCCGGAAACGGTGCCCAACATAGTTGGTTCCGGATGCAAGAACTCAGGTTAATGGTTAAGTGGTTGGGTCTCGGTCACGGGATCTAACATCTAATATGCTATATATATTGTAATCTAGTATATACATATAGTAATTGTATAAGTAATCTCCTTATATGGGACCTATTGTGTAATTGGGAACAAATTGACATGTAAATACTATAAAAAAAGTTTTGATGTAAATAATCGTTTATGCTTATGTTAATGATCTAAACTACCTATATACTTTTTATTATTGATCTCTTTTTATTTATTAGGTAGGATTTAAAGTAAGTGTATTAGATCAGTAGTGCATATGAGGACATATTACTAGGAAGACTATAGGGCTTATTTAGCTTGTAAAGTTTGTTATACTACTATTGTGTATTCACGCAATCACAACTCATTATTTTGTTATTCTTAAAGACCTTTTCTCCTCAGTAAAAGTATAATAGATACATGCACATAGACATTAATCCCTTAAAAATGTAAAAAAAAAGGTTAAAAAAAACACAACAGTTAAAATGCGTAGCATGACTTGGATTAGTTCCACTACAATATTATAAATAGGCAAATAGGCATCAATAAAAACTAAAAAGGAACAAACTTTAGAAACCATTGACGATAAGATATATATTAAAGAACAAACACAACAACAAGGTTATTATTAGTGGTTGTGATACTAGCAAACTCAACTAAAATAATAGAAGTCATTATCCCATAGGTTATAACATTTATGAAATAACAAATGGCAATATTTTTAATATTTCAATTCAGTGACTCTACGTAGTATCCCCGTATGCTTTTAAACTTGGACTCTTCATCCTTATGTTTATTTCATCCTTAAAAAATAGAAACAAATAATCAAAAGGTAACCTAATTAATTAAAAAGCTATATATCTTTGTGATCTCTCAAAATTTGTAACTTTTATTGAGTTATCACTCGTATTGTCACTAGTGATTGAGTTTCATTACCTTACAAAGTCCATTATCTACATACTAGTCTCTTTTTTTATTTGGCTTTGACTTTGGTGGTCTACTTCATGGATTAATAGTAAAACAACTTACTTGGACATTGTATGTGGATTTTTTTGTCTCCTTTATCTTATTCTTCTTTGGTTTACCTAGTATTTTTCAAAATGAAGGTGGTAATGGTAATTCATGTTTGGTTCTAGGCCAAAATTTATCTCATTGAATTGGCTGTATCATATATTAATAAGCATGTAGATACTTGTTCTTCATAAACCAATATGATATATATGAATTATGCCTCAAGTTTAATAAATGCTTAACTCTTTTGTGTATTACTCCAAATCCACCAATAACATCACTCTCAAGTTCGTAGTCACTACATTACTCCTTTACTAATTCTTAATTACTTCTTTATTCTGGATCAATTTCATCTCTCCACTTGCTTGCCATGTTTCTATTATTGACTAGTCACTCCAATTGATTTATTATAAGCACTATAATTTCCTCAATTATTATAATAATGTTCTTTGTTTGAGTTTCAATAATACTTCTATTAAATTTTCCACAAAGATTATTATCCATAATATAACACTTGAATGTAGTGTTGAAATATGATCTTGATCATTTTCTCTTTGAAATTCTTAATCGATTCCTTTGAGAATTTTCTGAATCCTCTTCTAATTCTTTTAGACAAAAAAATAATTCAGGTTTGTTAGTTGACTTACAATATTGCCAAAATAATCTTTCTAATTTAAATCCTTAATGACCCATCTTTGTCTAATTGGCAAATATGTGTCTTGTATAAAATGTTACTTCAGCCTTTGAGAGTTGTCTACTAAGTGCCTTCATAACCTATGTAACGTTTAATTAAAAAAATTGAAAATGAGTAATATAAGAAAGTATATATTAATAAAGCATACAAAGTTCATACTAAACCTTTTATTGATCACAAATCATTGATTGTCTACCTCCATCTTTTAGATCTAATTCTTTCATTAATAACTCTAAAACTAGTTTTAAGAGTCTCTTATTTCAATATAAACCTCAGCCAATGCCATAAGGAACATCTAACTATTTCCATCCCTTCTTGCTATTATCAATAACACACCTTTTACAATCCTTTAAGAAGTAATCATCTAGTCATTTTAACCTTCTATAACTAGTTAAGAAACCATTTTTGTAACATTCAAAACCTACATACATTCTATCAAGTAATGGTTGTAAATCATATCCAAATGATGCAATTTTAACAACATTTCAATTATATTACCAAGATTTGACCTTAAAAGTTCTTCCTTATAATCCCACAACTTGTTATATTATGCTCTCATAACTCCTTACATTTACTCTATCACTAGCTTCCTATCATTGTCAAAAATATTATAGCCAATATTGACTCTCAAAGCTTTATTAACAAACTTTCTCTAGTATATTAACTTCAATACAGTGAATCATAGGAAGCCATTGAAGTAATTGTTAGCAGCTCACATGGACCCTACACTTTTGTTGTGGAATATAAGATTACGTGTATGCTTCTACTTAGAAACTCTTACCTACACACACACGTACATGCTCAAGCACACATGTACACATATGCACACACGCACGTGCACACACACACACATACATATGAGCAATTAGTCCACAATACCAATGATGCCGAAATTTAAATTAACCAGAAAATTGAAAATACTTACTTCAAAGTTATTTAATCCCTTTACCAAGCTGGCTGAACTCTACCATTTGCAGTACCTACTCACATATTTGGCTCTCACAAATTGTTTGGTGTTCTTAGTAAAAATAAACTCACTTATTTCATCAACAACAAGCTTGTGAAGCCCTTTCTTGAATTAATTAGGATTGTTAAACAAGATAATAAGCTCAATCTCAATCTTTTTTCATATAAGGAATGAATCAATGAAGTTTGATTTATGTCTTAAACTTTTATCCATATCTAAACTACCTTCTTCTTCAAAATTGAAATTGTCTTCTAATTCATTATCATCTCCATCATTAGTTGCATTTTTTTACAACTTTCCCTTTTTCTATTACATATTGCAATGTCTTAACCTTTTATCCACATCTAAACTACCTTTTTCTTCAAAACTAAAATTGTCATCTAAATCAAAGTAATATGTCATAACTTCAACTTGTACATCATATCCATCATTATCATCTCCATCATCAGTTGCATTTTTTTACAGCTTTCCCTTTTTCTATTATATATGGCAAACATTGCTGTCAATTCTTTTTCTTTTTTATCTCCTTTTAAATGAAATAGATAAATCTCTAGACAATTTTAACTCTTTATTATCCAAAAATGAATCAAAATCCTCTCTAATCCTTGGAACAACAAAATGCATTCTCTTCTTATTTAGTTAGATCAATTTTACCATCACTTACACCTAAAACGTCTTACTGGCCTATATCTTCATTTGTAGCCTATACGATAATGAACTGAGTGACGTTAACGAGGACATCATTTACAATCCTAGTAATAACCTCCATATTAACATCATCATTAAAACATTCAACACAAACTTAAACATTAACATTTTGTTCTAAATATGGTAAATTGGATCCATGATCAATATAGATTTCTATCATCTTATGTTTGCAATTAGCTTACATATCTCCATCATATAAGCATCACTTTTTTCGTCTCTATAAATCATTTTTTAGACTACCTCTTGCCATCCTATACATAAAACTTATTTTTCTTGGGTCCTTTCTTCATATATATATGGTTACCGGATGCCAGAGCTGTAGGAGGTGAAAATCTTATGTACGGTTCTATTGGTCCTTCAACATCTTCTATAAGCATCCTCTCAAGGTCTCAATAACAAAACCTATCAATTTCAATGGTTCAACTTTTAACATCTTCATCCACATATTCAACATCTTCCCTATAGATAAACTTCCTTCTATAAAATATAATTAGTTTCCCATCTCATCCATCCATCTCTGTTTACCTACATATAAAAATCAATGTTATAGTAAGCACAAAGGCATTGAATAGAAGACAAACACTTCATTAATAAGGCATAAACACAAGAATGCATGATGAAAAACGAAATCAAATTTAATTAATTACACTTGACATTAAAAAAGACAAAAAAAATTGAACAATTAATTCCCTTTATGATTAAAAAGCAAAAAAGGAAGCATATTACATACTTGTCATTAAGAGTATGGCGCCCTCATAAAAGCAAAACCATAATAATCATACGTCTTCATTGAACTCTGCTTTCATACATTTTCCAGTTATTAAAGATGAAAATAAGTATATATAATTTGTTAGCATCCATGTAAACATTTAACAGACAGATGAATTCATTTTACCTTCAAATCTAATGCATAATAAAGCAGTCCAATGATGAATTTGGTTAACTAAAATTGACTAACATAAAAGATATGCTAATGGTTATTTTTGCCTTCTGAAGTTGAAAAAAGCTTGGTATTTCTCATGGATAATAGTTTCATGCCTCAAACTATAACCGTACTTGATCTCTATTAAATAAATAAAACCTTTCTTTATATAAAAACATGTATTGCCTTTATGAAGAAACAAGCTTTGTTGATCTCAAAATGAGGGGATTTTTTGCAAAGTTTTTGTTCCTTCCATAAGTTTTTATATATGTTCTATAAAGAAAAGAAGAAGAAGAATTTGTTCATACCCTTTTTTTAAGATCACACAGACGAACTGATAGGTAAGTTATGTGATCTTAGTAATTAAAAGGGTAAGCTAAGAGAATATTTTCTTGAATTGCAAGAATATTCTCTATCTTATATGTAATTTAAGTTCCTACATCCCACTCCAGGAGAATTTACCTTCCATTTATTTTGGCAAATGCTAACTTTTATTGCAGATCTATAACCATCAGTGATAACGTATATAAAGGTAAATACATAAGCTAATTAACTAAATAAACTCATGCAATAAATGATTGAAATGACTATTATCATTATGACGGTTGCATCTGTTACTACGTAGATGTTTTTATTTTAAACATAAGGAAAAACATTCATAATAAAATTATTTGATAAGCCGTAATGAACTTACACAAGGACTCAATTCTATAAAGAAGAGTGATATATCCTTAGAACATGCATGTCAAGAAGAACAAATGTACACAAAATGTTGTTATCTATAGTATTAAGAGAAAGAAAAAGGGATTGAGAAAAAGGTGTTGACAATCTCGTGAATTCATCAATCAAAAAAAATAATTTTATAAACAAAGAAGTGATGGATAAGCGAAAAGAGGATCTGGATATACCTTAAAATGTGGAAAAGAAACATTGAAGGTAGTGAGAAAGGAGGCTAACAAATTTTTAGATGCACAAAATGTGTGTTTTAGGAGCTGGTGATAAGTGAATTTTTAATGAAAAGGGAAATAGATCATGGGTCTTGTCTTGCTCTCCCAATATTCATTAGTCTTGCCATACTAGATACAAAGCAACATATTCTTTTTAGACAGTATAAACAAAGGCAAGGTAAGGGAAAATAGGGTTCATAGGTGGTTTATTTTTTTAAAAAAGTTATGTCATAGTTCAGTCATGAGTTATAGGTTACGAGTCAATTTAATGGATAATAGGTCAGTCTATGAAGATGTCCACGTGTTCACAATATTTCTATATGGATTTTCATATGTCAGTTCAAAATTGACTTTATTAGCCACATCAATTAAAAAAAATAGAACCAATTTTTAAACCTAAATTGTAAGAGTTTTGAAAGGCCAATTACTTAATTGAAAATTTTTAAAAGTTTGACACTAAAATTAAAAAATTTCCAAAAGTTTTGACACTGTAGAATCTGGTATCCTTATATTAAAGGTATAATTGACTTTGAAATGTCGTATAAGAAGAAAAGAAATGAAGAATTTCAATGGTATGTTGACAGTGATTAGACTGGCTATATGTAGGATTGTAGTACTTTAAGTTATATTTTCTCATTTGGTTCAAGTCCATTTTCACGAAATTCCAAACAAAAGGTGGTAACTCAGTCAACTATAGAGGTTGAATGTATTTCTATTGCAATTAGAGCAAATCAAGACATTTAGTTTAGAAAATAAATGATTCATTTGGGAAAGGAGCTGTTGAAATTACTATTATTTTGTGTGATAATATATCTACTATGACACGTACAAAAAATCACGTACAATAAAGTAGAATCAAACATATAAAGGTTAAATTTCATTTTAATAGAGAAGTAGAGAAAGATCAAGAAGATAAGTTGTTGTATTGCAAGATTGAATTATAAATTGTTGATATTCCAACTAAACCACTTTCAAGGAGCATCTTTGAATATTTAAGAAGCAAGCTATTAGTATCAAAGAAATAGGCTTAGTAAAATAGCTTAAGTCTAGCCTAATCCTACCTGAAATCAATAGACTTAATTCGAGTTGATATGACTTCAGGTAGGCTCATACCTTTTTTTTTTCAATTTTAAGTTTTAGATTGGTTCGGGCTATGAAACCTAACTATAAATGAAATGACAATGATTTTTTGGACTAAACAAAATGATATCATCTCATTACTAATAAATCACAATGTGATAAAAATCTCCTCCTCCTTCACTTGTGAAAAGTTTTTTTCCCTCTTCTTTAGCATTCTATATTAGTCTCTCTAGATCTCTCTCTCTCTCTCATTTTCTCCCTACATTTCTCTAACTTCGAGTTGTTATAGTAATCAATTATACTGCCTTGCATTAAGCTATCTTTACACTAGATGTTGTCTTTATCAATCGCAATAAGCTCTCTCTACCTTAGATGTTGTCTTTATTAATCTCTCATTCTCAATTAGGTAATTATTCTTCTTATTTAATTAAATTTGAATTGGTTAATGATTAGAGCTGAGAATCATTGTTTGGAAGAATATGGCTACGAGAGGTGATTATGAGATCCACTTGGAAATAAAATGTTTTTATTTACAATTTTCAAATAAGAAAATTTTATAGTCCCTTTACTTGCTTCTCCATGGTTTTGGTGAATGGTTATATCAAGTTGGAATAACATGATGATTTCTAGACTATTTTTGGAGTTTCAGGTGAAGCAAAAGGAATTGCTCCAATTTGTGCAAGGTGCAATAAATGATTAGAACTTAGTGCTAAATTCCAAAGGTAATTGTTGAGAGTTAGGTTATCTTATCTTTACTATGACCCATTTCTTATCCTTATTCTATGAACTTGATTTTGAAATTTAATTTGTGTTCCTATATCATATGGTCCCTATTATATATATTTGAGTTATGATGGAGGATGATGAAGTGGAGGAAAGGTATTTTTTTCTTGTCAATTCCTCTAGAAACCCAAACGACATGAAAGTCTTCTTCTTTTTTAATATTGCTTGTTGTATTCATTGAATTGCACTAGTTTGCTTATCCTTCTCTCTAAGTCTATTTAACTTGATTTTTAGGATCCATAATGGAGCTTTGTTTGTTTTTTTAAAGCCTCACGTTTGGGCCTTAACAAGAAAAAAATGTTTACCTATTTTAGTTGACTCTAATGCTTTATTTATTATTGGATTGAACATGCAAATATATAGACTTATTTGTTTTACTTTTTCCTATTTTTTTCATTCATCTTAAGGGATATTTCTAAAATGAGTGCATTTAATTATCTCCTTACCCCACTTAAATTAGGCCTAATAACCTGATGGTGAAAGAAAATCAATGCAAATAGGTATGAAGTGAAGAATGATTCTTCAGTAGCAAGATGATTAGATGACCATATATATTCAATTTTTGGCAATTTTAGGTCAAAAGGATTGTCTAGGATTACAAAAATAAGAGGATGGGGAAAAAAGCATAATAAATAATGCATTGTTCATTGTTTGAATATTTTGCATTCCTGAATTATATCATAAGGCATATTTTTAACAGCTAAAAACTATCAACTTCTAACCACCATTCCTAGGATACAAAGGGTAAGCTTGAAATCAAAATGTTACAATTTGAATCATTATTTCCATTAATGCATGTTGTTATTGGAATAGAATGTCCTACTTCATATAATTTCTTCATATAATAATAAAACAAGACCATAATCATATTTAGTATTTATCCCATTCAAAATCAACTAAAAAAATGATTTTGATATTAATCTTAATTGAAATATGACAGATTAATTGTTCAATAATGATGTAGCTAAAATAGCTAGGAAAGAAATATCACTTGTCTAATTGGTGGTAATTGATCAACTCCATCCTAGATACTATAGAAGCATTTACCAATAACTTTACATGAGCATAAACAAAAATGTGTATGTAGCTACCATTTCGTAATTATCTGAATAAACAAAGACTATGTTTTTTCCCCCAACGTTTGGTGAATACATATGATAGTTTGTTTTTCAAGTTATGAACCTCTTAAAGTGAATTAAATGCTAAATGCAACTCTATTAATGACTCGTACATTGATTATTTAGTAAATAGATTATGTTAGAGGGGTTGTTAATAATTATTATTCTTATTCTGAGTTGGCTAGAACTTACAATATATGGTATCTTGTTTGTTTAAAGATTACATTTTATAAATCCATATATTAAAGCTTATAATGTTTATTTGGTTGATTGATATCAATATTATCATATATTTTCACAATTTTCATCCTTGCTCATTTCATTCTTTCAACCTTATTATATGTGTATACATTTTCAAACATCCTTGTTCATCGTATTTTGTTTATAGTGTTTAAGACGGATAAACACAATCTTTCAACAACATAAGCAAAAAAAAGGGGAGTTTTAAATAGTGCCTTGTAATATACTAAGTGAAAAAATAGTTCAAGTTGAAGGAACTGAATTTTTGGGTTAAAGAAGCGATGTTTGGAATCACTTCATGAAGTGGATCAAGTAGTGTAGTTGAAAAAGTTAAATGTAAGTATTTTCAAAAGATATTAGTTAGGAGTTAAAAAGGTGGAATACCTCATTTAAAGAGATATATAGACTCCTGCAATAGAAGGAAAATAGTATTAGGGGATCAAATATGTTTTTCGTCCCTAACCTAACGAAAGAGAAGAGTGAAATTAATGATTGCCATAACTTATGACTACCACACAACGTATGACTGCAACAGATTAAAGCATTCTCTAGCCAAGATAATTATTTTCAATGAATATCCACTCTCCATTGTCGATAGTCAAAACTTCAAAGTGTTTGCCAATTCATTCCTATTGACCTTCAAGATCTCAACTCATAATTCCATGAAGAAAGACAAATTCAAGATTTATAAAGACAAAACAAATTGATATTAATGACATTATCAAGTAATCACAAATAAGTTTTTATCACTTTAGATAAATGGACAACTGATAACTAAAACAAAGGTTGTATGGCAATGATAACATATTATTTTATGCAGTCGACTCCTTAGGTAAAGATATTCTTTAATTTTGATCATTTGTTCATTGATTATGTTATAATTGATATTTGCTTATGTTTTTAAATGGTAGGTTTATTTATACATTGATATCACATACAAGTGAAAAGTTGATAACAATATTGGTTGAATGCTCAATATATTGGAACACTAACATTAAGCTCTCAGTCATAACTTTAGAAAATTGCAGCATAAATGGTGGTATGATAAAAAAAAGTGAAGAAAAAGTTATGGTTTGATATAACCTTCCTAATGCATAGGAGATTATTACATATGCGTTATTTTGGATATATAATGAATATGATTGTGAAGGACGAGTTAGAGGTAATAAAGGAAGTAGAAGCAATCCAAAACATCATAGCATATTGGAGTGTGATGCCTAAAAGAGTTCAAATTTTCAGAGGAATTGCATAAAAATAACACATTTCATGCATAAAGAAGTTGGTTTTTGTACTTTCCATCCAAATAAAATTCAACATTCAAGATGCTAAAGTTAGCATCCAACTATGTTAAGACATTCATCATGTTAAGATAAAAAGATTCTCAAACACAAATCCATAATTTATCAAATACAACGTCAAACCAAAGTGGCATTCTCAAGCCACGATACAACATCAATTGCAAAAACCGAAATACATAAGAATACATATTT
>JAOTBA010000205.1:8909736-8936548 GCA_025629845.1 Erythroxylum squamatum
AAGGAATACCTCATAATATATTATTAACAAATCATAATGTTAATACATGAATCACATATGTCCATTGGCCTAGGGCATACTACTAACAATCTTTTCCTCTATGCTGGATAATACTCCAACAGCTAAAGCTAGGTGAAGATTAGCTACAGCATTCCCATCCATCTCGTTCCATTTTTCATCTGTGACTCCAAGCTGGCCGTTCACTAATGTCCGCCAGACAAATATCTTTCCTCAAGATTGCTTTTATCTTCAACTTCCACAATGAGAAATTACTCCCATTGAACTTCTCAATCTCAAATTTTGCTGTCATTGCTTCTATCACGAACATAATTTATAAGGTCCCACTATTTCACACGAACAGTACCCGTATGTATGAATAGTGCCGTATACGTGAATAGTACCACACACGTGACTTACAGTAATTGCATAGTATAGTGCAAAATAAAATGAATGAACAGTTGTCACCTTTTGGTTACTATTCACCGACTTTCACTGTGCTCACCGGAACTCCGAACGAATTACGCCAAAAAATTCGTCGTAATTTTCTGACTTCGCTCTAATACCACTTGTTGTGAAAATTGACTGGATTAAAGTAGGTGCGCAACTAAATATGACTGAGAGAATAGTAATGAACACACAGATTTTACGTGGAAAACCCTCAAATTAGGGTAAAAACTTCGGGCAAGGATAGAAGACTTTTACTATTGGAAAAACTGGAGAATTACAAGAAAAAATTGGACCCACAAAAATATACAGAATATTTTTGTTTCTCTTTTTCTCTCTTTTCTCTCTCACCTCACTTCTTTCTATTTTTTCATCTCCTACCTATAAATAGGCAGAAGATTTTGGGATAGTTGGCCAAAGCAGCCAGCTATCCTTCAACATTGGTAGGCACCGACAGTGCCTACCATTTGCTTGGTCCACTTTGGTAGGCATTCAACAATGGTTGGCTGCCTACCATTGTTGAATGCCCACCATTGTTGACAGGAAGGATGCAACTAATATGTTGATAAAATCATCACTCACATAGGTTAAAACCCTTGGGGATTTCTACAGGTAAAAAGTGTTTCTTGGTTAGATGTTGGAGTTAAGGTGGTAAATTATGATATTTACATTAAATTATAGTAAAATAGAATTTAAGTAAACTTAGGATATGGTGAAATAGAGTTTTAGTGTCACTTTGCATCTATAGAAATAAAATTTTACTACCATAAGCTTACTTGAAAATAGAATATTAGTGACATTATTTACGTTTTTTGCGGTAAAAAAATTTCAGTATGATTAGATTTTTCACGTGTAACTCTGTAAATACCTTGATAATGATTATGTATTTGGCATGTCTAATACATGTATTAGTACTTGTTAGGATTTATTTTCAATATATCCTATTTTCATTTATTTTTATTTTTGGCATTTTATTTGGACATGGGAATTTTTTTTATAACTTTAGTTGATGTGCCTAATTTGGAAATTGGATAAGAATTGGAAGTAAATTCTGAATTAAAGTGTTGATTGCTTATCCAATATTATCTTTTCTTGAAAAGGTTTGGTCAAAGGCAATTTGAGGAAGGTTGCGTGAATAATGGGATGTGTGGATTTTAGCAATTGTGTGAATAATGCGGATATGATAGATTGCTTCTTGGGGCTGACGTGGAAGAGATGTTTAGGGCATCATTATTCTGAATTTTGCATCGCTTATGGTGGCTGTTGAGTGAAAAAAATATATACGGGGATTGGGCTGTGCAGTGGCTGGTTGGTTGATGCTTCTTATCTTGTGATTGTGTGGTCTGTTGTGAGTCTTTCTTGTGCAGCAATATACGACCATCAGTTTGATCTTCAGCAAGAGTCCAATGGTGATATGAAATTGATGTTGTTGCTGGATAATCTACATTGATCGATTGATGTTTGAAGCTTAAAGAAGACTTTGTTATATATCAGTTCACTTATTTTTGGTACTGCTACTTGGCTTATTGGTGACAAAATTCAGAACTGAAATTGTTGTCTTCTTGATTTTATTTGTCTTTATTTTTGAAGTAGAAATAGTTTGCAAAATCCTCTGAGGAGATTAACTCGAGTCGGTCGTGTTATTAGGAGTGAAAATCTTTCACGGGTAGTTAGGTTGTGGGTCGGTTACATAGATTGGGTCTTACGGGGTAGATCAGTCTGGTGTAATTTTGTTGAACTACAGTGAAAGTAATTAATCTGGGTGAGGGCCCCGCAGACGTAGGCAAAGTGTGCCAAACTGCGTTACCAAACGTTGGCGTCTTTGGTATTTTGCTTTTATGATTATTGATTTTTTTGTGCGAAAAAATTAATTTTAGATAGCTTGCAAATTTATTGACGATTTAATTATTTCAAACACATTATAGGAATTATAGAACATTCAAATTAAACTACTTACGAGGGCCAACGATCTAGGATGAGCGGTTCAAAGGCTCTGAAGTAGTTTCAGGGTCTCGTCTATATGCTTTTCAGGTTGGAATTGGTTATTGTAGATGAGCTGAACAACGCCATTCTTGTCAAGAACATATGTCTGTCTTCCAGGTAATGCTCCAAAAAGATCCGATGGTACTCCCCAATCTTTCCTGACCTTGTTGCCTTCATCGCTCAGCAAAGTGAAAGGAAGCTTGTACTTCGTTGCAAAAGCCTACAAGCAAGCATTGGCAGTAACTTTTCACCTCCAAATTGTTGATTGGCACAAGTTAAATAGTTGAATCCAAGATTGATTCTTACCTTGTGTGATGAGGGACCATCACCGCTAATCCCGACAACCTCAGCTCCAGCTTTCTTAAATTTCTCGTAGGAGTCCCTGAAAGCACACGCCTGCAAAGAACTTTCCTTGTCAGTGTCTTCGATGAACTTGCGATGTTGCTAATTCTCACAAAAACTTCATTTTTTCGTCAACTTCGTTCCTAGTTACCTGTTTGGTGCAACCAGGAGTTTCATCAGCAGGGTAGAAGTAGACAACTACAGGCTTCCCTTTGAATTTTGACAGATTCACAGTCCTCCCATCCTGATCTTTCAATGTGAAGGATGGTGGTGCCTGTCCTTTGTTTACCTGAAACAAGACACATCAAACACAACCAATTCAATCAACAAGATCACCAGTACAACCCCAAGATTTCATATTTAAAGCAAATGTACCTTGGCAGAAATCATAGTGTTCACTAAAGAAGAAGAACGAGATGGAATGCTGACAGAAGCAGAATGAGACAACCTTAGGCCATGAAACTGGGACTGAGATGATCTGGAGAGTACCCGGATGTTTTGAGAGAATGGAGAGGTTTTGAGTGCCTGAATGGAGAGAAGAGAAGGTAGGGAGTTCTTAGGTATAGAGATGGAAGCCATTGTTACCTGAGAGGAAAACAATGAAATGGATAAGAAATGGAACCAGGCAGAGTGAACAGTCCAAAGTTATGGTGTATATGGCTTTATGTTATGCAATTCACGGTAAATTAGAATAGACGAAGATAAGATTCTGGTAGGTCATTAGGGAAGGATTGGAAGAAGATGGGGATTGGGGTTGATCGTGGACAATTGCTGACCCCAACCTTCAAGCTTCAACAGTTACGGTTGCTAGGTGGCCGTACGGTCTTGACTTGTTTATATATGCCTCTATCTATCTTATTTTTAGACCGGTGGTTATCAACAGAGGGACCGGTTATCAACAGAGGGAAATGGAGTTAAATTAAATATAATATTCTTCCATCATTTAAAAGAAGAATTTATAATAAAATAAAATTAAATAAGAAGAAATGAGAGGTATCACGTTACAACTTATTTAATCATAAATAATAAAAATAGATTATCTTTAATTTGGTGGTTTGTGATAAAATGTAAAATTATATATTTTACTATATTACATTACGAACTCTTCTTCTAAGCAATATTTCATTATATTATATTATGAACCCGTCCTTACCTCCTAAACAATAGCATTAACGAAGACAAATCTAGTTTCAGGTTAAAAGATAAAACCCATTTCGACTGGAATTCAAATTAAGTTGGATCTTAAAAGAATAATTGTGGGCTTTATGAATCATTTGTATATTAAAATAATATTATTTTATTAAAATTTTTTTAAAAAAATATAAAATTTTAAAAATAATAATTGATAAAAAAAGGTACATTAAATTTGTAAATATAATATAATTAACGGTGTTGGGTATATTATTTACAAATAATTATTATATATTAACATTTACAACATTATATAAAATTAATGCACATTGTTGTAATATCATAAAATTTAGGGCCTTTTATGCAATTCGAACATTGGCAAGCAGTCAACCTTTTTTAAGATAAAGATAAATAGAAAGGACTCATTTAAAACCTCAGTCCTTTCCATAGCTCAAAACCTCGTGTCAGATTGAGATTCTTCCGAAATGACTTGAAATCTTTTTTAGCGACTAATTAGTGCATTTGGGTTTTCAAGTTCTGCAATTTTATTCGCCCCAAGGTATGATTCTTGTGCTCGAAACTTGCTAGCAAATGGAGGGTTTATAGAATTTGTTGGAATTTTGAAGATAAAGAAGATGAGGGAGATGAGATAAGATGAAGATTGAACAAAAACAAAACACACTCATAATTTTATTATTGAACTTGATTGTCTTATATAGATAAGATACCAACAACTAAATAGAATTTTCAGCTACAAAATCTAACTTATAAGATAAGATAAAAGATAATCTAATATTTATTCTAAGACCTATTCTAAAGGAATTTAAACAACTTCAAATTTGAATTAATCTTCGACATTCCATAATATTTCGAAGGAGACAAAGTCGGGGACTTCAGATTCTTCTACCCTTGGAAATCGTATCAGTGTAAATGGACATGGAATAGTGCCGGCATCTTCTTACTCAGACTCCCGAATTTTGGTCACAAGGTCTGCTAGACAAACGATTTCACTGTGGACCTGCGCAAAGCTATGTGCAGTGTTCTTTGTTGCCGGAGTACTTGTTAGTTACACACTTAAAAGACGCGTTCGGAGTTGGGCTTCCAAGGTTCTCCGAAGATTGAAGGACGACTGATCTTGTGACATCCTTTGATTGGATAGTGAAAATGTTAGTTTATCATGCAGCTGTTCACTAACTCTTGGATTCAAAGGCTCTTTTTTATTTAGCTTTACCTTTTCTATCCTGCAAATGCTAGTAATATCTCTTCTTACAAGTTACAAGAAAGTTATCTCCTATAAATGTGGAAAAGTGAGGAATTCAATGTTTTTTTCGAGTTTAAGGAAATCTGATGGCATGTTTGTTTCGTTGTAAAATCAGAGTCTGAGTTCAGGAAAAGAGTTACTAGCTCAAAAAAAAAAAAACAATGGGAGCCATCATTCAATTGTAATAAAGGTCAACGATGATGGTGAAGTTGAGGGCTTGAAGATTTCCTAACTTCATTTTGAAAATTAACATATAAAGATAAGATATGAGAATAACTTCTTGAGACGATTTATATGAAAAAATAAGTTTTATTCAAATACTTCTAAATAATTTTCTATATATTTTTAAAATATCAATATTTCGTACAAATTATTGCATTCATCACATTTTTATCTACAAATTCTTTAACATTTTTTATTGTACAATTCTTATTATTTATGTGTCTATTAATCACAATTTGATGGTTAATGAAATGATCTTTGATGGTTGCTTGTATGAATAAGCATTATCATAGATTCTTCCACAAATACAATTACAAGTATGTAAAAGCATTTTACTATATGGTAGTAGTAAAAGATTAAAGTAGGTGGCATATAAAGTTTATAAAGGTGCCAGCAGGATGTTAATAAACAATTGGAGATTGTTGTAGTTTAACTTTCTATGTTTAGCTAAGGATTATTTTTTTATCTTTGTAATTTTATTATTATTGTAGTGTTGTAAAAGCTTAGTTTTAGTTAATAAAATTCTTTCATTTCCAATATATATATATATATAAAGCATTTTTATGCTTTTAATTATTATAGGAAGAATGCTCCTTTAAGGACATCTTAGACAAAAAAAACCGTAGAATGAGATTCTTTAGGTGCCTAAAATATCAGGTAATAAAAAATGAAAATTTTACACTTTAATTTCTTTTATATCGAAAATCTTTAACTGTCTCAATTTTACAGTAAAGACTATTGCAAATTATTTTAGTGGTATTACGAGAAATGTATGCCAAGTTGTGTTGATGTTATAAAGGTGTTCACAAAGAAGTCAATTGGATTTGGGTTTTGATATTGTTGTCTTTGTTAATGTCTAGATCTGCCATTGTTTATGTATATTAAGATTTTTTGTAATGATTGAAATGTTATGATCATTATGGAAGAAAATGTATTAATAGTTTGTCATGAGCATGGACCCTTTTGTTGTAATGAATACAAAAGTAAATGTTTTAATATTTTAATGTGTGTGGACCTTGTTGCTATAATTAGTGAAGTCACTTTATCCCCAAATTTGTCTTTCTTGATTCTTGAAACATTTATATCACTTGCATGTTTTTTTCAAGCTAAATAATTATTCCTTTGCATTTGTTAGCTTCAAATATTTTTAACTGTGAAACACATATTTAATCACTTAAAAGGTTAACAAATATGAGGTCTAAAGACTTGTTTAATTCTCTTATGAACTATTCAGTCTTCTCGTATAATCCACCATATGAAGCCATCCACATTGTCTTGAAGAGCATAAATTATATATACAATAGCTTAGTTAAATGACCTATCAAAAAGTAGTTAATGAACACACATTGTTATTTAACATTTTATAACCAAAGGGTGGGAAATTTTTACCATAAAATATTCTACTAGGCTTTGACAAAGTTTCGATGTAACACTCACATACCCCCTGGGGGGATATGTAGATGCCACACAAAACAGTACTGAAACAATCTAAAACATGCTAAAGCATTCCTTACATGCATTTCCAAAAGCTTAAGCAAACAAACATTACAATCTATTAGGCGTTATTTTATAAACAAAACATAATATACATCATACATAATAAACTTATCAAAATATGTGCCATATATTATATTAAATCCATCATGTAGTAAGGTTATTACAAATCATTTATAGGATATTACAAACCTTATCCACAAATATACAAAATGTCTCATTACATTAAATATAACTAAAAAACAAACTCAAATATGCTTCTTGTCAAAACAAAACACATCCTCCTTTGGCCACTGCGGTTGTCCCAGCCTTAGGTCTTCTTATCAGAACCTGTACGGAGGCAAAACCACCATGCTAAGCATAAAGCTTAGTGAGGAATAACTAAACAGGATACATAATGGCGACTGTTTCTAATAATCATGTAACATTCACATGTTCATAATCAAATCATATCATAAGCAGTCTTTAGTTATTCATATTCAAGAGCAACCCAAACATTAAGTGTCTCAGAATAGTTTATGATTCATCAATACAGAATAAAACATATAAATATCAAAACAGAATTTCATTGCTTCAGAACAGAATGCACAAGTCTCAAAATAGAACATAATTATGCCAAAATAGATCAGAACTTGTATCAGATCGGAATTCATCTTGTATTAGATCAGAATTTATCTTATTTCATATCAGAACTTGTTTATAACAGAATCGAACATGTATAAAAATACAAAATAGGTTAACCTACTAATCCTTTTTTACAGAAGTAGGTAACGGGACCAGAACAAAAGATACCATGATTGGCATCTAAAACAGAAGAGACTTAAGTCATTGAAATAGAAGACACCAGAGTGTCTGATTATAGAAGACACCTTAGTGTCTAGTTACAAGAGCAGCTGCAGACCCTTTTAGGCATGCCTATTTACCCACAACTAAGACTTAACAGTTTTAAAACAATCCATTTTAGATTCAGAATCACAAGTAAATAATGTAGTGTATAACATATGTCTTTATTTCATTTATCTCAAAATGAACATATTCACTCCCTTTTGATCAAACTCAATATGCCTATAAACATAAGCATTTGCATTAATATATCAATGAAACATAAGGCATATGTATCCTTTACATGTATCACATATATCCTACATTTAAGCTACCAATTGTCACACTTCCATTAAGCCATTTGTCACTTAATGAATGCCGCCAAATGCCACAATTCAATCAGGCCACTTGTCACTCAACCAATGTTGCCAAATATCAATGCATTAGCTATATCAAATGTCACTAACTCATAGGCTTAGTCATTCTAATTTTTCATGTACCAACTTGACTTGCCACTTCACAATTGTCCTAGTCCAAATGTATATTTTAATACCTCAATTCTCTAATGTTATCAATTAATTCCAAATCATTAAGTATGATTCATTAAACCAAAATTTAAACATATACAACTTACAATCATGCCACAATTTTAACACTTATCATAATTACCTTCATGAACATGTAACATTTCAACTATGGTACAGTTTGGGGCCTTACAAGAAAGATAGAAGGGAAAGTTGAATTTTTAAATTAGTAGTTGAAGTTCATTTGTTAGTTTTCATGGTGATTGTGGAAATATTGAAGGTGGTAGTGGTAATGGTAGTGTTCCATCCCAGGCCCAAGAAGAAGTGAATGTTACACTTGGACCTGATGTGAAAAAAAGAAGGCAAGTGAGTAGTTTTCTTACACCACGAACAACTTCTGGATCCCAACCTTCAATTCGTAGTGTAATGCAATCAAGAGACCCAGCTCACAATGTCGATATGGCAGTAGCTAGATGGTGGTATGATACAAGTTCATCATTCAATGCTTTTCGATCATATTATTATCAATCTATGGTGGATGCAATAGTCTCTTATGGTCTGGGATACAAAGCTCCTTCGATTGATGACTTAAGAGGTAAACTTTTGAGTTGTGCAGTTACTGAAATTAAAATTTATTTGGCTGAAAGAAGAGTGAACTGGGCTACTTATGGGTTTTAATAATGTGTGACGGTTGGACAAATAAGAGACAAGAACCTATTATTAATTTTTTAGTTTATTCTGCAAATGACTCAATGTTTTTGAAGTCTATTGATGCATTTGGCCTTGTTAGAAATACTGATACTTTATTTGAGATATTTGATGAATTTATGAACGAAGTGGGGCCAGAAAACATTGTCTAATTCATTATTGACAATGATTCAACTTATAAGGCAACAGAAAGAAGGTTACAAGAATACGTATAATTTTTTTTGAATCCTTGTGCTGCACATTACATTGACCTAATGCTGGAGAATATAATAGATCCTAGGTATTTTTCAATTATTGATGAGACTATGTAGAAAACTAAAAAGGTGACCAAGTTCATCTATAATCGTGCATGGGTGTTGAATTTAATGAGAAAGGAATTTACCAATGGTAGGAATTTGTGTTGTCCTAGTATGACAAGATTACAACGAATTCTTATCACTTCAGTCTTTTGTTACGATGAAGAAAGAGTTAAGACAAATAATTTCAAGTGATAAGTGGATTGCATCTCACCATGCTAGGTCTAATGCTAGATTGGAGATTTTCAGCATTATACTGGAAGATAAAGAATTTTGGTCTCAATGTCAATTTGTTATTCGAGTTTGTGAGTCTTTGGTGAGGGTGTTTCGATTGGCTGATAGTGAAGAAAAGCCAACAATGGGTTTTTTTGGATGCCATGGAAAGGGCGAATGAAGCAATCAAGGCCAATATGAAAATAGGTCTTCTTTATATACACCGTATCTTGCAATCATCAATGAGAGATGAGAAAGACAACTTTCTTCTCCGTTGTTTACAGTTGGGACGTTTTTGAATCCTAGTGTATATTTTAGACCGGATTTTACAAAGAAAGTTGAAGTTAGTAAAAGAATGTTATTCACTATCACAACAATTTGTTGGTCATGAAATGATGCAAGATCTCTTAAGCTCACAAATTGAGCTTTATAAGTAGTCTTCTAGAGATTTTGGTTTATCGATTACTATTCGACAAAGGGCAAAAGTTTCTCTAGGTATTAGTTGTTTCCTTTTTTATTTTTTGAAATTAATTATTACTTTATTTTGTTTGTAACGTTACTTTTGTTATCTTACAACTTACATTTTCTTGGTGAGATTAATTCAGAAATGGTGTTCCAGGATTGCAAAGGTTTGCAATTCAGATTTTAAGTCAATGTGTAAGTGTAACAAGCTGTGAATAGAACTAGAATACATTTGAATTCAGCTATTCCAAGAAAAGGAATAGATTGGAGTACAAGAGATTCAATGACTTGGTATTTGTTTATTACAATTTAAAGCTTTGAGAAATGTATGTTATTATCATTATTAATTTTGATGTATTTTCTTATAATTTTCTAATAATTAAATTTTATTGTTTATTAGGACTCTTAATAGCACAAGTAGTTCAACATATCCAATTTCTATTGATAACATGACGGATTGGGTTTCTAATGAACCAGATTTGATAGATGTGAATGCCTTGGAAGGTAATCTTGGATGGGAAAACATCGACATGTCATTTGGTGCATTGAATTTGAATAATGGTGATCATGAGGCTCCTCCCAATGATGAGGATTTTGTAGCAAATGATAACTGGGGTCAGTATTTTTATAGCATGTACCCTCCCATATACGATTGAATGAAGTTCCAAATTTTTGTTTTTTCTCTTTTTTAAATTTTACTTATATTTGATGTATATGTTAAGTTCTATATATGTAATATAATTGTAAATGTTTTTATTACAAGTTTCACTTTTACTTGGTTGGTTCCTTATCACAAACTTTTGTTGTAAATTGTAATAGTTTGAGAGTTTAGGATATTTATTATTCTTTTTATTGGATATTTTGATGTAATTATTATTTATGATATGATGAAATTGTAATATTTTAAATACTCTGTATTGTTCTTAATTTTATGTTTGCATGATGATAATTGTCTTTTTCATTTAATTGTGATCATTATTTATATGTGAAATATTTGAAAATTATTATTTCATATTAATTGTGAATATTATTTATTATTATAATTTTTGAAAACATGGTTGATATGAACTTATAAACTATACAGTACAATTGTACAATATGAAAGTGAACTATTTGTAATTTCTAAAATAATTTATGAACTATTTCATAAATTTAAAAAATTATTCGAAACGATACCCAGTATCGGTGTAATACCGTACCAGATCCCAATCCGATACTAAATTCAATACGGTATTCACAACATTGATAAGATATAATATTCTATTATATTTTATTATAAACTCTCCTCTTAAATAATAAAATAATATTACATTTTATTTTATTTGTTTAATAACCAACCAACCAACCAAACATAATAACCTCTATCTCGTTCTCGGATAATAGTATGACTGAGACTCTTCGGTTTCATGCTCCTGACTCTTCTTACAAGGACGTCAAGTCTAGACATTCGACGAAGACTTGCTGGGCGACGATGAAATTAATGGGATAGATGGACCTTAATTGCTCTGTTTCTCCAAGACGCAAAATTTGGGCTCCCACCATGTCGTGCCTAACTTGCACCAACTTGGCAACAAATCTTGAATCGCTCAGGCACACGTTTGCTTACCAAATCCAACGGAGTTGGCAAGTTTGGGCACATAGTATACAGATCATCCAGTTTTGGTAGCTGTTTTCCAGGTTTCGGATGACCAGGCTTTATATGTGCAAGAGTATGGATCTTTTCATGTTAATCCATTTGATTGGTATTTCAGCTTCAAATTCTGCCCTAGGTGAACACTAAAACTAGGATGCGTCTAAAGCTAACGTCTAACATGGTAAAAATATTTCCTTAAACTTTGGTAGTACGAAATTATCAGGATGCACAAATCACTAATATATAAATGGAAACACAGCACGTCGATTATGAGGGTAGTTCTTCAACCTTTGCAGATACCACCTATGTGTTTCTGCTGCTGCAAATGTAAGATTAGCCACCTGCAACAACAATTAGAAAGGGATTTTTGTGAAAACAACATCTATAGAATTAAGTTGGGGGAATCATTCCAACACTTAAATAAGGCCAAGGTAGCTATTGGTGTTGGCATTACCACAAAAACAAAAAGCAACCACACAATGAGGTTGGTGCCTCCACTTGCAACCAACAAACCAACATAAATTACCTGAAAGAAGCGTTACAAGAAATGAGAATATCAAGTAATGATGCTGATATACTTGCAGAACAAAAATATTGCCCCTGTCATCAATTCAAAAAATGCAGCTTTGCGAGAGAGGAACAGAAAAAGTTGAGATACCATCTCAGCCAAATAGTGCGGACTTGAAACTATTTCAAACCAATCACCATAAGGAATCATATACTTGTCTGTTTGCTCTCCATGTTTCCTCAAAGAGCCCTGAACAAAAGCCAACAAACAGACAATAATTTTGTTATGAAATAGAGACATGCCCAAACAGAAAATACAAAATAAAATCTGCTAAGCGAGTGGAAACTAAAAAGTTGAAGGAACAGTTTTAAAAGGTAAATGGAAAACAAGTCTGGGATTGTGATAGAACTCACCCAAGTATGACAGTATAATGAGTATAAAAGAATCAGATGGAACAAAGCAATCTCATCAATTCAGTATTGTATATTGATATTCTGTAGAAATAGGCTATTACAACCGAAATAATGATCAGCCTATATGAGGGGCTGTACCTCCCTAACCAAATACTCACTGCAGAATACACGCATACCCCCTTACACAACATTCCCCTCCTTATATATCCCATCCTACCCCAATTAATCAATGACACCTGTCACTTGATTGTAACTAACTCACGTGCTAGGATTCGCCAACTTCTTCTTACACCTACTGTAAACTAATGGCCTCCAAGCTGTATCAGATTGAAATCAGTAACCACAAGTCACTGCAACTAAACCCCAAAAATTGACTGATTCACCAACTTCATGTGTGTGTGAGCGCGTGTGCACTGGCGTGCGTATGTGCATGTTTTTTTTGTGTGTGCGTGTCTCTGTGTGTGTGTGTGTGTGTGTGTGTATGTGTGTGTGTTTGTGTGTGAGTGAGAGAGAGAGAGAGAAAGAATGTTTCTACCAAAATTGAATGACATCGACATTGATGCAGCCAACCCCAAGCAAATATAGCAGCACCAACCCACTGAAACCACCCAAGCTTTATCATGGGTTTCATATGTGTCCACCAACAGAATTCAATTAATGACTTCTCTTGGCTTCTAACATTTAACTTAATGGCCTCCTCAGCTGCAAAGTTGAGAGCCTCCAACACACAACAGTGACAGAGTGACAAAGGAGCTGCTGTATAGAAGCTGCCCCATGAAAGTACAAATACAAAATTCAGCTCAATGAAACTTTGGTGTCCGGAAGAGTTTAACAAACAAATTCCTTTGCTAATTGACGAAAGAATAGGAGCAGCAAAAAGCAACAGGAAGTGATAACATAATCGAGATAAGATATCATCAAAAACTCACAAAAGGCCTGTGAGGTAGCCAAAAATATGCATCCGAGCTGAAGAGCTGTACTTAAAGACATAAACCGTCTCATAAAGGCGCCTCAAGACATGTATTTCCATCAACAAAACCAAAAACACAGATATCCAAATCATGTATCTCTGTTCAGTATTGAGCGAATGAGAAGCATCAGTAGCAGTGCCGAAGTAATCCAACGAATCCAGCGGAGTCATTTTTGATGCGTAGTGCCAAGTTATGACCAGCAAAAAGGTCGTCCACATCACACCCAACACGTAGAAGTGCAAAAACAATCTTTGCGGAACCGTGAACGTCTACACTGGCAGATAAACAATAAACGCATACATACATCTCCATAATCGGCTCTAAAACTTAAATTCCCAATCATATAATAAGTTCAAACTCGGTATCAATACCACAAACAAGCAAGGTGACTAGATAACGGTCTAAAAGCTACCCAAAATAGAATACGTATATTCAAATCCCAAATCATAATCTAGCATTTCAGAAGTCGTTTGAAGATCTACCTTGGTTGAAGCTTGCATAATCTTGCCTCTCTTAGCAAATCCCAGTAAAAGGTTATGAAAATAACTTAGTTGCGAAGAAGGGAGAGAAGCCACTAGTATAGGTGCAATTCCGGCGATCCACGCCATCCCCAGAAGCCAATCAAGCCTTATCTCCATTAAGTTTATGTCAAATTCAGACTCCTAACAACCCCTGAAACGTCAAACCCAACTCTTATCAGAGTTGTTGTTGTTGCTTGGATTGGCAACAAGCAGTAGACAGACATCAAAAACTTGGGACGCCTCGAAATCAAGCCATTGTGGACGTGATTTCTGGTAAGAATATAAGTCTATTCAAGAGCCCAATGCTCAGCCCATGTAGTTTGGTTCGCCAACATAAGTTTCAAGCGCACCTTGGGCTTTCATGATTTTGATTCAACCATCTAACTGGGCTATTCCCGAAAAAATAAGAGGAACATATAACTTGAGAAAGAAAAGCTTTGACCTAATAATGCCATGGTTGAGCTTGAAGGAACATTTCTTAAAGTTTTATTTATTTGTCTGTCCCGAGATGGCTCGAGTCGCGTTGGTAAGCTCTAACATTTCATATTAGAAATCCTATAAGATTCCATATTAAGGTCTTAGGTTCAAATCCTGTAACATTTCGTATTACAAATCCTATAAGATTTCATCTTAAGGTCTTAGGTTCAAATCCTATAAGATTTCATATTAGGATCGTAAGATGCATCTTGTCAGTTAGGAGTCCGTCTGTAAGCCTAAACCGGACGGCGGGCTCGGCCTTAAACGTGTTCGGGCGATGAATGACGCTTTCTTAGCCAAGCTTGGATGGGGATTACTCACTAAACCTACAGCACTTTGGGTTCGGATATTGAGAGCGAAATATACAGGTTCGAGTCTCTGCATGTGTCGCTCACAGTCGCCAGGTCGGGGGCCTCGGCCGTCTGGCGAGGGATATCGGCCGTTTGGGACTGGGTTCGCCGCGGACTCAGGTGGGATGTGGGGAATGGGCGGAGCGTGTTATTTTGGCTTGACAACTGGCTGGACAATTGGGGCCCTCTTATTCACCTGGTATCCTTACCAGTGCCAGATTCCCTACGGTGCGCTACTGTGGCGGACTTCCGGACGGCAGACGGCTGTTGGCGCTGGCAGGTATTCCAGCAGTACCTCCCGGGCCACCTTTGTCTCGCTCTCGCCCATTTCGGTCATCTTGCCGTGCATTTGGAGGCCGACAGTCTGCGGTGGGATTTAACCCATCACGGCCGTTTCACGGTAGCGTCTACTTACAAGCTAATTGAGGGTCTGCCCCCAGGCCCTCGGCAACCTTTGTGGCAGACTATATGGAAATGGGCTGGCCCGCACCGCATCCACTCTTTTCTTTGGCTTGTTGCCAAGCAAAGGTTACTGACCAACTAACAGCGGGTGGCCAGGCATGTGGCACATGACAACCGCTGCCACTACTGTGGGGCGGAAGAATCCGTTCTCCATGTTGTTCGCGACTGTCCACGAGCACAAGCCATTTGGCGGAACTTTCCCCCGGTTGTGGTCGACCTGGAATTCTTCCAGCAGGAGGAGGCCACTTGGTTATACTCAAATCTCACGAAGCATACTTCGATTCTACAAGAAGCCTAGACCACGTTCTTTGGCGTGACCTGTTGGTTTCTGTGGAAATGGCGAAATAGCAGCTTGTTTGAAGTCGACTTTGTTTGGCCGGTCTCCCGTCATCGGACGATCATGGATTACGTCGGGTGGCTAGCTCGTGCTCGGGTAATGGAAAATTGTGTATTTCCAACACCGGGCCTTCCTGTTGGGGCTTTCGTGGGCTGGGCAAAGCCTCCCATTGGCTGAGTCAAGCTCAACTCCGATGGAGCTGTGGCCCCGGTTTCCTATTGGGGCTCCGCCGGGAGGCTCATTCGGGATTGGCATGGGGTTTGGCAAGGGGGTTTCCAACAACACCTTGAGTTGAGCTCGCCTGTGGCGGCCGAACTCTGGGGAGTGTACTCAGGCCTCACAGTGGCTTGGCACCTGGGATTTCGACGAGTGGTAGTCGAGGTGGACTCACTCGAGGTGATCAATCTTCTCTCTGATCCTCCTATTATACTGACGGATGTGTCCTTTTTAGTGGCAGGTATCCACCAGCTGTTGCACCAGGAGTGAACTACTCGCATCCAACACGTCTTCCATGAGGGGAATCAGTGTGCAGATTATCTTGCTTGTCTCACTAGCCGTTCATGTTCGGGCCTTCATGTCTTACAGGAGCCCCCTTTTGGTATCCAGGAGCTTCTCCGCAGAGATGCCCACAGTGCGGTGTTTCCGCGCGCTTTGCCTTAATTTTGTGCTTTCTCCTCTTGTACCCAAAAAAAAAAAAAAGTAGGTTTATTATGTGCATGACTTAAGTTGAATTTGAACTGAATATATAAAGTTGCTTAATGAAATTATTTAAAATATTTAATTAACAAATTATTGTTTGATTTTAATAATTTATTTAATACGTATACAAATAATAATTCTCTTATTATAAATTATTTATTAATTTAAAATATATTAAGAGTTTAATGAAATTAATTCTGCTTAATATCCATTTGAATAATGAGATGGATGATTTCAACACAGATTATTATAAATTTCACACATAGATATATAAAAGGCCAGGGTATCTAATTATGGCATATAAAGTTAATTTTACTAACTACCATTTTGAGCGAGTGGACAAAAGTTTGAAAGCTAGCTTAAGGTTTAATACACTGTGATTAGCTTTTGGGTGATAAGAGGGTCAATCACATGATTAATTCTCCTACTTTCATCATTGTGTGAAACTCAAATTCTGGAGGTGCACAAGTTGATGGGGTGGTTGTTTGCAAAGCCTAAAAGCTGGCCCTTATCATAAATTTCCAATTGATTATGGTTACTAAGGATTTTGTAATAATAGTGAATAGGAGACAATCGATTTATTTTCAACTTTATGATAATGTCGATATACATATAAAAGCTTGTGGAGGCATCGAGCCACACGTTTGTTTGCCTGAAAGAGGGTAGGGGGCTATAAGAAATGCATAGAAGCATTGGTTGGAAATAATTACAAGGGGTATGTGGACACCTTCTTAGGGAAGTAATTATTCTATTGCGGGTTTCAGTGAGCTTTTTGGTGAGTGATTTTGATTCTTGTGGGATCGGGAATGAGACAACTCTATGTAGTGGAGGCAGAGGAATCATCTTATAGCTTGATAAAATGGCATGGTTATCATTGGTAATCGGGTAATCATCTTTTTTAACTCGAACATATATTTCTTGTGTATGTTTTTAGAATAATTACCTATAACTCCATCGTTTTGTATTCACTATATACAAGGACTAGAATTGTAGGAAAACAAAACTCCCAACTTATATAGTTATAGTGAATCCATGAAATGTCAATTCCAACAGGATGAAGTCATATCGTCATTTCTTTATAATTTTCTAAGAATACTATGCTTCAAATTGTTCATTTGATGCTTCTTGTGAGAAACCCTACTTGGGAGACAATTTTGTTTTAGTTTTTTTGGCTTACAATAAGCAATATCCTGAGTAAAACCAATATCCTTATAATCTGCTAGCTGCAGTATCCTGTATCCATATATATCACTCCATGTTCATTCATCTCTTGCAATTTCTCCAGAATTTCCAGCTATTCTGCACAGAACCTGTAATCGTGACATAAGCGCAGATCTTGTGCGTTGGTGTCAATCATGATGAGAAAGTTCCTTGACTTGAAAGCTCATAGAGAAAGAGAAAAAAAAGAGGAAAAAGGCCAATGCAATAAGAATTATACCTTTTTGACAAAAAAACCTAATGCCTGAACCAAGTGTGAGTATACATCTAGACCCAGAAAGAGACATCTATGTTTGTGGAACACAAGCAAAGAGAGATCTAACTAGTCAATCGAACGCGTTATTATTGATGTGTAATGGACCCCTCCTCACGCTGAATCCTTCCGAAAGATCTGATCAACAGCACGAGGGCAGGGTCGGAGACAACCCATCTCCGATTCTCACCATTCATCATCGATATTGATCTATAGGCCATTTTTGCAGGACCCTTTCAGCTTATCATCTGTGCCCATTAATGTATCTCCCCTTCTCAATCTGTCTCTCAACCAGTGGACCATATATCTTGTTCCCATATACATTCATGCTTGCCTAGGGAATTCCTTTTCAAACTGTACTACTTTAACCATCAATATCATATATGTTTGTAAACTTCTTTCTTATCATGGGAGGTTCTTTAGGCCACGAGCCAATGAGGATTTAACATATATGCATGCTCTTGACTGAAATTGCTAGGATGACAAGAGCAGGGTTAACCCTTTTGAGGTCGATATGTGTCTTCCATGTTAATGTTGGTTAATGACTTAGACATCATTTTAACCTATGCCTTCCGTTCTTTGGCTATTGTTATTTTTCTTCCACTCACAGCCCCCAAGAACATTATAGTTATACCCACAAGCACTATGTTTTAACTAGATCTTTTTTCTGGGATGACTAACAGATAAATTTCTCTTTAGTTACATGTGCATATTTGAGAACTGTAGGTGCAAGTCTTCATCATATGCACCTGGCTTTTCAAATATATGAAATCATACAACAGAAATTAGCCAAAGGTAGATGACCACTCTAAATCACATGATGATCAATCATCATCTAATAGAAATTGACACATTGCTGGTAAAAATAACTTCTTTCGTTTTATTCCATGGATCAAGAAATAGAGTACAAAAAGAAGTCTTTTCAAATTTGTCCAAATTTTGTTGTTTTCAATCATATTCTCCTTATAGAATATATATTAGCTAGGGGTCTAGAAAGTATTATTAAATAAGTCTCTTTTTCAATGCCAAATGTTAGAATTAATACCTACAAGGGTGCAATGATAGTTCATGTCCCTTTGAAAGAAGCTTGCGTTTCACACTTTAATATAAAGGGAGATAGACAGAGAGTACTGAGAGTTGCAACATCAATAGAAGTGGAAAGGGACAGGAGTGAAGTTGAAGAGTTTCGTTGGAACTATTGATTGGGAACCATATATATACCTATTGTGGGGTTCACAGTAAAAAGACCTTAGGACATATTATCGACACTAAAACTAGAAAGTTTCGACTAGTTAAACAGCGGTTAATTTGGGTTACAAATATTATTAGTTAATTTGTTATATATCACATGCATACATTACAATGATTTCTCTTCACCAAACTCTATCAACCATAAATTATATATAATTACTCTAACTAATATGAATCCTAAAGTGTAATGTTTTGTTCAAAAAATTGAGAAAAGAGAGAAAGGGTGACAAATTTTGGAGGACAGTTGATATCAAAAAGAGTTTTAAGATCCATGCTAGGACCCTCCCCAGCATCTCCTTTTGTTAGTTACGCTAACTCTAGCGATCTGTCTCCACATTTTCTACAGAACCTCCTCACAGTTTATACATTTTATTTTTGATATTTATGATGTTTCCTTATTATTAGTTTTTTTTTAACATATAGATGGTCACAGAGAGAGAGAGAGAGAGATTGATGTTGAGCCCTACAAGAATAATAGTGGTGGCGGCAGTGTCAGACTTGAGCAAAGGTAGGAAGGACACTTCTCTGGTGCCCAGATTCATGAGGCCCATTCATTAAAAGAGCTAAAATTAATAAATTGATAAATATATTTATTTAAATAGTTGAAAATTTAAAATTAAATTGATATATTTGTTAAAAGGGATAAGAAACTAAAAATTCAATAAATTTGCTTCAAGATGTTTATATATACAAAAAGATTTTTTTGGGAATTTACTAGGTAGAAAATGAAAAGAAAAGAATTTGTAGTTGAGTTTTTTATTATAAATTTCAAGCTTTATTGAATAGAGTTAAAAAAGAGTTCAGTTTTAACCATCAATTGGACGGTTTTACGATTCTGATTCAATCTTGTTAAGGAGAAGAAAAGAAAATGTTATTTTTATATTTTATATTTGTATTTGTCCCAATTATGCATTTATATTAACAACGATATATCTATTAATATAATAATATTTGATCCTAGTATATAATTGAAATTTCAATCTATAACTTTTCATTTAAACTCTATCTTTCAATAAGAAGTTTTGATGGTCCCTTTATATTTTTGCGTAAAGATTTTATTATGTAATCTTGTCTACCAAAAAAGAATCTAAGTTAAATTTGGAGGAATCATATTTGGGATGAGGGTTGCGTGGGGTTGATGTTTTCGGACAGCATAATTTTTAAAAAAATTTAAACTTTTAAATAAGAAAATATCTCGACTAAGTTGTGGTGGGCCCCATCGATAATTAGATTAGAATGGATGAACATTTATCTAAAATTATATACTAAAATTTTGGAAAAAGAAAAAGAGATAACTATTGTGACATTTTCGTAATATTTGATATTTTTCTTAATCGAAAGTTTACATTCATCGGCATATATTTATCTACCATATATAATGATACACCTCTCCTTTAGCACTTAAAAGATTTACTATTTGGTGTTAGATATTTACGTAATAACTAATAATTTATACATTATGTAAAAATTTTAATTAAAATAATTTGCCAAATATTTGTTATAGTAAATAATAAACATTTTGTATAAGAGAAATGAAGTATATAAATTCAAATCGAATATTAATTAAATAATATGTAGTTATTTTAATAACCCATACAATAGGTATAAGCATAAGCCCAATCCTAGTACATACTAAAAGAGAAGAAGATCCTGGCAATTTAAGTACGAGTGAGTGCTATATGAATAATTAACAAAGGTAGTCATTTAGAAGGCAGGTTCAGATTTAGCAAAACTATTTTAGAGTTTATATGCTACGCTACTCTTACACATAAATCATATTTATAACTTACAATACAATAATTTGTAAATTAATCGTTAGATTAATAGATATCAGAAAATCTATGAATAAATGTTTTTACATTTTATAATCTAAAAATGTTTAAATGCATCGATGGTGAGGATTTGATAAAAATAATCATGATGAAGAAATACAATAAGTTGAGAATTTCTTTAGAGTTAGTTACTTTTTAGTTGTTGTAGATATTGCAATTGCTTCATTGAAGAATAGATTTGAACAATTAACGATATTTGAAAGCATTTTTAGATTTTTATTTTATTAAAAGAAGTTGAGATCATTGGATAATAATGAATTAAGAGAATGTTACTAAATTTACAACTACTTTAAAGTTAAAGTTATTAAAAATGCATTTGAAATTATAATGTCATAAGAAAGGCTAAATGATTTAACTATTTTATATATAGAAAAGGATATATAGTACAATATTGATCTTGATACCTTTATTAATGATTTTACATATAGACATGTATGGAAATTTTGTTTTTCACGATCATTTGTATGCTTGTTAGTACAATTCTCTTGGCATTTTGCAATTTGATATTGTTGTTCGGTTATTCTACTACTATTTTATTGTTGCAGCTATTGCTATTTTGTTGATGTTGCCACTATTTTTAAAGGTTTTATTGCTGCTGACATTTATAAGATACTGTTAGCTGTTGTTATGATTATTTATTATTTTGTTGAGTATGACTTGAGTCATTTATGTACAGATAATAAACTAGTTAATAAAAATAAGATTTTAAAGCTTATATATTTATGTATTGTCGATTTATTAAGATCTTTTTTCACTTTATTCTGATCTTAAAAAATGTTAAGAATGACACTGCCAAGTCATGGGTGTTTAAAATACCGTTCTGTACTAGCCATTATAGGCTAGACAGTACCGTACCAGTAGAAAAATGGAACGGTATCTAAGGTATTGGTATTGTCTGTCGATATCAGGTATTTTCGTTTGGTAATGGCCGGTATTCAAAATATTGGCCGTATACCGACCGGTACCGTAAGTTTTAGAAAAGTGAGGGACTATTTAGCAAAAAGCAAAAAAAAATTACCCATGACGCCTACACACTCTCGTTAATTTGATTTTTTCTCTCTCTTTCTCAGACTCACCTCCATTCTCTCTCAGTATCTCACACTCTCGTCTCCATTCTCTCTCTCTTCTCCTCTCCCTCTCTGGCGATGCTTCTCCCTCTCCAACAACAAGATAACCACGAACCGTCGCACCATACGACTGTGATCTTCCTCCACCACGCAAACCTGCCACCACCGAACCTCCTCCATCAAGCTTTAACCCTCCCTTACGAGGACCACCACCGCACCACGCTACCACTAAACCTCCTCCACGCCTTTGTTATCAGCTACTCTCCTCTTGTCCTGCATGCATGAACAGCTTCCAGATCTGGAATAATACCAGATCTAAACCCAACCCGATCCGAAAAATGATTATGAATTTGTTTGGGTTTGTTTTCACTTTTCAATTTGCTTAATTGCATTTGTGATTATGAATGGGTTGGAAGTTAGAAGTTGGAATGAAATTGCGATTTGGATTTGTGATTTGCGTTGATTGGATAATGGATTGGAGTTGAATGAAATGAATTTGGTTCATTGGTTGTGGTTTGGATCATGTCAAATTTATCTTAATTTTTTTATCATTAAAAAACACGATATGCATGAATTAAAAGTTAGAAAGTTTGAACTTAAATTAAAACCTTAAAACCGAGAATGTAAAGATTTTAAAGTAAATAATTAATTGACATATTCTTAAAATTATTGTAATGGTATGTGGATAAATAATTAATTGAGTATAATAATAATTCGATTGTGGTCTTGTGGAAGAGCCGAAGAGGAGGTCTTGTAATTGTAATTATTGTATATTAAATTAGAAAAAAAGGCAAAATCTATATCTTTAAGTTATCTTTATCCCAAAATTAGTCCATCTCATCAAGTCTCTTGCATATTCACCTTTATTTATCCAAAAATTAGTCCATCCCATAGTTTTTGCATATTCAAAATCTTATTTTCTTATTACTCCATTTTTATCTCATTTATAGTAACTTGGCATTATATCTTCGAATAAGTGTGAAAGTTTCTAATGGTGTGGTGGTTACTGTGGTGTTTAGGGGTGATGGTTGAAGTTTTTTAAAATTTGGAATTTCTCAAATACAAGCAAACAGGCAGATTGTAGGGCGAATTCCGAACAAATGGCTTGGAATTTGGAGGTGATTCTTCAAGCAAAATTGTAGAATAGAACATGGGCTACAACGTTAGTGAAGGAAGTTTGTTAATCGGATCAATGGGTGAAAAGTTATGAATTTTTTAATTCGACTATGTTTTGGAAATCGTGGCTGCAGATTAGACGATGTCAAAGTGCATTTATGAGCAAATGACTAGGCATTTTTGGGTGGTTCTTGAGGCTAACTTGAAGTTCAAGAAGTGAACTACAACATTGATGAAGGAATTTTGTCGAAATGATGAGAGCAAAAAAAAGATATGATTTTTCTTGTTTTGGACGCTCTGGATTAGGAATTTGGGCAGATTTTCAGGAAATGATGCAAAAGGAGCTGATGTGAAGAATTTGACTAAAATGGAAGATTAGATGAATGAAAGGGAGTGATCAGGTGAATAAGGAAAGATAATTGAGTGTTTTTGGACTGCATATAAAACCTAATTGATAGTTTTTGGGAACTAACAAAACCTAAATAAAGATGATAACTTGCAAAAGCAAATCTCTCTCACGATTTGAAGTTGATAATCTGACTTAAATGTTGGAGAGCTTTACATTGCTATATATAAGGAAATAAGGCAAACGAAAAAGGACTGATGGAGAATCACATAATTTGGTTTCTCACCAGCCATTAAGTCACTATAAAACAACATTAATAAGGAAATAAATAAACATAACTCAAGATAATAAAAGATCTGATCATAAAGGAAATAAAACATCATAAAGAAGGAGAATTAGAGTCTTTATTTATCTCCCAAATTCAGCCAAACCTAGGAATGAAATGGGCTGCATTTGGACCTTAAATTGGGCTGCGAATTAAGTCTAACACAAGTAAAAATGCACAGCACACATTGAACTTGTTGACCGGAACACCTGATGTAATTTGAGCTTAAAAAATAAGTGCTTTGTGAATTCTAAATGGCCTTAACAAAATTGTAGTTGTAAGACCAAGTTAGGTTCTTTTTCAAATTCTTCTTCACCATCCGGATCATCATCATTACCATCATCACTTTCATTTGGACTATTCGGATTAAGGCCCATGTTTAGAACCTCTTGTATGACTTGGCTTGATGGTCCTCCATCAGTTTCTTAGTTCATCTTAATGAAAAAAATTACTCAACTTGTGCATTTGATTTCAAGATATTTATTAAAGGCAAGGATTTATCAAGATATGTTGATGGCAATAATCATATTCCTGAAAAAACAAGAATAAAGATGAACATGCTAAGTGAAGTTGAGGATGTTTAAGTCATGACTTGAATTTTTAGATTTATTGCGCCATCATCTTAAATCTTTGAACCTTCAAGACTACAAAGCATAACATTGTACTTCGATTTTAAATTTAGCTTGAATTTACTACTGTTGGTCCCCGTTTCCGAAGCCCAACGATCGCTCCAAATATCATAACATAAGTCGTGCTCATAGCACCCTAAAGGGGTTATTTCAATTAACCCTCATCATTTCATCTTCATTCTTGTAACGCCCCAAAATTTTTTCTCAAAATATGCTCAATGGCGTGCCCATACAAAACAGTCACCATGCTGAAACTCATTTCTCCTGTTTGTGAACAGAATTTGGAAATCTTCAAACCCGAATTTTGATTTAACTTCTTCAAAGAAATCGTAACTCTAAGTCTCTAATTTTTTTTGAAGCAAGAATCACTTCAATTGAAGCTCTAAGACTCAAGATATACTTAAAAATCCTATGTGTGCACATACTCCAATTATGCTCTTCAACCCGAACCCTCACTTGTTCTAATGCAAACTCTCTTGAATTAACTCCAAATGGTACAAACTTATTATTTATAGAAAGATACATGTCTTAGGAATCTATTGGTCCAAGAATCACTTCATTTCGAGGTCGGATGAGGGAGTTATGACCGAAAGAATCCGACATGTTCATATCCTCACTCATAATGAACATACTTTAGTAAAAATGCCATAACTCTCACTATAGGTGTCGGATTGACTTCATTTTTAGACGGTTAGAAAGTAGACATCTAGTGCTATAACTTTTATGAAGACCAAAAATTTAAATTTTGTCATTTTCTGGGTCAAAACACACGGACCGTGTGAAATCACACGGTCTGCCCATGTGACCTACAGGTGAAAATGGTGCTCTTGGTCTAAAAACACACGGCCCGTGTGAATTCACACGGGCTGGCTGTGTGACTTACGGATCTTACCAATTTTTCACCCTCCAAAGGTTCCTAAACCCCTCCTAACATTCCCTTACCTCATATTTTACCAAAATCAACCTTTTTCTAGTCCGATATCACTTCATATACGCTAATGGTTTGGGAATTTCGTCCACTTCGACATCCTAACTTGCAATAAGCATAACTCTCACCTCCGATATCGAAAATTTGCAAAATTTATAGCGTTGAAAAGCTATAAAGACGAACTACAACTTCAAAGAAGGAAACTTTGGCCAATTCTACCTAGATCGATACAGTTTTTCATTGGAAGTCAGAATATACAATTTCCCTTATGAAACTTAGCACATTCATCCCAACTAACTTCTTCTATCACAACATCATTGCCAACCATTCATCCTCCAATTGGCATTCATACATCACTCAAACTCAATTCATATGATTTTTTAAATTCAATAACATCTTATGAATCACCAAGCTCCTCTCTTGCTTTTCCATAATATCTCACACATATATAACACTCATATTCAAAGTTCATCAACTCAAAGGATTTCCTTTTTAAGTGTGCTTAATTCCAACTCAATTAATACATCCCATGAAACCTTTACAATCGCTAACATCCTATTCTAAAATGAACAACAATTCGCAATCTCAACGAAGAATCATATGCATACACACAAGCCATTTTCATTATCATAAATTCCAACCTTAAAAAGACATATACATATACAAAAGGAAATCCTCGATTTCCTGTTCTCATTTCTATGCAAAGTAAATCATTGAACAAACTTTATTTACAAATCAAAATACACATCACAAATTGAGAACAATACAAATGAATGCTCAATGTTCAACATACTTATTAAGCTATACAAAGAATTCAAACTAGCTTAGTACAAAGGCTATCTATCTCGAGGTTGTCCAATTGTCTTGCAAGGATCGCTAATTCTTCTCGTTCTGCACCTGAGGAGGGAAATTATTGGGTTGAGCTACACAGCTCAGTGGCTAATATATTTATAGCCATTGGCGATGAGCCATACAAACAAGCACATATATATAACCATTCATATAAGCATATTCACCTTCCAATTCAAACTCCAACAATGCAAACTCAACCTTCATCATGCATAATTCAATACATAATCACATTAACCATATTGATGTAATCTATCATCCAAGCATTTTACACAATTTGCATCACAGCTTAACATGTCAAAATGCAAATGCACAATCAATTGGCTCGAGGGTTCTGTGAGACAAAACGACGAAAATGAAGTTTACGCCGTGAACGAAACGAGTCCATTTTTCGGATCTCGTGGGCCACAAGCGGGCAGCCGGGAGAAGGCTTTTTACGTCAACGTGCACGTGACTACGAAACGGTTCCTCTCTCGCCCAAACAAAGCACATAATCACATTTTCATGCTCAAATCAATTCTTCACAATTTCATAATCTCATACTTTTGTTCTTTCCATTTGATCAAAATGCCATAAGGCATAGCATAATCATGCTCATATACAATTCAAAATGTCATAACCTTTTTCAAGGTATGACATGGTCATAGTTCATCATACAAAAAGTCATTCATCTTTCATGACATAACATGATAATTGTCACAATTCAATCATTTCAAAATGTCATA
>JAOTBA010000205.1:8957609-8973557 GCA_025629845.1 Erythroxylum squamatum
ACCACACAAAGAGTTATGATCAAAACATTGGAATCCATACACATTCCATTTTTCAGCTTTTCTATCTAACTTCCATTTCTATCATTCCACTACCAATCTTACTCCAATTAGCATGCAATTTATCTAAGAAATCAGCTACAATTCCATCCAAACTTTCACTTACATACATAGTCACAAAATTGGCAGCACACACACAATTGGCTTTCCTTAATTTCCATTCATCTTTAATCACAAAATCCACTTCAAACCATCCAAATTTTCATACAACACATACTACCTTTACATTCATTATTCATCCTCACACAAACATGAGCTTATACCCAAACAATCAAACCACAAACCTCATGAAATTAATGCACAATAAATCATAATTAATGTACAATAACTCCCAATTAATGCATCTAACTACTAATTAAAGAACATATAATCAAAGTCTCACCTAACCAAGCTTCAACTTTCCAAATCTTCACATTAACCACCAAAGCTTTAATTCCCTCCAACACATACAACCACCATCTTCTTGAGAGAGTAGAAAGCTTAGGTTTGATTTAAAGGACAAAAGGAAAGCAAGTATGGAGAAGAAGGTAGCAAGGATAAGCAAAACAAATCAAAACAAAAAGAGGGAAAAGGAGGCTACGAACATGGAGGAGGAAGCTTTAAGAAATGTTTCTTTTAGCTTTCAAGTATGCAAGTGTCGTGGAAGAAGGTGCTTGCTAGGTGAATGTAAGCAAGCATTTAATGAAGTTAAGATGTGTCACCATGACACTTGTCATGTTAAAGAGAAAAAGACAAAAAAAATCAATTAATATCATTTAATAAAAGAAACCCTAATACATGTAATTTCTAAATCATCCAATACCAATGGTCCCAATTATAATCCCAAAATCATTTACTCAATATTCCAGTGCCATTGGGCATAAATTTTTGGTACCGGAAACCAATCGTTCCGCCAGGCGGCGATTTTTTCGGTCTAGAAAGTTTCCCCGAAAAATTCCAGAAAATTTTCTAAAATTCCCCAAAAATGCAAAACACATAACAGTTCACTCCAAATAATATTTCAAGCATGAATTCATATTTTTCTACAATAAATTCACAGGTAGGCACATACACCGGGAAATGTCACGAATGCATGTACAATCATTTTTATGTGCAATTTTCACTGTTCACATGTAAGGTTATGCATACAGATTTCAAAACAATTCTAAACACTTTTAGCCCTTTCCAATTTACCATTCTGCCCTTCTCATCGGGGGTGGGATGTTACATTACCAGACTTTGAGAAGTTATTTAAAGTGGAGTGTGATACGAGTGGGATAGGTATCGAGGCAGTATTATCCCAAGAGAAAAGGCCTGTGACATACTTCAGTGAGAAACTAAGTGAGGCAAGGCAAAAATGGGCTACCTATGATAAGGAGTTTTATGTTATTGTGAGGGCTTTGAAGACATGAGAGCACTAATTAGTTAGAAAGGAGTTTATTCTTTATACCGATCACCAAGCATTGAAGTATTTGGGAAGTCAGAAGCAGTTGAGGACCAAGATGTATGCTAGATGGTCAACTTATATTGACAAGTTCCCCTATAAACTTGTCCATAAAGCTGGGAGAAACAATGTAGTGGTAGACACGTTGAGTCGACGAGTAGCCATGATCAAAACGCTAACATTTAAGATTGAAGGTTTCGAATACTTGAAAGACTTATATGTTGACGATGAAGACTTCAAAGGAATATGGCAAACTTGTCAAAGAGAGAAGTTGAATAAAGACTACCACATTCATGATGGGTTCCTTATGAGAGGTAACCAACTATGCCTCTGGTGGACATCAATGAGGGAAAAGATAATTAGAGACTTACACGGGGGAGGGTTAGATGGGCAATTAGGCAAAGACAAGACACTTGAGGACGTACGTAAAAGGTATTTTTGGCCTAAATGAAGGAGAGATGTTGTTTCTATTGTTTTAGGTGCCAGATTTGCCAAACTTATAAAGGTCATGTATCAAATGCAGGTTTATACATGCCATTACTTGTGCTTGACAATATTTGGGAAGATATTTCCATAGACTTTGTACTGGGTTTACCAAGAATGCAAAGGGGCATGGATTCAGTTTTCGTAGTGATTGACAGATTCTCTAAGATGGTGCACTTTTTACCATGTAAGAAGACAGCAGATGCAACAGCCATTGCTAAACTGTTCTTCCGAGAGGTGGTGAGGATCCACAGGGTTCCAAAATCAATTATCTCTGATAGAGATACTAAGTTTCTGAGTCATTTCTGGAGAACTTTGTGGGGTATGTTTGATTCATCCTTGAAGTATATTAGCACAACTCACCCACAAATCCATGCACAGAATGAAGTGGTAAATAGGACTCTGGGTAATTTAGTGCGTTGTATTTATCGTAATAAGCCAAAGAATTGGGATTTTCTTATCGCACAAGCTGAGTTTGCCAACAACAATGCTATCCATAACTCTATCAGTCAATCTCCATTCTCCGTGGTTTACACTAAGGTACCAAATCATGTATTAGACCTTATTCAATTACCTAAAAATATTAACATCTATGCTAGTGCAACCAAGTTTGCTAAAGAAACCCAAGAAATACAAGTTGAGGTGAAGGAACAACTTGAAAATGCTAATGTGAAGTATAAGGCTAATGTGGACCCATATAGGAAGAATCAAGTGTTTGAGGTAAGAGATGAAGTAATGGTGTTTATGAACAAGAAGCGAATTACTGAACATCACCACAAGTTGAAGGCCAAGAAGTATGGTCCATTCAAGATCATGAAGAAAATTAATGACAATGCATATGTCATTCAGTTACCTTTATGAATGGGTAATATCAACCCAATCTTTAATGTTGCAGATATTTACCCCTACTTATCGGAGTGCAAGTTAGGTTATCTAGAGTATAACTCGAGGTTGAATTATTTACAAGTGAAAGAGACTGACACGGAACTTTAGATTAAAAATTTTATTTATTTATTTATTGTGTTTTACTTTTATTAGGACTACAAAGACGTTTTTATCCTTATTATTAAGTTCTAGGTCATTATAACTCATATAAATACTTCTTTATTGTATTGTGGAAGGACCTTTGTGTATTTTCAATCAAAATATTCTATTTTTCTTAAAGTTTTCGTCTACCTTTTAAGTTCTTTGTAGATCTTGAATTAGATTTGCATTTTTTGTACTCTTGGATTAGAGTACTACGCTTTCGCACGGTATCACCCTTTTGAGAATTAAACAATTCTTTTCATATTAATCTTTTATATATCTGATACTTGGTCACTCAATTCATCTCAAACTGAAATGCTTATCGGTCATTTGTAAACTTAAACAACCCTTCTGGATGGATTTGATCATCCTATGCAGCAATAGTATTGTTCGTAATGTTACTACAATCTATTAATTTGTCTTTTTTATTTATTTATCCAAATCATAGTTGTTTTTATTTTTTAAATATACAAAGATATTAAACAGTTCTAAGACTTTAAATACTTACTACTTGCGAATTATATTACAAATGCAGATTACTGCAATAATTGTAAAAGCAGATGCAATTGTGCATGTAAACCTAATTACAGCAGGTTATTAGATATAGATTTACAGTTAAGCGTAGTTTTATAAGAATCGAAGTTTTAATGTAGTCATGGTTTAATATCGAAATTAATTAGTATTGACGGTGTGAGTGGTGGGGTCATCACAATCAGAGGAGGGCCGGGCTGGCTCTAGAACATACATTTGTCTTTTGCTTTGTTTTATGTTCTACGTAAAGTTTCTCCCAACCATCATCTGACACGTAGTTCTCAGTCGTCTTGTGTACAAAACTTCTATTGCAGGTCTTGGTAATCTAATTCCGTGATTTTCGTAGTCAAAGGGGTTGCCTTTGTACTTACTCTTGGAGCAAAAAGGTTGAATCTCCAGCCCAAAGGGCCCCCCTATATCTCGGCCCGACGAAATAACTGGGAGGATATAAATCAGGTACTCAGCGGCTCGCTAAGAGGGAGGTGAGCAACCCACAGGCCTACAAGGAGCCCACCCTCAAAGCTCACAAGGAGCTCAAGAATGTTACTCCCACACTGCAAACCGTGAAATTCGAACCTTGCACCTTAGAGCAAATTTGCCCCTCTAAAATTAACTGAGCTACGCCCTCCGGCCGCCTTTGTACTTACTCTTAATCGACCATTTGGTAACAAGCGTTGTGAATCAAAGGAAAGTGAGTTCACTATGTAAAAAAATCAACGTTGTAAAAAATAGATTTATGACCATTTTTCAATTATTTACCAAAGGCTAATAAATAAAATAATATACCAAATTTCTATTAGTCAAAATCTAAAAATTTTACATAATTATTCCGTTCAAATGACCAAAATACCCCATTAAAGTGATCCCCGTATGTTTGCACGTGGAAGAGAGCGTGATGTTAACGTGCCTTTGTCCATTAAATTGAGAATCTATATTTTACGAAACTGCTTCATTGCATTAAGCAAACACATATCAATATCACTGAAAATTATAGAATATATTTATACATGAATATTCATAATGTCGTTTTCCTGCCATTTATTAGTAGGCTGAAAATATAGATAATCAGTATAAATTGTTTGGGCGAGGTGTTTTAGGTAATCTGTCTAAGAGAATGAAAGGAACCGTCAACCGTCTGAGATAGGAACGACGCGCGGCTTGCTCGGGCGGTGTTTTGGCCGTACCACGTGGCCAGCCTTTGTCATGTTTCGCCGTGGTACATGGGTGGAAAGGTTGAAAGCGAAAACTGAGAGAAATAGGCGAGTCTTTATTATCTGCTGAGACGCAGACGCGGACGCTAACGAGAACTTCAAGTTTAAACAGGGAAAAGAACTTCTTGTTGTATATTGGATATAAAAGCCACAAAATCTGTTTTAATTAAATTTAAATGTTTCTTTAATTTTTTTAAAAAATTGAACAACTTTTTAAAATTATTTTAAACTTTAAGTAGTGGAGTCAAATGATTCAACATTTTTCATATATTAATTGTTTAAATCAGTTCAAATAAATGTATACTTTACCGGCCCAAAAATGTACATTTTCTTTTTTAATTAGGATCTATCAAGCTAAAGAATTAAAAAAATCAAAGTAGATAGTGTAACTTATTTATGCTTTATTGCATTTAATAAAAATAAAAATATAAAAATTTATACTCTACTAGATAATGTTTGTATTTAATTATACTTTAGTTAATGATGCGATGGTCCTTATAAAAATTCATGTATTAACAATTAGTTCATTACATTTCATAAAAAGAATCTTCTAAAATTTTTACAACTATTTTTTAATTATTTCAACTAAATCTTAAGTTATAATATTGGAATAAATTGCCTGAATTAAACATAAAAGTTAATTAATTACATGTGAATAAAAAAATTTAGTTATATAAGTTTAATATTAGTATTTAATGATTTTTAGTCGATTTATTGTTTTTAAAATTATTTTATAAATAAGATGGCATGATTTAATTTTCTTTACTTCTCTAATTTTCATATGAACTCCTTATTTTTTAATCAATGAATAGAAAGATATTTTTTTTGGGTAATTAATGAATAGAAAGATATTAGCGTGACCTGTAACGTAAGAAACATTCATATTCACCATTTCGTAAAAATCTTAGCTTCTACTAAACCTAATTCTAGACATTGGTCCCTCTTATTCCACAATCAACTATTCTAATGCTAATACAATAATAAAACGGTTCGCCTAGCTAATGCTACTTTCACTAGTACATACATAAGCTCCAAAAACAAAATACGCATATCACTTGACATATAATTATTTTAGGAGCCCAAAAGGCACCTTGTGAGTTTTAATTTGGATAATGTGTTAGTATCTTACTGTTAGCTTATGATTAACATACAGAAAAAGTATTGACACAGAGAAGGCAATAAGAGTGAACATAGGCAAGAAATAGAAGGGTAGTGCTGTACAAAGCTAGAATGGTTGCTGTACTAAACTAAGGAATGAGTGACGTGAGAGAATGGGGACAACCCTAAGAACCCCAGGCGCAACTTAGGCCTCCACAGGTCTACTCTTTTCTCCTCTTTATATTTGTCCCACACTTGGCTTCTTTCTCTTCTTGAACTCAAATTTCCTTCATCTCACCATCTTCTTCAATCCCTTTTGCATGTCTTCTTCTTCTTCATTCCTTCTGTCTTAAACAAGTTATTATCACAATTCATCACCGTCACCACTACGACTGTTACCTCTAAGATAAGGTAAGCCCTCGTATTGTAGTAATGCTTGGAGGTATACTATTCTTTTAGACATGGAAATCAAGCTCTTTCATCAAAAACTAAATCTTTCAAATACCCAAATGGGAGAAAATCGGAATTCTTTGATCCAATAAACAAATGGAGTTTCTCATTTGTGGATGACTTTTCTTATGTTTCTTCTTTTTCCATAGTTAGCTAGCTAGTCAATGTCTATATCTAAGGTAATACATTCTTTACCCTGAAACTTTACATTTATGCATTTGTTGTCGCAATCCCACTTCGTCCAAAGTTCACTTAACTTCGGCTTTCCATGAACAATCGGGTCAAGAATAATGAACCTGACTAATATTTCACAAGATTTGGTAAAAGATTGTTATTTCTTTGTTACTATATTTGTCCAAACTCTCAAGCTCACGATTCTCCTGAAATCTATTGCTGATCTTCTCTCTCTCTCTCTCTCGGTCTCTCTGAGAACCACCATGTCGCTAACACCTTGAAAGGATATTCTCAACAAATCAATCTTGACCATGTCGCAGAAACACTAACTTCTTGACAGAAAACTTTCACCTATATGAGTTTAGAGCTTCATATTACTTATTTCATGATAGATTGAGGGAATTACACTCTTGTTCGAGTCTGCATTTTCACTGAGAGCCTAGCTATTGAGGAAAAGGAAATAAAAGAGATCAGGTTATGTCATGGAAATTCTAGACAAACAGACAAGATCGTCAGATCCCAGTTCAGCAACAAGAAAAAGACTCTGCAAGTGCTTCAAGAGTGCTTTTCTTTTCTCTTTTGTATCTACTTAGTCTCTTTGCAGGCTTGATCCACCAATAGAGGAGTGTTCCTCTTTTTGCCAACCCTAACCTTTTCTCTGTGGAGAAACGCGTGCTAAATTTTAGATAACGTCATGTTCTTTGTCCACCATTGCCAATCCTGCTTTTTAAACCCCATACCTTATTTTTCTTTGATTGCTTAATTCTCTCTCTATTGTCATCAGTTTATAACACGACTAGTTTCCAAAAAGTTGTTTTTGTTCTATGTTCTGTTAATTGTCAGTGGTTTAATTAATTAATGGTGTACAGTAGTCTTTAGGTTTTTTTTACTAATGTAATGGGAACCCCGTTCTTGAGAAATCATTTCCGCCATTCATCAACACAAGACAACATCATTAGCAAAGACCTCTAGTTGTCCGTTTCTTGACACCCTGCACAAGTAGCTATAGGCGTCAATGAACTCTTCAACTTAAATTTTTTTCACCAGAACAAAGTCTCATGATTCTGTTTTCCTTTCTCTTTCACCTCTTTCTCTATTTTCTATCCCCATAAAAATCATTGTTATTGAAGGGAAGGTATTCTATTGTGTCGTAACTCATAACCCGCGTTTATTTTCCTTTCGTAGATAATACGTTGTGACTATTGCTCGCCACCAAATGAGTTGATGATTATAGCTGATAACACTTGTCACCTTTTTACTTAAAGAGTGTTCATTATTTCTCAGCATATATTTTTATTCTTCTATCTATCTTTACATTTCTATACCTTTCAATTTTTATCTTTCTCTCTTCTTTGGTTTCCTATTCATAAGTTCGTCGACATGGTTATGATTTAAAGACGATGATGAAGTGAAAGGCACCTATAGTAATGGTGGAGCTGGTGAATTTGATGCAGTACCAGGTTCTATGATGGAGTCAATGGAGTCTTGTGTTCCACCGGGATTTCGGTTTCACCCCACAGATGAAGAGCTTGTGGGATATTATCTGACGAAGAAAGTTGCATCACAAAAGATCGATCTTGATGTCATTAGAGATATAGATCTCTACAGAATTGAGCCATGGGATCTACAAGGTAGCGAGGTTTTTCTTTTGATCATTGCATGTTTCTTTCTTTTCCCTTTCTAGGGTTCCAGATGATATACATAATGTCTTTTGGTTGAGATGGATCGCGTTTTTAGGATATATTACAGGATAGAATTATAGTGTTTCAATTCCCTCTCCTTGCTGAAGTTGTTTGTGTAGGTTTTCTTACAATTTTTTCTTATGGCTTTCTAATGAGTTAACAGTTAGTAAACATTATAATGAAACTAAGCTAACTCCATCGGACACTCTTAGATGAGCTAATGTTCTATTACTTATCTCATATGGCTTATGAGACCTAAATTTTGATTTGCAGAAAGATGCCGGATCGGGTACGAGGAGCGGAATGAATGGTATTTCTTCAGCCACAAGGATAAGAAGTATCCGACGGGGACAAGGACCAACAGAGCTACTATGGCAGGGTTTTGGAAGGCAACTGGGAGAGACAAGGCAGTGTACGACAAAAAAAAGCTGATTGGGATGAGGAAAACCCTTGTCTTCTACAAAGGAAGAGCCCCAAATGGTCAGAAAACTGATTGGATCATGCATGAGTACAGGCTTGAATCGGACGAGAATGGTCCTCCTCAGGCAAGCGCATATCATTGTTGCTACTAATCTGTCTCACTCTCTTCATAATCATATTTTAATATTTAACCATCACTGAAGGGGAAGGTAGAATGTTTTCATGGTCTTCCAGCATGTTAAATTTTTTTATGAACCTTGAGAATCTCTTTTATTACCTGATATATGTGGAAGCTTCTTTTGCATACATACAAAAGCGTCTCTAAAGAGAATTCGGAATCCATTACTGTTCCTTAATGGGACAAGATAATTAGCTGTAATAAGTTCATCATGTTACCTATCTTTTGATGTTTTATAATGGCACCCTCCTCTCTCTCCACTTGTAAGTTTGCGTCTTTAAAGAGTAAAAGAAAGGCTTTACTTACAAGTCAAATTCAACAATTTCTGATACTTTCTTTGAGTTTACCACTATGTTTCCATGCATAGATTCATAGATCAATGACCCAAGGATGTGCAGTGTCACCTTAGGTGACTTTTAGAAAGATGATCACTTTCGCCATCTACAAGTCAAAAGTTATCATCGAATAACTCTGAACCAATCTCTTTCTTTATATTCATTTTGTCAACAGAAATATTCCAATTTTCTTCCATGTTCACCAACTTTTGGACTGTGTCCACTACTTCTCTTCCCCAAACAAAAAGAGAACTATCAAAAGTGAAAACAAAAGCTGCAAAAAAATGGAAGGGCGTCATGTCTCTAAGCAAAGCATCCAACTTTTATCAACTTCTTCGATTATTGTAAAACTTTGGCATGAATTTCGAAAGTTCTCATCTGTTATTTGCTTAACTTTCACTGCAGGAAGAAGGATGGGTTGTTTGTAGAGCATTCAAGAAGCGAACTAATAGCCAAATCAAGACCATGGAAGGGTGGGACTCGAGCTATTTTTATGATGAATCAAGTGCGGTTAGTTCAGTGGTTGACCCGGTTGATTATATCCCGAGACAGCCTCAGAGCTTTATGAATCAGAATTTCTTATGTAAGCAAGAGGTAGAAGCAGATAATTTAAGTTTCATGAATGGAGATAATTTTATACAGCTTCCTCAGTTGGAGAGCCCATCTCTGCCATCAATTAAGAGGGCAACAAGCTCAAGGTATGTATTACCAGCGAACGGCAATAACAATAGCAGCAATGTTGAAGAAGAGCAAACTACAGGGGGCAACAGCGGCGTCGACAATAATAAAGTAACAGACTGGAGAGCACTTGACAAGTTTGTGGCTTCCCAGTTGAATCAAGAGGACAGATATGATGGTGATGGAGTTTCAAGTTTTGGGGAAGAAAATAGTTCGGTCATGCCACTGCTTTTGATGCAAACTGGTAGAGATGAAGGGAACAAGTTCAACGGATTCTTATCTTCAAGCTCTGACTCTGACATTGGAATATGCATATTTGAGAAATGAAGGGAGGGAGAAGTGATCAGATTGTTTTAATTGTATTACTTTAAACGCTTGATGAATGCTCAGATATAAATATATTCTGTAAAAATATATATATGTGGTTGTGAACGAATGAAATCATCTTTCTTTTCTCTTATTCAGTAATTAACTCTTTATAACATTCAATCATTTCTGTATTTGTCTTGATTAATTGATTAAACTTACAACTCTCTTAAATATTGGCTATCATATAGTTATTGTATTGGCAACGCATCCAAACATCCTGTTGATGGTTTACTTAATCCTATTTGTAATTAAGTAACATTGTTTCAATCACAAATTACTTGGAAGCAAGTAAGATTTATTAATCAAATAGCAAGTACAAATAAAATATTTAAGCTACACAATTATAACATAAAATGCAATTATAAATTATTATGATAATCATAAGCTTAAGCATAATTATATAATAAATTGCAGTAATGATTTATAGTACTGTAATTGCAAATTGCAGTTACGTACAGTTACAATTTATAATTTAAAATCTGGAGTCCAAGGGCTAGTTAATAAGTTGCAAGATTAATTTGGACACTAATTCCTACCAAAATCCTGGAAGTGCTCATCATTTTAGCTAATTCTGTCAGCTGATTTTGATTTCAGGGACTCAAGGCATTAGAGTCTCAAAGTAAAAGTGACTGTCATAAGTAAAGAACTAATTGATTGAGTGCTCCAGAAGATAAAAGAGATGTTACCTTTTCCTGCCTTATTTTTTCCCTCTTTTTCCATCATCAGCAAGATGGTAGTGTATGCTATCACTGTCACATACAAGAATTGCTAAATGCCTTAGTCCTTGCCGACCTGCCGACCATTTACATGTTTAATGGTGACATTTCTCTCTACACTCAGCAGTCCACTGGATTTAACCTTTTAATGGCAACTTTTGTACCTAGCTATATCTATCCATATCATACATACATAATTACTTCACTTGTAAGCCTGATGAATTAACAGTGTCATAATTACTTGTAAGCCTAACAGTGTAATTAGGGTTCAGGTAAGCTTCTTCTCTATAACAGTTAAAGGGAAATTTTAAAATTAATTTCTCAATTGTGAGTTAAGTGTCAGAAAATTTGATTGAGTAAAAAGTGACACATCTCTAACCATATTTTTGTTTTGACAATTATTGAGCATTTTGTAATTTATAATTAGCAAGTTCATGTATTAAAAACTGCAATGAACACTTGATTGTAAAACAGAAGACAGTTTCATGCATACCATGTGAGCACTCGACCTCTTAGCTAAGAAACCTGTACAATTGTACTTAATCGTATGGCAGAAAACAACAATTATCTCAAGGTACCAAACAGTACTACTACAATCCCATTGCCAATATAGTTCTCACTGAAGAACGTTACTGTAAGGGAAGGACGGTGAATCCTTGCCATCCATTCTTGATTGCGACTTCAAATATGCTTCATCTTTTTCTTTCTTATTTCTTATATGTCTTCGACTGTTAATCCAGGCCAACATGGATGACCAGAAAGAATAGTTTTGGGGTTTTTTGTTTGTCAACTAGGAGTGGAGGAATCGCTCCATGAGCATCAACTAAGACCGAACGTTTAAGATACACATATGGGATATAGAGTCACATGATTGATAGAAAGATTTAGATGAAATGAGGTCAAGGCATGGGAAAGTTCCCTTTGTGTGGGCATAGTGGGACCATAGCTTGTCTAGCATGCGCTATCCTGCTGGGCGTGCTTTGTCTTTCTCACCCTTCCTTCTTGAACCTGACTTCTTAGTGCCACGCATCGCCTATTAAACTGAGAGAGGTCTCAGAATTTGGTGTTTCTTTAATCAATTCGAAAAGAGTTTCAACGACACTATAAGTTACTCAAATCTATGTCCATCGATTCCTGCAGAGACACGTGTTTGCTTTTTAAATGTATGCCTGTGGAAAAAAAAAAAGGCTCTTTGATTGGACAAGCAGCCACATACGTGGAACAAAATAGTCCAAATTTAACACTCTCATATGGGTCCAGCCAATTTATCTTAACGTCTCTAATTTTTTGTCATTGTTTATGTCTACATTACTAACAACACAATGCATACTGACTAGCACCTGTCAATGAACTTATAACTTAAATAAATAAATATATTCAAGTATTGTTAAAAGAATCCAATTTTTGTAAAAAAATTAAAGAATTCAAATTCAAGACCTTCAATATAAAGTATGAAATTGTTCTTTTCTCTAATCGACCCAAAATATATCAATAGCTAATCAATAAAATAAAATTTTACAATATGAATTAAAAGATTTAGATACCACAATAAATTATATGATATCTCAAACATGTGTGGTTAATTTGTGTCGGTAATGACATGTATGCCATACAACATATATTGAAGTTAAGGTGTTATTAGAGACCCCATTTAAGCTTCTAGAATCCCAATTTGAAGGGAAGCTTTAATTATTGCAAATGGATATCAGCATCCCCAACCATTTGATGGAAGTTTGTGCCCTTTCCTCGGAGCAAATTGAAACGAACCTGTCACAATTAGGACATGCTGGTGCATCAGTGTCAAATGATAAAAATGTGCAGTCAAAGGAAAAGAGAGATAGGAAGATAAAAGGAAAAGAAAGAGGGAGTAGTTTACTTTGAGACTAAGAGTAGTTCTAATCTGAGACTAGCAAGATAACAAAGTCTTCATTAGTTTCACAAAATAGAATATTTTACATCGTATACAATAAAAACGTACGAACAAAAAGTTGGAAAACCAAAACATAGAAAAGCAAATATGGTAATATAATTTCATTTTACATTTAATTAGTAATTTATCTTGAATAAGCTAAGAATTCATACAAATATTTAGGAGGTAAAAATTAATAAAGAGATTTTAAAAGATCAAATCAGAAATAAACTTATTATTAGAAAGAAGTTATTCTTAGTATGAAAGTACGTTTTCAACACAAAACGTACACTAATTGTATGTGCGTATAGGTCCACAATAGAGACCCTTTCCCCCTCAAATATCAAGTATCAAAGTCCAAACCAAACCATATTCAGTACTCCAAACAGTAAAAAGCAATACAAAACTATAGAAAGAGTGAAATGCATATTATTTATGCATTAAACTTCTATGTATAAATATAGGGAAATCTCTCAATTCATATACTATAAGGATTTAAACCAAGACAAATAAGAAGGTGGTGATGAAATTAATTACTCTTCGGAGTTTATAGCATAACCTTTTCATTGGATAACACATATTACCTTACTATATCAGTCGGTTTGATCAATCATCACAATTGCTTGCCTTTCATTAGGAATGATTATGGCACTTCCGTCTTATTCATGAGCAACTACTCTGCATTCTTAATAAGTGGTGTGTGTTGATTGATAATCAAACCAAATAGACCCTGCACCAACAAATAATCACTAATGTCATCTTCAACTCCATAATTAATTTCCTCAGATTAGCCCACAAGACCTGTAAATACCTTGACTCCAAGTAACACTGACCTATCATATAGAGTTTCTTTTATATTCCTCTCATCTTCCTTTGACTTCTTTTTTAAATCTTTTAACTAAACCATAAATAACATGCAACAATAATAAATTCTAAGTAAAGTATCATGCTAATAAGTTAAAATCAAATTTCGAATTTGATCTAATTGATCAATACTAAATTCCAATAATGAATACATTCGTATTTTATAACACCAATTTTTTGATTGAATTCTTAAGAATTTATAGAATTGATATTAAGAAATTTAAATCCAAATTTTTACTAGTCTCCTAATACTTTACCCTTTTTTTGTATCGTCAATATCAATAAAGAAATGTAAGAAACTCTTGGAATTGAAATGCCTAGGTTATTCAATAGCCGAATATAGGAGAGAAGGCTAGGTGCGGACCAATTGCGTTGCACCAAATGTCGTTTGAATTATCACAAAGTATAGAAGCAGAGATTGATGGAGAAATTAACTGATATCTATTGAAGAGATTACAAGAGTTTAAATACATGATTTTACACAAGGTAACTCCTACACTCAAGGAGATAAAATTGAATTCAAATCTTCCTAATTTCTAGCTAACAATATGTACAATTTGTTTCTATCTTAACAGCTAGAAGACACGGTCAATGCATAGTATAAGGAAGTCACGTGATGCATCTATACAAAGCCCCAAAAGAATGTTTGTTCATTCGTCGTCATTCTCATCCTCTCAAAATATATGGCACAATTTTCAAGGACAAGTCCCTGCGACCTGATTGGAGGTGGTGGTGATTGTAGTATATACACAAAGCTTGTAGGGCCAAGCCAACCACGAGCCTCCAGGGTAAATATGGAATAGAAGACTGAACATGGATATAGCAATTAGTGTAATGGTTGACCGAAACACCCAGAAAGGTGTTGGCTTTTTTGGCGTTTGCAATGATGTAAATGATGGCACGCAGCAGAGCAACTATAATTCCACATTTCATAAGCTTTTCATGCAAGGATAAGGTTTGTCACTTTTGAAAAGGATAACAAAGACAACACGAAGGAACTATTCGTTTTTATTTATTTTTTAACTATTCGTTTTTATTTTCAAATTTAGTTAAAAAATTTGTTTGTGTAAATTTTTTATTTTTGTTTTTAGTTTTAGTTTCTTCAAAATTTTAAAATTTATGAAAACTACAAAAAATAGTTTTGTTTTCTGTTTTAGTTTTTTAATTATTTGATTTACTATAAACCACATATATATTATTTAACTATTTAATATATTAATTATTAATAATAATTATGAATAATTATCATTAATAATTATAATTAAATTTAAAATATCTTCAAATATATAAATTAAAAATTTTATTTAATAATTAAAATATATTAAAATAAAAATTCATTTTGAAATTATTTATTTTAATAAAATAAAAATAAATTTTATTGATATAAATAAATATTATACATGAGAGTAAAATAAATTTAATTAATTAAAAATAATTTATGTTTAAGTTTTATCAAATATGTAATTATCATTAATAATAAAAATATAGTTACATTGTTATTAATAACCAAACAATTTTTTATTTTTTATTTGAAAGAAAATAAAAAATAAAAACAAAAAAACCATAATTCCACATTTTATAAGCTTTTCATGCAAGGATAAGGTTTGTCACTTTTGAAAAGCATAACAAAGAGAACACTGAGGGGCTATCTGTCTTTATTTTATTTTTAGTTTTTAGTTTTTATTTCTAAATTTAGTACAAAAATTTGTTCCTTGTTGGTTTCTACTCTTAGTTTTAGTTTCCTCCTATCTTCAAAATTTATAAAAACTACAAAAAGTGGTTTTTTTTGTTTCGGTTTTTTCATTATTTAACTTACTATAAACTAAATATATATTATTTAATTATTTAATATATTAATCATTAATAAGTATTATGAATAATTTAATTTAATATTTTTGTTTCGGTTTTTTTCATTATTTGACTTACTATAAACTAAATATATATTATTTAATTATTTAATATATTAATTATTAATAAGTATTATGAATAGTTTAATTTAATATTAGATTTAATTAATTTAAGTTATGAATAATTTAATTTAATAATTTATTTAATGCTTGTAATTAAATTAAATTAATTTAATACTTATTAATAAATATAATTAAATTTAAAATATCTTCAAAATATATAAATTTCTAATAAAAATTTGATTTAATAATTAAAATATATTATAAATTAATATAAATTTATAAATAAAAATAATTTTAAAATTATTTATTTTAATATAATAAAATAATTTTTTGTTATAAATAAATATTATATACGAGATTAAAACAACTTTAATTAATTAAAAATAATTTATCTTTAAGTTTTATCATATATGTATTTATTATCATTAAAATAT
>JAOTBA010000205.1:8973657-8987345 GCA_025629845.1 Erythroxylum squamatum
TGGTTATATAGCATGTTGTACTAGGGTTTTTGTAGTAGTGATGTACAGACAGTAAACGATGACAGTTGTATAAACTTATGATTTTGATGAAATGAAATGGGGAAAAGTTTGGTTTTAAACCATTGTGATTTGTACTGATGTTTTATTATTATTATGCCATATGAAGTGAAATAGTGATCGGTCGTAGCTCGTCTTATCGTAGGATATGTACCGGAATGACCTGCGGGCGTCCCGGTGTGTACCCTGCGGTAAGGGGCGCTACAATTGAAGCCTAGTCTCATGAAGTCCATAAGCGTTCTCGGTTGATGCCTTTGGTTTGCTCCTTAATCCAAATCTCACTGAAACTCCTCGGCCATTATTGCTTTTACGGTTTCTTCTTCTTCTTCAAGTTGACCTCTTCTAATTGAACGTTCTAAAAGAGTGATGTTAAGCCTTACAATTTTAGCAATGTGACTTGAACTTCTTGTAACTCTTATATTCATGCAAGAGTACGGGCACAAATAAAAGTGGTAGAACAGAAAAACTTAAAGCTAACTAAAATGCCTTAGACTAAGAGAACTAAGTTATTTTTCACCCTCCTCGGCAACGGTGCCAAAAACTTGATCATGTCTATCGAGCTTTAAAATTTATAAGCCCTCAAATATCACAAGCATACAGGTTTCGATTGTAGTATAAGAGGTGTTGATCCCACAAGGAGGGGGATTTAAAAATCAAGGTTGAAAAGATATGAAACTAAAAATAAACAATGCAATAGGAAGTAAATACGAGAATTGAATTCAAACAATTAAATCAAAAGTTAAACATAAAGGAATAAACAATTTAGCAACAAGCATGCACAATAGAAATCAACCAAAGAATTTACCAAGTTATGAGAAAAGGGATTTTACTTATCATAAACACTAACCTAGCTGATTATGTATTAATGGGGTGTCGGTTCAAAATGATCCTAGGGCTGATTACTCTCTCTCGAGTTATAACATTAAACCCTAATTGGATTATGAAATTTGTAATCTCTCAATTAACAAATTATCCAAAAACCTAATTAGATTTGAAGCACTCTAATAAACTATCAAAATATCACACGAGATCTCTTTTTGCACAATTACCAATATGATTTATCACGGTTTCTATTAAATCGCCTAACTTTCATTAATTTGATTTAATCTTTTTTCATTCATTTCATCCTCTTAGTTTATTACTGAATTATGCAAGAATCTAATCAAATCATAACATTCATTTAATAAACACAATCGAATAGCTTATCATTAAATCAAAATAAAATCCTGAAGAAAAGTTAGAACATTAACAACATTCTATCATCTATCATCATACAATCCATCCTAACTTTATACATGAATAACATTGAAACGAAAAGGAAATAGAAACTTATAATGGGCGATCTGGGAAGGCAGCAACATCAGGAAACCTCCTGATCTGGGAAGCACATCGAGCTACTTCTTCTTCCTCCTTCTTCTTCTTCCTCCTCTCTTTCTCTTCCTCTTTCTATCTTAGGGTTTCCAAAAGTTGCTGCACGAAAGCTCCCTTTTTCTTCTCTTCTTGTTCTTTAAATAGTCTCTTGTGTTTTGGGCAACCCTATGAATTTTTCGAGGTTTGAAAGGTCCAAAAAGTCCCTTAAAATGTAAAGTTCGTAAGTGTTTGTGTGTTTGCGTAAATGCAGACCATGATTATGGCTCACATCTGAGCCTTCTGTCATGATCGTGGCATGCAGGCCACGATCATGGGCCATTTCTAGAGCTCCTGTCACAATCATGGCCTGATAGGTCATAATCGTGGGCCGAAACAGTCTTCTGAAACTCCTCCGTTCTTCAATATTAACCCTGAAACACTAGCAAACACATCAAGATACCTCATAAACATAATATTTAAGCTCAAAAGCTTGTGTTAACCCTTAAAACACTAATAATTAACAAACTAACACAATTCTAACCTAAACACATACTAAATGATTGAATTAACAGCTAAACACATATCAAACTATACCTTAAAACATGATGCAATTTATACTTATCAATTTCCCAAAGAAAAAACGGCAAAGAAAATAAAGATAGCTGCACACAAGCAAGGAAAGACATCAATACTACCAAAAATTTTTGAATCAATGGAAGCTAAAGTCCAATATAAAACATAGTACAAGAAAAGAAAGGTGGTTGCTGGGCGGATCTTGCCTCTTATGTTGTTTGATGACATATGTATACCCATCTCTCCTTACTTTGTTGCCATTGGTTGGGAAAATGTTCTGAAATTAGATGAGACAGTATGAGATGAGCTTGTCAAGAAGGAAAAAATTAATGGAAAGCTAGCCATTGTCTTATGGGTGCATGAATGTGATTTTTTTTTTTTCTGAAGAAATCTTAGGAGATATATTGGAAGTAGCTCCAATAGGGAGAATTAATTTTCTCTTATCATAAGTCAGATGTTGATGATCTAGAGTTAGTCGAAGTTGTCAAATCCGTTTGCCTTCATGCTGAGAACACCTAAGACGTGAGACTCTGGAGTAGGCAATTATACTTAATACCACAATGCCTTGTATCGCTTTTAGGTACTTCAATTTTTTCCAGGAGTAGCTCATTTGAAAGTTGCAGTCTGATGGACACTTATGTGGTGCATAATTTGCTAAGAGGGAACATAATAAATCTTCCAGCTATGGTCTTGAAGTTTATGGTGGATAAAAGGAATAATAAGAATACCATCGGTTACCTACCTTATGGGATGTTGCTCACCAAGATCTTCAACCATTATGGAGTTCCTTTTGCAAATTTGAATTGGTATGCACGGACTAAGTTTCAACCCTCTATTTCCTATCAATTTGGATACAAATTGCAAAACAATGTCTGGGTAGGCAAAAGATTTGAAAGAGTAGCAAAAAACTTAGATCCTATTCTAAACCAACAAACTCCTGTTCCTCTTTAGGATGAAAATAGTGCAAAACTCCATCAAAAACTGCATAACATTCACATTAATCAAGAACATATGTGAGAACAAATAGATTGCATGCAAAATCATCTTCTTGGCATGCAATTTTTGCTAAGAAAAATCTTTCAGTCCCTTCATTAAATATGCTGCTATTCTTTTCTACTTGGCTTATTCGAACTTGTGATAGTTCCTTCCTCCCTATACTCTATTATTTTTATAATAACAAAGGGGGAGAGTTTATGTTGATGTATTTTTTTACATATATTTTGCATATATTTTGATACATTTGTCAATGCATATTTCTCAATGTTGCCTCTATTATATATGTGATTGATTCTTCTATTGAACTCGAAAATTTTTGTGATATATAAATGATAGGTTCTTTTCTTAGAGACAAATTCCTTTTGATTATATCTGAACATACAAAAGTCACAGGTATCTTTCGAAATCATCTATTATCTCTTTCTCTTTGAATTTTGAAATATATATGTATTATTGCTTGTCATCATCAAAAAAGAGGAGATTGTTAGCTCAAGGTTTATATTTAACGATTTTGATGAGAACTATATAATATTTCAAAATTCAAATTGGATTTATGTCCTTATATAGATAACGATTTTTTAAGGAAATAAAATCATAGGAAAATTGCTTCCTTTCTTGTAGGAACCTTCTTAGTTTACTTTTCTTATTAATATCCAAGAGGATCTTACCTTTTTGAACAATTAACTCTAGGAATTTTTGTTCCACCAGAGATGATATTGAAAATCCAAAGTTAACTTAGAATTAAGATGAAGCAACTACTAGTTGAAGAAATTGATTATTTAAAAAAGAGCAACAACACTTTTGAGGTAACAAATATACACAGACTTTCAAAACATTTGAGCAACATCTATATTCTTAAGAGTGATATCATTTCTTATTGTGCTTTAGAAAGTGAAATCACTCTATCAGAAGAGAAATTGTTATTTGAGAACTTACTTTTGATTTTACATTTTATTTTTCTGTGAACTTTTAGAAGCTTGTTATACACTTCGAATATGGAAGGTTGGAGAATCTTAAAAAATATGTACTTGTGAGCTTGAAGAGGCTCATCAAATTTAATACTAGGATTCCTATAGTGAAATACTTAAGTTGGATACTTGGGGACTGAACGTAGACTTTGTTGTTAGCTGAACCAGTATAAATCAACTGCGTCATTCTTCTCGCTCTTTTTAACTTTTAAACTCCACAATATATTTTTTGTGTTTTCATTTTTGCAAGACTCTTTCTGTTTTCAACTTGTAAGAGATTCTTTTCAGTTTTAACAGGAGCCTTTTGTTTTAAATTGTTTAAACAAGATTTATCGTTTAGCAGGCTTCTATCGTCTAATAGACTCTGTCGTTTAATAGGATTCTATTGTCTAATAGACTCCTATTGTTTTTAAATTTTAATAGGCCATTTTCTTTATACAAATTTAAAATACCTTGCAAATCTTTTACACGCAATTCATCTCCCTCTTGCGTGTGTTTGTTTTATTACCCTAAAATTTGAAGTTAATATGTTATAATTTGAAGAAATTTAATATTTTAATAATATTTTTAGGTTTGTTAATTAAGTTGGAAATTAAATTGGATGTTGAAAAAGTGTAAAAGATTTGATTAATTGTAGTGATAACGTTTAAAGTGAAGAAAATTTTGGGAAAGTAATATTTTAGTTTAGTTTAGTTTACCAATATCATTGAGCATTTTTCTATAATTTGGGCATATATGTTGATAAAAGAGGGTTAATTGCTAAAAAAGGTCTAAATTTTTAACAAATTTTTAATTATAGCCCGAACTTTAAAATGTAGCAATAAAATTGTCAAACTTTCAATTTTTTTCAATTCTAACCTGAACTTCAAAAAGTAGCAATAAAATGTTCAAATTTTCAATTTTTTTCAATTATAGCCCAACGTTATTATTTTCATTAAGTTTGCGGACGTGACTTGCTACGTGTTTGAAAAACCTTAACTATTAACACACATCATCCAAAATTAACACAACAAATGAAGATTAATGAAATGACGTCATTATTTAAAAATGAACTAAATCAGATTGCGTAGTCCTGATGACCTTACGCTTTGATTTCAATATTTTCCTTCATTTTTAGTTTGTTCTGTCGATGCCCTTACCTTTCGAATTTTAGATTACGCAGCCTCAACGCCCTTACACTAAGGGAATTAGGAGAATGGACTAAAAATGAAGAGCTTACTGATGCAGTACGCTATAATACAAGAGTTGTTTGAGGCGTCAGAAAAACAAATAAAAAACAAAGAGCTGAGGGCATCGGGAGAACAACAAATAACGTTGGGCTAGAATCGCAGAAAATTGAAAGTTTGAGCATTTTATTGCAACTTTTTTAGGTTTGCACTATAATTGAAAAAATTAAAAATTTGGGCATTTTATTGCAACTTTTTAAGATTCGGGTTATAATTAAAAAATTGACAAAAGTTTAGATTTTTTTTAGTAATTAAGCCTTAAAAAACCAGGTTGAATTTATTAAAGAAGATATTAAAAAACATTTACACTTCATAAGAAGACATACAGAGTTGATATTTAATTCACTTAGTAAAGTTTGGTAAAAGAAGCTTCTAGGTTTATTTTATGTCACCGCTAAACAGCCTTACGTATTTAAATAATAACTTTTGATAAGAATATCATATTCAAGTGATTCCAAAGGTGTATGAATTTATTAGTCATGACGAATCAACTGATGCCTACTTTAAACATGTATTGGGAAATATATGTTCTAATTGGAACCATTTTATATAATGCATTTGTTATTATTATTTGTTAAATTTTTTGAGTTGCTTGGATTATGACCTTTTTTGACATTTATTCTAGAGAAATTAGTTATCTCATCTAGGCAAAATTGTAGATACTTGTTGCATATAGAATATAAGAGTGTAGCTTTATGTTTGTTTAATTATAATTTAATGTAGTTAGTATGTACTACCATACTGTATTTTTTGGAGTGAGACTTAACAATGGAAAAATGAGGACTTAGGACGGATTTTGAGTGTGATATCATAGAATTGGATCAAGGAAAATTTCTAGATAAAGAAATGACTTTCAATTAAGTATTTCCATTGAATTATATAAGTTTAACATGTTTGTCTTAACTCAACAATGACGCTTTAATGATTGAGTCTTGCATTGGCTGACGATTTGTCATAGGCCTAATCAAGCTTTTTTTTTTTTTTTTGGTGCAAATAGGCCTAATCAAGCTTACTCGGAATTGAGATGTGACAAGCATTTTGATGTTAACTTATTTGGCTTAGACTTAGCTTGATCAGTTTGATTTTGCTTAATCAATTTAGGCTTGCTTGGCTTGATTGACTTAACTTGATTGATATAGGTCTTAATTAATTATCTTTAGCAAACAAATAAAATTTGGAGCGATCAACTTGATCAATATTTAATTAGGACTTACTTGGGATTAATAGCTATCTAAACTTGATCATCTTGGTATTGGACTTGGTTTGCCATTTGATTACCTTGGGTTTGGGCTTAGTCTATTTGGGTGGCTTGATCAACTTATGCTGAAAATCGATTGTTATATGTATAGCTTAAGCAAAGGTTCATCAGCTTAGGTTACTAATTGGGTTTGTCATAATTTATTTTAGAGTACTTGTTTGCTTTGGATAGCTTGATTGACTTGAAAAGGGTTTGATCAAACTAAGCTTGACTTAATCAATTTGAGGGGATTTAATTAACTTGGACTTAACTTAATTAAATTGGATTTGATTAAATTAAATTAGGCTTGGAGTAATCAGCAAGAGAGGGCTTGATCAATTTAAGTTTGGCTTGATTGACTTAGATTTGACTTAATTAAGTTAAGTTTAGCTTAATTAAATAAGATTTAACTTAATTAATTTAAGGTTTAATCGATGTAGGAGGACTCAATTGAATTGGGCTTGACTTATCAGCTTACGATGGTTTGATTGACTTAAGTTAGCTTAATTGACTTAAGATTTTAATTAATTTGGATTTGATCAACTATGACTATGGCAATTTTTCTTGAAATTAATTTAAACATGATTGATTAATTTGAGTTTTACTTGATCAATTTAAACTTGTCTTAATCAGATAGATTCAGAGCTATATATAGAGTTATTTTTCAAGCTACAAGTTTCATCATAAAAATACTTTTATTTTTTAATTTCTTTTCAAATTTCTTAATTTTATTTCCAAAACCTAGTTGGAGTAATCTAAACTCGGCAGTTTCTTTTATTTTCTTTTGAACATTATAAGGAATTCCTAGAGTTACATTTATTTTTTAAATCTTTTTTCCCAAAAAGTTGTCCTTTTGCAAATATTTCTTAATTTGAAAAACTCGTCAGATATTTAAATAATTAATTAAAATCTAAAATCGTTTTTAATTAGGAATCTTTTAACTCCTTTTTAAATTTTTTAATTAAATAGTGTGGTGATTCTATTAATTCTTTCTTCATTTATACCATTCTATCCTTCTTATAACAAAGATTCTGACATGTCAACATTGATATAATGATTTGAATTAGTTATATTTATATAAGTTATCATATAGTTAATAATAATTTGTAAGTTATCGTTACCTTATAACATCTTAATTTATCTACTATAATTTTGAAAAAATAAAGAAAACACGTAGCTTTTTATTAGGAGAACTTTTATCTTCCTAACTAATAGTTAAGGACCATTTGATTTCACTTCCAATTTTTTCTGTAATATTTAACTTTCATTTTATGTTTTTCAAATAAAAACAAAAGCTTGTTTGGTTACTAATATAAATGTATACTTTTATTACTAATAATAATTATATATTAGAAAAAATTTAAAGATAGATTTTTTTATTAGTAAAAATAATAAAAATTGAATATTTTATTAAAATAAATAATTTAGTAATTATTTTTATTTATAAATTAATTTTTAATTATTAAATTAAAGTTTATTTATAATTTTATATATTTTGAATGTATTTTAACTTTTAAATTATATTCATTAATAATTATTAAATTTTAAAAGTTTTATTCTTAAAAATTAAATTAAATTATTCATAATTTATAAAATCTTAAATTAAATTATTCATAAATTCTTATTAATAATTAATATTAAATGATTAAATAATATAAATTTAGTTGATACTAAATTAGATTATATATAAAAATAAAAACTAATTTTATGATTTTCATAAACTAGAAGAAACTAAAATAAAAAAAAAAAACAGAAACTAAAAACTTAAAAAACATATATTTTTTACTTAATTTAAAAATAAATACAAAAAATATAAATAAAAATATAAACAAACAAGCCCTTAACTCTTCAACCATCGCTTTTCTGATGCCTTATATTAATTAATTCCCAGGTTGGTAAAACATATTTCAGATGTACACTAGCCCTATTTATAATTTAGTCAGGATCAATGACCCAAAACATAATTTCCCCTACCTTCAAAGCTTCATTCCGGTAGTGCAACTCACGCGAGTCCTGCCATTATATATGCTGCATGGTTTAAAAATCTTATTCAAATCAAAACTTTAGTGAAATTTTGGCTTACGTGCAACTCAAACTGAATCTTAAGTTACAAATGTTACCGGCATTTGCATTAAAGTCAACGAAATCATCCCTAGCTCGAGCTTGTGATTTTGGCAGTCACTCTAAAGTTGGCAATTTTCATTAAAATTTTAATTTTAATTTGTAACCTTTCTTTAGTTATATTTGATTTTCGATTTTGCACTTAAAAAGCAATTTCACAAACAATCTGCTTAAGAAAATGAACTAGCTAGGGTGATAAGCAAACCAACTCATCTTATTTCAGTTGTTTGGAATTTTAATTCCAATATCTCTGTTTTAAGCTTAAGCATTTGCCAACTCTATTTGAAAGGGGAGCTCTCATATCTAAGGAAGCAACTGCCTGTATATATCTTTCCACCGTCTCTCTGAGCACACATTATGCTGTACCTGCTATACAGGTGCATGAGGCATTTCTTGCATTTAGAAACTGACAGATCCCTAGTGCACTGAGCCATGCCATAAAACCTTCCTGCCCTCTTTGTTACTCCTTTCTTGACGTCTTCTATTGCGTATAGGTTTGGGGCCTTCTCAACATTTTGTAGAAGCTTGTGAATGAGCTTTAGCTTTGCTACAGTGTGTATTACCAATTCCCAACTCCAATTGCACCGACGGTAGCGATTTTTCATGTCGACATGGCCGAAAAAGTCCTTGTTCGAGTACTTGAGCATGCAATTATCGTACCAAATAACTGCAGAGTTTTTAGATGGACAGAGTTTGGGGATCTCTTTTCCCGCTTGCTCAACGCATGTTTTGCAGTCTGCTTCATTGACATCCCCTTTGCAAAGTGCAAGACCGTGTATTTGGTCTGAGTTTTCACCGATTGAATATCGACTAAAACCTTCACGAGGGGTAGACTCTGATAAGGACGCAAGGAGCTTCTCCAAATTAGGTTGAGCAAGTTCATAGCCACTCGTGCCACTGCTGTACCTGGACAACGAACAAACATGGTGGAGTGGGTCCACTCCAATGACAGTTTGGAGAACGATAGCGAATGAAACCAGATAAAACGTGCTGTAAAACTTTGAGAGAACCATTTATGCGTATTTGTTGGTCGCTTAATGTGTTTAATCTTTAAGCATTGTTTAGTATATATAGTTATACTGCGTTACAGTCCCATTAAATTGGCAAGCTATGGTTTTCTGGTCTTGCGCCTTGCCAGCGACACATACATATCCATAAAATTGTCTTGGACTCCTTTCGGCTTATAAACTTCCATATCATGCGCTGTATGATGGCGGCGTCTCACGAATAAGCGTTGTCTAATGAGATTACGTATCTTAATGAATCATATAATACATCTTCAAAAAGCATTTGCGTTTTTATTGGGATTATAAAATAATGCACATATATAATTAACCGACAAATCATAAATGAGCTATATGATCCTAATCCAAATCAAGAACTCTTTTGGCTTCAAATTATAAAACCTTATACACTTCCATATTTATTTAAATTCTTTGTTTTGATCAGATGGGCATCCAGACAAATTTGATAATATAGCCAGATAAGATAATTTAACTTGAAGCTTGAGAGTTTCATATGTGATATCTCTGTCGATAATGCGTTGCAACTTCCGAAATTGGTATAGCAGTGTCCATATGTGACAGGAAATTCAATCACGAGCTACAAGCTTCTCAAAAGCGGAATATCTCCGAGTCATCGGGACCGTAAAACATAAGAGTTTCTTTTTTTTTTGGAGGGAAAACATAAGAGTTTCTTAGTAAGTTGCAACAAATATATACATAAAATTATGAAACACACTCGGATTTTTTTTAGTTTTTAATTTAAGTTACTTGATTTGGTATCATTGCATCAATGTAGTAAAGTAAATTCGATATCTTGCACAAATGTATTTGGCAATAGTTTCCTTAATTATTTTATTGATAAGTTTTATCATATATTGATGATGAACAAATTTGACTGGCTTCGAGAAATATTACTGGGCTTACGTATCTGAGTTTCTTCAAAATTACCTTTCAAGTTTCAACCTGCAAAAGAGTGAAAGGTCGAATAATGCTGGAGGCCATTTTGGACGCTGAAACTTGGTATTGCCAAAAAAAATATCGTCCTTAACTTGTCGTTGCCCTTTTCGTTCAATTTGCATGGGGTTCTAATCAATCTGCACCGGTCTCACTTGAGCAACAAAAGTTAAAAATTGAGGCTGCTTATCAAAATATATCGCGTGAACATATATAATTGCATGTCATTTTCTCTTTATCTTATATGCCAATTTACATGATATTTACACAGGAGGAAAAAAGAAAAGAGAGGTCATGTGTCAAATGTCGTAACGTTACCAGTCATCAAGTGTATTACAAATGAGTGCTGGCTTATGGATGTCCCCTAATTAATCAGCAATTTAGCCGGGATTGTTTACCAAGCTAGCATTGTCTTACGACCTTCTACAACTGGGAACATAAATTATATATTAGCTACATAGGGATACTTTGGAAAAGATTTTCAAAGGGCATCCAGTTGGTTTGGTTTGGTAAATTTGTGTCATTTTAGACTTTTGATTTTGTACTTCATTTGTGTTTTCCCCCTGCTTTAAACCTAAATTTCTTTATAGGATGGTTATATTTTTCATTAAATTTGTAGTTATTATTGAATAATTAATAATTAAAATGACTATTTTATACCATTAATCAACTAAATTTATAATTATATGAATTATAAATAATCTATTAAAAATAATAGTTATTTAACACAAACATCAAGTTTAATAGACCAACGAAGCAGAAAGTTTATTTAGTATTGATACCAAGTCCAACGGACTGTTATGACAAAGAGATTAATCAATATTAACACTAAATAAAACACATTGATAAAATACAGTAAAAGATTAATCAAAATCAATACTTAATCTAACAAGTTCGTATGATAAGAAAATTAATCGCTCTTAATATTAAGTCTAGAAGAATGACACGAAAAAAATTAATCAATAATTATTTATAATACACCTGGCCTTGTTTATTTCATCTGAGCCATCATCTTTTTCTAGGCTTATGGGCTTTAGGACCACATAAAAGGCCGTACTTGAATAAGGTAAGCTCAATTAAGATAGAATTCATCCGTATAAAAAGGTAGAATTTTTTAAAGACCAATTGATTTTCCTAGCAAATGTTGTATCTAAACTCTATTAGGATAGAGTCTAATTGTAATTTTAGAATGATTCCACATAAAAAGGAGACAACTTAAAGTAAGTTTTCATAACCATTATCATTAAGTTTAATTAGAGATTTCTTTACATGCTTAACACTCTTCAACTCTAGCTAACTTAAGAATTAGATTGTCTTCTTTAGAAACAACTCGATCGATATTATGTTATGTGTAGTTATTTTTGCAGGTTTGTAGGCCTAAGACCATCATAATAGACTTCCTTTAAATTTAGTCTACATCATTTGACATTGTTTATGAAAAGGTTTTGAAATTTTCGAATATTCTCATTTAAAAAAATCTCAAATCAGTTAGGTTATCATCAATTCGAAAAAGAATGATTAACACTTTTTGAAGAGATCTATCTGTCAACCTTACCGAAACAACTAAAACCTCTAATGTTCCTCGAGACAATAGGTGACTCAAGCACCAAATAGCTAAAATTTAATGCTATAACGATTTAAATAATTATTGCAAGAAAGGCAAAAGCGACATGAAAGACAAAAAACTCACACGCAAAGACCATTTACAAGAGCCGGCCCCCATCTATAACCTTGCAATCAACAACATTAGAACGCAGTACATAGCGATAGTCGATAGCCTATCGATAGCAGATGTCCTAGTAGATTCGTTCCTATGCAAGTTTAGGATCCATGTCCATGTCAATCATGTACATCGATATAGGGAACTTATGAACTTGAACGATGCATTTAATGCTACAAAATGCAAATCCTTTTGTTCCATTATGACCAATATGGCACTTCATGGTTTCAAACCATTCTTCCATCTTCAGTAGCTATCTTTTAACAATTAACTATCAAATTCATATCACACTTTATTAGCAGTATGAGCAGAATTAAAGACTTCGCCTACTTAATTCCTATAATCTAATGAATTCAAGAAATCTTAAGGATTATTTGTAGCAGTTTATGTTCAAAAGCAACCCAAATCTCTAGACTCAATGCGGGGGGTGACAAAAGTGGTGTTTCGATAAATAAATCTTACTGATCTCTAAAAATAACAAAAGTTTCATGAAGGGATACTTAGCGATAGTTGCAATTTTGATTGATTACTAATTATAAATGTATGCGTACAAGTGTTATAGGTGAATTAATATGATGTTAATGTTTGATTAATATTTATATTTGTTTAGTCCAATTCATATAGATATTTAGGTCATATTTGCATTTATTTTGCATATTCATTCATTCATTTTAATAGCATTTTTAGGTTAATTTATTTATTTTCATTAAGATTGTTATTTATTTTATTTTTCTGATTTTTTTGGTAGAAAGTATGAAGTTGGCGTCAAATTAAACCAAAGAAGTGCCTAATGCAGCAGGTGAATAAAAGAAGAAACGACGTAGCAGAAGGAATCAAAAACGGCAGCTCATTAAGTGTCCAAAACGCAGCTGAAAGGAGGACTTCATCAGATGACAACGTTTAGGTTTATTAAGGAGGGAACGCACAACACACGTGGGGAGCAATTGGAGGAGAAGCCGCAACATGTTTTTGAATAATAAGGTTATTAATTGGAGAGACACGTGGCACTAGGAAAGGAGAGTTAGGTTTATTGTTTAGAGGAGTTATTAATTGAGAGGCAGAGTATAGACAATAGCTTAGAGACTTTATTTAATTGTGGCGGCGGCAGTACCAAGGGGGACGCACTCCAGGAACCTCACCAGCAGAATTCAACACACACGCTACTCTCCAAGACTCGGACGCTGGACAAGGAACGAAGAAGGCTTGACGCGAAAGAGACTAGGGAGGTTGCAGCACAAGGATACTTGGACGCATGCACACCGCAGCTGGACAGGAGAATTGGACGTCGACTCTTCAAGACCTGGACGCATGACCTGAGTTTTTTCGTTCACTCTCTTTAATGTTTATTTTGCTTGCTTTGATATTTATTTTTGTTGAACATGAATATGATTGAGTAGGTTTCTTATTAGGTTTCAAAGATGGGTAGTAGTTTTCGATTTTCTATATGATTTGATTATGGATTTTATTCAATAAAATTGATTC
>JAOTBA010000205.1:8998787-9012488 GCA_025629845.1 Erythroxylum squamatum
ATCTCATTATAATTTCATTTGCAATGTACAATTATTCCATGGACTTTATCATATACATCTAAACATGTACAAGATAATGAACGCCTTTAAATAATTTGTCACTAAACTACAACCAAAGCGATTGGCTATAGGGCATAAACCAACCGTTAATGAGAAAAATTGTTTCTTTATGAGGTAAAAAATATTCATCGTATACTATATTATCATTTAATCTTTTATAATTGGTTACCATCTTTGCTTTATTTCTAAGTATCTCTACATGATTTCTTACCATGAAAGCAAAAAAGAGAGTGTGCAGATATACTAGGCCTACTGATTTTTAAATTTTCTAATTCCACAAGTTATTTTCTAAATTTCTCTTGATCTTCTGTTTTATCTCTTGGCTGTAACTCTAATAATTTTTTGTTTATCTATTATTTCTAAATCTGCTTCTACTCTACTTTTATCCCAAATTTGTAAAGAATTATTAGAATAATTTTTCTTATTTTTTGTTTCACTGTTTCTAATCCATCTTTGATAGTTTTTAATTTTTAGTATGTTTTCTATAAGATTTTCTATACAAAGATTAAAAATCGGTTTTTCTTTATAACCTAGAATTGCAATCATGGGATGGAGAAACAGGCAACCCAACGACTCTGATATCACGCGAATACTTGCGAAGAAGAAACATAGTTTGAACACTTTTTAAATATCTTGAACGTATTTTGATCTCTTCTTTTCAAATTAATTTCATTTTTTATATCAATGTTAATTATTTCACTTTTATGTTGTTAATAAATTTTCACAGCTAGTGAACAATAAAAATAAAAAGCTTTAAGTCGTTTGCTAAAATAAGGGCTAAGGGACTAAGATGTATTTAGCAAAGTTCGAAGACATTAAAAATAGAATTTTTAATCTATTAAATATATTTTTAATTGTTGATAAAATACAATAAATTAACATATTACTATTAATTAATAAAATATATTCAATATTATATATTGAATACAATTATAATTTTATATTTAATACTACATAAATATGATAAAATAGCATTAACAAAATTAATCAAACTATATTAACTAACAAATAAAAAATTATTTGTTACTAGATACAATTAAACGTTGGAATATAAGAAAGATACATAAATAATACTATAAAACAACAAAAATTAAATTAATTGCTAATAATGTATAAGATCATCAATTATAAATAAAAAAGAGATTAATCATCTCGTGTTAATATTATCATACAATAATAATAATTCGATAAAGGACAACAATATATTATTAATTATTAACAAAATATAATATTAATTATTAATAAAATATGACATTTAATATAGATAATAATATGCAAATATAACAAATTAATATAACTCAAACAAATCCATTTATTTAAAATATACAATTTATTAATATTACAAAATATATCATTATCATCTTAATATAAAAAATATTATGTATAACATATATATAAATATAAATCAAGTTACCCAAAATACAATTTGGTTCTTTGTTAAATCCCAATTAACCTTGCGAAGTAGCTATACCCACATTTCCTATCCACATTAAGAAGATTAAGCAAATTAACAGAGACTAAACAAGATGCATACAACTCCCTTTATCCCAAGACTAAGGAAATTTTTTCTAACCAAGAAAACCGCATGTAATCCCCACGCCTTCTACCCTACCCTTCATTTTAGTTAGTGTGCTGTGTTGGTAGACTTCATATTGTTTAGCAACTACTTGAATGGATAATAAAATCACCGGCCAGTCCATTCTTGTCACGATTAACAATATTGAGTTTTTAATTTCGCCTGCGTAACAATAATCATCCCTTTGTAACCGCACGAAGACCAAGACCATAATCAACAAACATGGCCACAAAAGGCAACGTTTCTCACACCAATTAAATAAAATTCTCAGTAGACAACTCGAACTTAGATGATGTTATAAGGTCGACAACATGATATACCCAATACATTACGTTGAACATAGATTGACCGATTGATTCAAGTAATGATGAATTTCGATCAACTGAACTATGAATGCAGAAGATTCGCTTCTTTTTATCTATACCTAACTATATGAAAAGATACCAAATGAAACGAAAACAAAAAGGAAAACTTTGTAACACAAATTGCAAGCAATGGCAATGATTCTAAAACGAAGAGCATCATTACCCAAAAGGGCAGGAGTAGTCTAGGCAATTCAACTTACCTGCGGCTCAATTCTGCACCTAGAAGCTGAGACACATTATAAACACAATAATGGAAGAACGACAAATGCGACCTGAAACGAACTTTAAATGGATTGGAAAACCACATTTAGAGTTCTAAATGGAATGTCAGATCAAAATGAACATAAATCAAAGTGTAATTGATTTTCTGGAAACAACCAGCACAAAACTATCCAGGAATATGAAGGGAAGTGAGAGCAATTTCCACTTTGGACGGAGATACATGAGCAACAAATCAATATTCAAAGTCTGATAGCAGCAGAACCAAAAAGAATTTGGAACTATCTAATAATGCCGAAGTACCAACAAAGTAACATGGCAAGTGCCAAGGGTAGTAGGAAAAGCTAACATAGTTACCCTTAACAACCAATTTGGTAGGACTCACTAAACAGGCAGCTACTTCAATCACCACTATGTTATTTATAAACTTCCCACATGGGCAATGGGTCAACCTCAAAAGCACATTATTATTAGATGTTTAGTTGAATAGTTATAGCTGGAATAACCTCGAAGTTGTCCACCTCCTCATCCTTTTGGAGGATGGAAAAGGGTTTCTATCTAACGACAAAGAGGTTGTTGGTAAAACACACATTGTATAATTCGATGGAAAAGTATCTCCTTACTACAATGGCATTACCTTGCACATCTAACAATAGTACCATGATACCAAGAAAAGATTTACAAATCCAGAGCCCTGCCTTGGCCAAAATCTACCTTGACATAAATTTCTAGTTCTTTGAATAACATACTAAATCTTAATCAATCAACTACCAAATTTCCCAAGTAAAACAAGATCGTAAGATCACATAGACATACAAATAAGGTATCCTTAAACCACTAAATATGCCTGAAAGCTTTGAGCATATTAACCATTATGATTAAGAGGCATTTTCATCCCCCAAATTTATCTCTTAACGGCATACCAATGTCACAAGGATATGAATCAAAAAGCACCAGCATGACAAACTACCAGAATAAGATAAAAGTTTCCCTTAGAATTTGAATCCACTCCTGCAAAACACTGTAACTTCAATCACAACCTTAATTAGACAATTTGCGAGGGAATATATCAGCTCGATCTTGCATGAATATAGTATAGGCCATCAGTGAGCACCAAATCGATCAAAAGTTATTGATGGATCCCATCACTTCTACACCTCAGAAACGAGAATTAACTTGAAAATTTCAAAACCTTCACTTGATCTGGGAGCAATATCTTTAGATAGATTGTTCTGGAGATTGGCTTTGAAAAAAGGTACAAAATACTGTGGCATGTTCAGCCGCAGCACATCCAACCGGGCAGGTCATCAAAGCCAAGGGATCCTAAGATACACTTCATTAAACAAGAAATTCATATTGGCACAGAAAACATCAAATGGCCTCATGGCACCTAAGAAATCATTGATTTTCTTTACAAGTTTACAGCTCTTATGCTACATACACCTAAAAGTATCATTCCTCAATCACAATCATCAAGATGATCTTCAAAAAGCTCCCATCATCACACTTTAAAATATTAACTTTCGGCAACTCCACAACTATTCCAAAGCCTCTCAGGATTTGACTCTTCCACAAAATGAAGGCACCACTATGTTGCATTCACCTTCGATATCAAGGATCATTAACATACGAACTTCCATTCCAAACATAGATTAGTAACATCATTCTTTATCATGATATTAATTGAAGATCCTCCACGCAGTTCACTACCTAGATATAAAGGGCAAGTGTCTCCAAAACATAAAAAGTATTATTTACTTATTGCAATCTAAAACCTTAACAGAGCTAGCCTAAACTCAGTAAATTAACTCTCGGGGTATCCACCAGAAGTCTCTAGACTAGAACATGTGTAAGAAGTAGATACGAAGACAAGAGCAACAAGATCAAAATGAAATAAAGGGAAGTAAGCTGCTTTTCTTTTTTCCCAACAGCAAGCCATTTGCATATCATTGATGGAAGTGGATCTGTCTTCCTTTGCCACCTAGACACAATTAGAAGTCAATGAAGCATGGGCTATCATATTCCTTTCAGAGCAGAAATTTAATATTAAAACACAACATTGAGGATTACCAAAATTTTCAAGCTAATAGTAGTAGCCACCTCCATATGTGCGATCATTCCCATAATATGGAGGGTAAGTACCATACTGCAACATAAACACACAAATATCACAAACTATCACACACAAGGATTGAGACAAGCTAGGATTTGCATACTTACATCAGAACCATAATAATCACGTGAGTATGGATCAGTGCTTGCCCCATAGGTATCTGAAGGGAAAACACAAATATGATGAATATTCAAAGCAATGAACAAAAAAAAAAAAAAGGAACTAGTAAATTGGTAGCTATAGTGTAAGTAAATCAATCCCAACCACGATAACGAGATCCATGAAATGAGATTTGAGGATCACCATAATCCATCCGAGGACGAAGCCTACTACGTTCTGGGTAATCTGATTCATGATCCTAAACGCCAGAGAAATTTAAAGTCAAGAAATGACAATCAATGAGACAAGCTTAACCTATGAAAAGGAAGATGGCAAAGGGGGGGAGAGAGAGAGACAGAGAAATAACAACAAACAAAAAGTAGCCATAGGCCCCTGCAAAGACAAGCATGCTGCCAGACAGAGAGATACTTACAGCCATGTAAAAGGGTCGCTTCATGCCTCGTGAACCATCACCATAAAAATAAGGGTCATCAAGGGGCCTTCCACCAAAAGGTCTATCAAAGGTTTCTGGAGAAAATGGTTGTCTCCTCGGATGAACAAAATGCTCATGCCTTTTCGCAGGTGCATCATGCCAAGGTCTATTAAAGTTTGATCTTGATGGGCCCACAGCCTCATGATAGCCACCTCTTGATGGCCTCACAGCATCATGATAGCCACCTCTTGATGAACCCGCAGAATCATGATAGCCACCTCTTGGTGGGCCTCTTCGCCCTCCTAATGTAAAAGTTAGGAGGTGTTAGAAGTATAGTTTTCAACAAATTTGGAGAAGTTTACACATGAACAATGAAATGAGAGTTTCTTTGGGGAGAGGCAGAGAGAGAACCTCTTCCATCAAATTGCCTTCCTTGAAATGCAGCATAACGATCAACAAATTCATATTCATGAGTACCCATTCTACTATTCTGGCCACGTCCACGATGAAAGAAACCACGCCCACGCTGAAAATTTGGCCAATTAAAGTGACGTCCCCCACGCCCAACAGCTCTTCCTATAGAACCCCAGAAAAATGTAAATTGATGATCACAAACTATTTAAAGGAAAAGACTTTAGACCTATTCACTAAAGTTACCAAATCTTGAAAACCTTCCATTGCTAGCACGACCAATAAGGAAACCACCACGCATTCCACCTTTAACAGCCTGAGTTTTGGGCAAAGGATTTGACAGCCTAGCCTTCACTCTTATCTGGAAAGATATAACGAAACAAAACCATCAGTTCACCCCACCTCTTCGATGAGTTTGGACACAAAAGACAAAGAATGTAAGATAAATACATTGTTATGTACGCAAGGAGTTCATTCAAATGCCTATAGGAAGACGATTGAAGTCTGACATTGCTATAAATATAAGATATGAGGAAAAATTAAGATGCAGAAGAAAAGCAATAAAAAAGCTTTAGGAATTCACATCCAAGAGAGAAAGGGAAGTAGGAGTGCATGACGAGTCTTGTGTAAGGCTTTGCGACTAGATCATAAATCACGATTAGAGAATAAATGGCTCAATGGGGAAAAGTTCATTCAGGAAGTATAATCAGAAAAACAGAATAAGAGGAAGAATTAAAGTGAAAAGGAAATACCAAATTGGATGAATCATTTAATATGAAACTTGCCTTGGCGTTTCCATCATCTAATTCTTTATTGTTTATTCCCTCAATACAAACAACAGCAGATTCATGGGTGGAGAAATCCACAAATCCAAAATCCTTCCTCTTCGCAGTTGACATATTCCGAGCAAGCACAACTCTTACTATTTCCCCAAAACCTTGCAAGATCTCCCTAACACGGTCTTCATCCCAATGAGGAGGAAGCCCGTCAAGAAATACTGTTTTCACCTGGGCCATAACTTCTGGATCAGGTTCACGTATAGGTTCAGCAAATGCTACTTTGGCCGATCTCTCAGAATGGCCAAATACAACATCAGGCTTCTGAAGCCTCTTGTATCCAATCATGGCATCAGCATGGCATGAAAACTCAAGAAATGCAAAACCACGACTCCTCCCCTCATGTTGAACATCTGGGACGAGAGTGATACTCTCAACACCTTCAATTCCATAATCCTTCAACTTTTGTCTTATCTGCAAACCAAACATGCCATTAGAAAACAGTTAAAAGCTCCATGAGGTAACATCCACTGTACTTATCAGCACTTGCCGCTTCTTTTGTCCATGTGTTACATATATTCCCCAAAAACAAAGTGTCATTATCCTCACTTGGTGCAGTCCCGCAGCGCTTTCCATGGATCTGCAATATTCGACTTGTCAGGATGAAATTTATATGGATATGAAATGTTAATAGTTATGAGAATTATACCACCGGGTTTTTCATTTCCATCAAAGCACGCTTTGCATGCTCCTTATTTGCAAACTTCACAAATGCATATCCCTTATTCTTATTGATAGAAAGATTCCTGTGCAGCCGGACTTCAACTACTTCACCAACATTCTGAAAAACCTTCCTCACATCTTCCTCTGTGGCCTCCCTATCCAAGCCACCAACAAATATCTCATATTCTTTCTTAATCTTGCGCTCCTTGGCAATTGCTGTTAGTTCTTTTCTCTCTTCATCAAATGTTTCTGCTTCTCCTAGATCCTCCTCAGGATCTTCTTCCTCCAAGTCATCCTCACCATGATCTTCAAAATCCACTCTATCACCATACTCTTCATATACCTCATCAGCACCAAAGTCATTTTGCTCATCCTGAGCATCTTCGCCTTGTGGTTTGTCTTGCCTGCTTATATCTATGCCAACCATCTCTTTTTCGGGCTGTTCCTTCACTTCCTGTCCTTTGTCTACACTGTAAGGTTCATGATCATTGGTGCTTTTCGCAATGACATTCTGAGATACAACAACTTCCGTCATAGGTTGCTCCTGTCCAGATTCTTCAAAAACTTCAACAATTGATGCCATCTTTTCTGAATCAATATGTCCTTCCGTTGCAAATTTAGCAACATTTCCAACCAAGGACCGCCCAATTTCGACGTTGGTCGGTTCATCCTCTCTGAATTCTCCTACTTTTTCTTCAATCAGTTTTTCTTTCTGAGAATTTTCAGAATCCCTTCTCTCCACTACTTCCTCCTTTTTGCTCTCCTCAACCCTGGACTTTACAGCATCTTCTTCATTAGTTGGTGTCTGTGCAGAAACAACTTTCTGCATTGCAGGAGTTCTATTAGCCGGAACTTTCCTAACCACCCTCACCACTTTCCTCACTACTCTTTTTCTAGAAGCAACTTTAGCATCCGGCGTGACCGAAGCAGAAGCACCTGGCGTTTGCGCTTCTTCAACCACTACACATAACGATGCGTGTCAAGAAGCACCATCGAATCAGTGAACTCAATAGATTAAAAACATAACTAAATTACATACATATATCCTCAAAGGTAGTTACATTCATTCCAAACTAAACATAACAAACACAAACAAAAGGCTCGAGCAAAATGTTGAAGCTAAAAGCCGAGAACCTACTATTACTAGGTCCACTAAATCTTTATGAAACGCAAAACAGGTAGTACTAGAACACTACCTGAAGCTTGCCCGGACTTAGAATCAGAACCGATACTTGACGGAGTGGAGTCGTTGCACTTCTCCAGCTTCAGTTTGGTTACAGAGCCGTGCGTAGTCGCGGCGGAACTCGGAGTCCCCGATTCGGCTGCCGGATTTGAAGCTCCTTTCGCAGCAGGTTTCTTCGCTGGCGGCGTTCTTTTGGAAGTAACAGCATTCTTAGGCTTCATAATAACAATTACAGAAAGTTGATGACTTTACCAATTATGGAAACCCTAGCTATGAACTGATGATAAGAGATAGAACAGAACAATTGCTTGTCAGTTTGGTTGTTCAATCGACGTAGACTTTTCAGAGGTCGGAGGTGAAGATAGAACTCGGATAAGAGCAAAACGATATCTCTTCCAGGGGAGCAATCGACGGCATATTCTTCTCTCTCGGTGCGAAGTTATGCTAATCTCAGCCGCTGAGGATACGACACGACATGTCGCTTCAGGAAATAGTCGGTTTACCATCTTAAAAGTTATTATTAACAAATAAATAATAATTTTATTTACAATATATTTAAAAAACGTTTTGTTTAACTAAAAGATAAAATAATATATTTATTTATTTAATGGAAACTTCATCAATCCATATTTATGTAAATGTTTTTCTTTCAAGATATCTCACAAGCTAATATAAATAATAACAACTTAATGAATCCTTATAAAAAGAAAACACAAATCGAAGTTCCCAGCAGGCATGCTGCGGCCCACTTTGAATACTGCTGGCCTGTTAAGTTTAATGCTTACAGGTTTCGGGTCAAATCGACCCGTTGGATCGACGTACATCCCGCAGCGGTCGACCCAAACATTCCGTTAATCTAGTTAAGCCCAGGTGCGATAACAGTTCTGCGCTCTTTGGTTGATTCTCCTGTTCTGTTCACTACCCTACGACAGAAAGATCGGAGCTTTACTGGGTTTTCCATCGGAGCTCGACATGGGTGCTTCGGAGTCAGCTCTCTCAAATTCACGGGTGACGCTCTAATTGCGCTTTTAAAATAGTTGAATATCTTCCCGTTAAATTATCTAGCTAGTCATGTGGTTAACAACTGCTTTTGAATTGGCGTTAAGAGACCTGCCGACCAAATTACTACTGTCTCCGAGCGAGCTGAAACTGTGGATCCCATTTTAGAGAGACTAAAATCGCTCCAGATCGTGAGTTTCTTGCCTTCAAATTTGAATAATTGCAGTTCTGCATGTTTGACAAAATCGATCCTTTGATTCAATTCGGACTTGAAATTTAATTTGTAAATGATTTGATTGTAGACAAGACCTATATTGACGACGCCCCCTATGGAAGAGACCAGCTTGACTGACATTTTGGTGAGAAAGCCAACGTCTTCCTCAACTTCGGGTAAGACGAGGACTTGAATAGTAGGCTTCAAAATTCACTTGGTTTCTGTACTATGCATACCGTTTATCCAATTTTTCTCCAAAGAAATCACTCATCTACTAATAATCGTCTGCCTTCACTCTAGAATTACAATGAAGATGAAATTAAGGAACTCCGATGCGATTGTTAGTATAAAAGACCTGAAACTAGAAGTTGAGAAATGATATTTTAGGTGTTTCTCAACAAGGAAATATGATCGCAAGCAGCTCCCATAGCTTCTTCTTCCTTCTGATGGGCCAACTCGATCTGATCTTGCTCCTTGCTATCAAAATATCCCGTAGGAGTGGTTGCTGTCACATTAAACACGTTCAATTTTAAAGTTGGATGTTGCTGCTCCATTCCTCTTGATATTCACCATGTGCTTGAGGTCATCTTAGATGACTTCTAAGTTTGATTTTTGGGCATATATCCAAAATGTGGACAAGAATTAATGAACATGCTTGCGGCTTCTTCATTAGGAGAGATTATCTACATGTACATATTATTTAGATATAGCAAAGATGTATCGGAGCATGGAATATGATTGAAGGGGCAAGTTGATCTCAGTATTTATGGTCATATTTAAGCCACTGATTCATGAAATTGCCTCTAAACATTCTTCAAGCCCACTTGCATTTGCATCCCTGTTCATGATATCCAAGCTTTTCAATCCCTATTTGAAATAATTCACCTTTATGAATTAATTGAACTTTATCTTGTATACTATTCTTCTTTGTTTAATAGTCTGAATTTTTTATGTTTCCATCTTCTATTTTAAATGCTTGATATAGCTACTGTGAGTCCAAAGGTGCTTCTGGAGCTCTTCTCGATGTTCCGTGATTGGCAAGAGGGGAAGGTCACGGAGATCAGCCAGATGCAGGTTTGCTGTGTTATGCTTAATACTGTGGCTAAAGAAAAATTCAGTAAATTATGTCCTATCAGAGCACTATAAACGCATAAGACGGATCAAAGAAGGTATCCATTTAAATGTGGCTTTAGCTTCATTAGAATTAGGTTGAACTTGAATATCATAGAATAATGCATGAATAATCTCAGGTATGGCCGAAGTGGCATAGAAATCACTCAAAAGATTAATTTGTTATGTGTGAACTTTCAAGCTTGAATTATGATCAACATTTGAGATAGTTGAAGTTAGCATCATCTACATTTAGAATTGCTAATCCTCTGATAGACGAAATGAATGTCCACAACCTACAAAGAACTAAATTACAAGATTTGGTACAACTGTTTGATGAAATTGTCATGTTTACCTGAACTACTGTAATTGGAAAGATGCCACAAAGGAAACAATATTCTAAAGTTTCTGTAAGAACCTTAAAAGTTGAATGCCTGGTCCGCAATCTACTTCTGTCCAGGAAAAGTGTTTACATTTTGAAAAAATAAAGTTAATTTGCTGAATGTTATTGCAGGAAGAGATAGAAAATAAAATAGAAGTTGCAGATGCCTTGGCAGTTAAACTTTTGAACCGCTATAATTTTTCAGCATCAGCAATGAAGACTACTTCACAACATCTATCTCAAGGTACTCAGACTGCTCATCAAAACAGCTAAATTAGAGTGATATACTGACTTGGGAAGGGGGACGAATGCCATTAATTTAATGCTTGGCTGACCTAGACTCAGTATTTGCCTCGCTTATACTCTTCTTTAATTAGTTTTACTCTATCAAGATTTAGGCTTTAACTAGCTCTACTTGGGATACTATTCCTTTCAGTTCCCGCACTGAAGGTAGAGATTGGGGAGCTCAAAGGGAGGTTGACTGAGGTTATTAGTAATTGTGATGCTCTATGCAAAAGAATTGCAGCCGAGGGACCAGAACCTCTCCGGTCATCTGTTAAGCCATTTGCAATTGCCAATGCCAACTCTGAACTTAGCTGTAGTTCTTTGCAAAGAATTTTACCTTCCAAGGAAGACAAGGCTGAATGATGATTTTACTATGTTTTTTATGTTCTTGAATATAGTCATAAATCAACCAATCATCATCTTTGACTCCATTACCTTAAACAAGTGCAAGAGGGTGAGTTTTTTCTAAGCTTTTGGGCTAAAATGTGAGACAATTTGGTTTGAAGTCACCCCATCTGCGAGTCCTTTCAGAAACATTGGTCCATGGTAAGCACTGCCAAAAACAAACGGAAAGCCAGTAAGTAAGTTGCTTTCCTGAAGCACAGAATTTGGCCGTCGGTGCCTTCTCAATGACAAGCACGTCATGCAATGCAATGCAACGCTACACACTACGTGGCTTCCCAGAGGCAACTACTTCCATGGAATTTTTCTAGGGAACAGTTGGCATCTCATCAATCGAGAGGCATGCGACAAGAGACGTGCTTGCTTAAGTTGACAAGTAATTAAACAAAGAACACCAAGTAGCCTAGCATTCCCCCTCAATTTATAAACTCATTTCGATGCTGCTGAAAAAGAAAATGAGAAATTTGGCTTAAAACTTTCCATCTTTTAAATCAAAGGCTGTCGGTGGCTTCCATGCAACGAGCATCAACGAGCTCCCTCTCTCTTTTCCCCAATTCTATATCTTCATCAACCATCTTCTCCAACTGCTCAAACCCAAATTTAGGCTCCCAGCCAATAACCCTCCACGCCTTACTAGAATCACCCTTCTATCCCTCTTCGATTGCAAGGCCACTTGCCCAAATGCCACCTCCAAGAACTCGTCCACTGTGTGCGACTCCTCATCTGTCTTCTCCCGCTGCAACATCTACCACGTGACCTCCACGTAGTCTCCTGCAAAACTCCAGTCCCTCGACACCTGTAAATTTTGTTGGACAATTTAGTCATTTCCTATAAAGTGAAACAACCATTGATTGTATTTTTTAGTTTTTCAATAACGTATCGATTAATTTGATCAAGATAAAGATAATAAAATAACTCAATAAATGATCTAAGTCATTGAGTCAAAGTTAAGAAGGAAAATAGATCCCGATCAGTGTGAGCCAGATTCATATCAGGCTTGTGATGGAAAAACCTAATATGAATGTTATATTAAATGGTTAAAGTCTTCTGCAGTTGCTTATATCATTCGTAAGCATACGGATTCTCTTATTAAGAGCACTTACGTTTTGAGAAAACTATAGAAACACATTAGTCATGCATCGGTGAACGATTCCCGTGAAGGTCCCGGAAGACTGTAGCTCGTTTTGGCCATGGAAACTGCTTCGAAAGTTGGAATGGAACCAAAATCAGTTATTCTGTATTTCCTTCATTTATTACCCTTTCATGAACAATTCAAGACACGTAATAAGGTCTAATCTACATATTACACATGGTATCAGAGTGGTTACGTGATCAGGTTGTTGGGAATAAAGGGTTCTTTGGTATTCAACCATTAGGGTTTTCGTTCGTTTTTTATTCGTTTTTCAATTCTTTTTACGTATATGATTACGTGAAAGTGGTATACATGAGGCTAGTTATGAAAAACAGGTCGGAAACAGTCATAAAGTGCAAAAAATGGCTCCTAGTGTTGCCAAAAATCGTCCTCCCCGTCGGAGGCCAATTATATTGTTAGGCATGTGCACCACACACAGCCCTCGGGCAGTTTGGTCGGCATGTGTTTGCGTTCACACGCCATCCACAGCCAATCATGTGGCACAACTGTAGGAAAATCCCGATGCGTGCATCACATATACACGATGCGGAAAACAAAAAAAAAATTATTCTAGGACTTTCCCGAAGTCCAGGATCTATATGTCTATACAAAGAAGTACCATAATTCTCAAACCACAACGACCAAAGGAGACCGTTTCTAACGGTATCCACGCAGAGGTCGGAGAACCTAACCGAATCAAACTCTTTGATCCGGAAATAGCTAGAACAATGAAAAGAGTGCTAGCTCTTACCTTTGTTCTTGAAGAGCACAAAATGAAGGAGAGGAGAAGATGATGAAGCTTGAACGATGGAGAGCTTCTGATATGTTTTTAAAACTAAGTCTTTGAACTTCTTAAAAACTCTTTATATCTCACGACCATCATCCTTTTTTGTCTTTTATTGCCATTTGTCTTTAAAGCAATTAAAGACATTTAATGCTACTTTATTTTCTCCTTTCCACGTTAGTCTTATATATTAATTAATTAATTAATTAATTAATTATATAAATGCTGAGGTGGTCCCGTCACACTGGGGTCGGTCCTACCGGGTCCCGGTATGAGGAAACACACCAGAGACCTGTTTCAGCAATACCGATGTCGCGATCTCATCGGGACATATCCTGATCTCATCGGGATCCATTTAGTTCTATTGCTCTCCATATAATGGATCTCTATCCAAAACTATTTTACGAATTCTCCGAGTCACTCTTATGCGTGTGA
>JAOTBA010000205.1:9014427-9027637 GCA_025629845.1 Erythroxylum squamatum
TTTCAGCTTCACAAGGCTATTTACTTTTTCATTTTCGATATCTTGTTGCTTCCTTCACGCAAGCCAGCCTCTCCTTTCAAATCACAAGCCCCTTGGATGCTTTTGACCACTCTCCTAGTCTTGCTTCCTTATCCGACAGAACTCTGTTGCCTTTTGTCATGTGCTTGCTTATATAGTTGATTCTTCAGGTGTCGTGCGTACGGTATTATTTATTTATTCGTTTCCGGACGCTTCCTTTGCCCTCCATTTCTTATTTCATTTCTTTTGTGTTATTTTTATTAATAATAGTCTGTTATTATTAGTATTTTCGTATTTTTCATATTAGTATTAGTTTTACCTGGCATTACGTGGCTTAGTCTTTTGGTTTTCATTCCCCTACTTTCTCTTTTTTTCTGCAGTGTTAGTAATAGGGATATTTATTTCTGTTGTTTTTTTTTGCCAAGGCTTAACTGTCCTTCTTTTTAGCAATTTTATTGCTTCTGTTTTCCTGCATCATTTTTTACTTGTCACATCTGCATGTGGGTCTACCGGGAAACATCTTCTCTACTATGCAAGTGTAAGGCTGCGCACTATAAGACCTCTCCAGACCCCGCCTCACTGCAAAATTTCAGACTGGGTGGATGATGATAATAATGATGATGATGAACACTCTTATATGCCAAAATAATAGAGAGATAAACACTCTTTTACATGGTAGTCATCACTCGACGCCAGTTTTAAAATAAAAAAAGAGTGCGGGTTAGGACATGGTCATATCCCAAGCTATGTCCAACACTGGACAAAATTATGAAATCTTTTGTTAAACACGTGAGTTTTGCTTTCATCTTGCCCGTATAAGGGCCCGTGTCTTCAACACAGACTAAAATACAAGTGTGCTCTCCTCATTGCTTTCAAGTCTTTTAATGAACGTAAAGCTACTATTTAGCTCTCTATAATAGATCAAACCTTGTTTAATGTATATCAAATTGATTGATATTATATTTAATTAGATGTCTAATAATTTGTTAGTCACTAAACTGGTCAAATTAAAATGTTTTCATAAATATCATATTAAATAAAATTCATTATTAAGAATACATGATACTATACATACTTTTTCTAATGGGTATATTAAATTTCATTGATTGTAAAATATTTGAGGATCACATAAACATTGATAAGTACTAATTAGACTATGTTTTTGCCATGATTTTAAGAGTATTTTGTTTACATGTTGATAATTTTATAGGATTTAATATTTGGTTTAGCTTATATTTTATTTCCAACACTTAATTTACCTCTCAATAAAGAAGAAATGAATTCAAGCAAATTTGAGGAACAATGGAGCAGTTTTGGCATGATGGTTTCAAAACACAGAATCGTGGCCAATCTATATTTTGATTTAAGGTTTGACTGTTGAGTAGTTAAGTAATATAAGTGTAACTCGGAAGTGCATTGAAAATGATGTTTCAAATTTTTAGTGTTTTTTGAAGAATAAAAGAGAAGAAGATTGTTATGACATCAACATTATGACAGAGAGTCAAACTGGAGCATTTTGAGATAGAAAAGAAAAGCTTTAGAGAGAAAGAAAGGAATTTTCATTAAGATTCAATTGAAAAACTTCAAGAATTCGAGATCTATGAGAATAAGTTCTTTTATTTTGTTTTATTTCTTGATTTTTGTTAATTTTCTTTTTCTTATTATAAACTAAAACTTTAGTAGATCTAGGTGAGATGACTTCTCGAACTATTTTTTAGATCGAATCTTTGATTTAATGAAAGACCTAAGCTTTGTATGAATTATACATGATTACTTCTTGTGTTAAAAATAAAATTTGCTATTTCATATATAGAGCTTGAGAAATCATATATATAAATAGATCTTAGTATGAATAATAAGAATTATATGGAATAATAAAAATATGATTGTATAAATCTTCTAGATTATAGTCAAATCTAACCCAAGAAATTCATAGAATAAATTAATACATTATTAAGGATTTTAATTATAAAGAGATTCCACTAATTTAACTTAATGATAGAAGCTATACTTCTCAAGAAAGAATGTGGTTATAACTTTGAAATTGCTACCGGTCTAAAAAAACTAGGATTAATAATTGAATCAAGATAAATTTAAACATAAAAAGATTCGAGGAGATTCTAAATCAATATCTTGATTATATTTTGGTTATTTTATCTTGTTATTTGCTTTAATTTGTAATTTTAGTTTAATTAACCACTTCTTTTAAATCAATCATTCATTTTATTAGATTAGATAATAAAAAGATAGTGACTACTAATACTTATAGTACTCATGAAAACAGTACTTGTATTTACTAGATTATACTATAAGAACAATATGTGCACTTTTCTAATTGATCTTTAGTATTGTTTGGATCATAAACATCAATTATTCATTTTATTACTATAAATGTGATCATATTTAATTGATATTTTGAATATATGTGTTTAGATACACAAAGATTGTAAGCATGTCTAATTAGAGTGTACTTGATTGCCAATTACATGATAGATACAAAGGGCATCAACTATATTTATTGATGTATATTGTTGGACTAGTCAAAGGAGAACTTTAATGTATATTTATTGCGTATATGAATGTATCTTGAATTTATATTTTACGTTTTATTTATGGTTTAGGGCATTAAGTTATGATCATTAATCAATGTTTTACATAATTCTTGTCTATTTCTCTTCATTCCCAAGCTTCATATATTACGAACTTCAATAAGCTTCTTGAATAATTGAACAAATTCAACTTCACTTAGATGTTTTACATATTGATTTAACACTTTTAATTGTTAAGCCCACTATTATAACAAACATTAGTAGTGACGAATAAAGTTCTTTCTATAAGGCTTGGAAAAGATCAAATGGACTAAGCTTAATGCTCATACGGACGAACATAACAAATAATACTAAGTCAACGGCTCCTAAAAATGATAGTAGAGTTTGTTTAAACTATTTTTCAATCTAACACATTTGATAAGTCAGTTATTGGTATACTAATGAATACGTTATCTACTATGAAGTTTTCTGGTTGTTGTAACATACATTATTATATCACCGAAATGATAAATATAACAATAAGATTGAGATCTATGAGATTGTAAGTGAGTGCAAGTTTTCTTGTACAACTTATCATAAATTCCTTACCTATCAGTATGGTACATTCCAAATAAGTTACAACACCATAAATGACAAATATAATATGAAAAAAATATAAAGCATGTTTATTCAAAAGGAATCAAGATTTAAGAAGCAAAGAATTTACTCAATTAATCTCATAGATTAGTAGAAGCCAAAAGGAACCAATAAAGAATAATGAAAAAGGAAATAAGGAATTAATAAATATTAATGCATCATCTGCCTAAATCCATAAGAAGGAACAAAATAATAGTAATTGTCCTTTTTATGGAAAGGTTGGACACTATCAAAAAGACACCTTGAAAAATAAGGCACGATTTGAAAAGAAGGTAAGTATAGTGTTTTTGTACATTTTGAATCAAAATTTACAAGTTTCCTTTTAATACCTGATGGATTGATTCTAGGTTTGCCAATTATGTCTTAAATATGATGCAGAGATTCCTTATAACCTAAACCATAAACTCAAATGAAAATTTTATATTTATGGGTAATTAAATCAAAGCTTAAGTTGAAGCCATTAGAACTTATCATTTGAATTTTGGTATTAGGCATCATTTATACCTCTTCCAAACACTTTATGTTCCTATTGTTTCTCAAAGTTTAATTTCTTTGTCTAAACTTGATAAAGTTGGATATTCCTTTAAGTTTTGAAAGGTATGTTGCATTTTATTTAATAATAACAATTTTATTGGTTTTGTGATGGTCTATACAAATTAAAGTTTGATGATCTTTTTGCTGAGACTTTATTGACCTTGCATTAAATGTTGGTATTAAACATAGTTTAATAGAAGAAAATTTAGCTCATTTATGACATAAACATCTAAGAAACATATCTAAAGAAAGAATACAAAGATTGTAAAGAATGAAATCATTGTAATTTAGATTTTACCTATTTTAGTAAACATGTGCATGGTGTTAAGAGAAAACATATAAGACACATAATTAAGAAAACAAACACAAGAAACAGACAACACCTTAAACTTTTATATATTTTGATATATATGGGCCTTTTGATGTTTCATCTTTTAGTGGGAAAAAGTGTTTTATCACTTTTATTGATTATTTTACATTATGGATATGTCTAATTGCTATATATGGAATCATAATCAGTAAATGCCTTAGACATGTTTATTAATAGGGTTAAAAGATAATTAGACTAAAAAGTGAAAGTTGTTAGGTTTGATAAAGGTGGTGAATTTTGTGGAAGGTAAAATGAAATTGGACAATGTCTTGACATATTTGTTAAATTCTTAAAAAAAACATAATGTGTGTACTTAATACATAATGTTCGTCACACTAAAATATAACGATATTGCAGAAAGGCATAAGCATACTTTAATGGATATGGTTAAGAGCATATTGAATTATTCTTATATTTCCTCATCATATGTATATATGCTTTGGAAATTACCTAATGTTTATTAAGCAAAATTCCTAGTAAGGCAGTTTCAAAGATTCCTTATGAATTATGGAGGACAAGAAAATCTTGTTTGAGGTATATACATATTTAGATTTTATCAGTAGAAGTAAAATTTTATAATCCATAGGAAAAAACTGGTCCTAAGAATAACAAGTTTTTTTATTAATTGTCTAGAAAAATCTAAAAGGTATATATCTTATTTTCTTTACTATAGTATAAGAATTTTTTAAACTAAAAAATGCAAGGCTCATTAAAAATGGTGAAATTAGTGATAGTGTGGAACCACATAAAGTTAAAATTCAAGAAGTTAGGATGGATATTATTTTACCTTAAACTTTTTCCTAATTCGTTATTCCCATGTTTGTTAAACATTTTGACAATATACAAGAATAATAAATGAATGATGAAGTACCCTATAGTAAGGCTATAGTCAATGAACCTGTGGTAGATGAACTATATGACATAGTATTAAGAAAGTCCAGAAAGTGGAGAAAGCCTATTGTTTTTTATGATTATATGGTTTATTTACAAGAGTTAAAATTTGACTGAGGAATTGATGATGATCCTTTTTGACTTTCATAAGATACTAAAAGTGGTAATTTCGCTTAGTGTTTATATGCTATAAAAAATAAATGAAACTAATGGGTTATAATGAAATATGAGGTCTTGTTGAATTTCCTGAAGGTTGTAATGAATTGGGTGTAAATGGGACTTTGCTCAAATATGACTCTAATTGCATTGTCAAATGACATAATGCTAGACTTGTTTATAAGGATTTCATTTAGAAAGATGATGTTAACTATAAGGAGACCTTTTTCTTGTTTTTTGAAAATGACTCATTGATAATTATCATAAAATTAGTAGCTCATTATTATTTAAATTTCCATTAAATGGATGTATAAATTTCCATTCTTAATAAGAATTTAAAGGAAGAAACATGAGTGTATTGTAATTATAGAAAAAGAGACACATGACGTGCAAACTTAAGAAGTTAATATACGAACTTAATTAAACTTTGTAACAATAGTATCTTAAATTCAATGATACCATCAGTTTTTTTAGACTTAAGGAAAACATTATTGATCAATGTATATACATGAAGATCAGTGGGAGCAAGTTTATAATTCTTATTATGTATATTGAAGATATTTTGCTTATTTTTAATGATCTTAACTTATTACATGAGAATGAGGATTTTCTCTTTAAGAAATTTGAAATGAAAGATATGAGTGAGGCATTTATATGATTGGAATAGAAATATTTCATGATAGATCATAAGAATTGTTAAGGGTATCTTAAAAAGCATATATTAATAAAGTTATAAAGAGATTTAAGATAGAAAATATTTTACAAATGTTGTCCCAATTAGAAAAGGATATCAATTAAGTCTTATTCAATGTCAAAAGAGTGAATTGAAACATAAAAAATGGAATAGATTCCGTATGTATTTATTGTTAGTAATTTGATGGATGCTCAAACTTATACTAGATCGAATAATAGTTTTTGGTTAAATGCTAGGTAGATATCAAAGTAATATAGGATTGGATCATTGGAAATTTAAAAAGAAAGGTTTCAGATACTTATAAAGAGTAAAAGATCACTTGCTCACTTAAAGAGATCTAATCATTTTGAGGTAATATGATATTTATATTTATATTCATATTATGTTAGATGTGCAGATACAAGAAAATCTATGTTTAGCAAATTTTTTTGTGCAGAAATAATCTCACAGAAAAGTGTAAAATAGCCTATAATTATCACATCCTCTATGAAAGCTAAGTTTGTGATATGCTTGGAAGCTACTGCTCATATGTTCTAATTGTGGAACTTTATTTCAGAACTTAAAATTGTTGATAGTATCACGATGCTATTAAAAATTTATTGTCATAAAGTCACATTTTTCTTCTTTTCTAAAAGTTATGGGTATTTAAATGTGCTAAACACATAAAATTGAAGTACTTTATCATTAAGGAAAGAATTTCAAGAACAAAAGATTCCAATTCAACACATTAGTATCAATGGTTGCAAATCCATTGGAAAAGCATTGTCAACAAAGATATTAAATGAACACGATTAAAGAATATAGATTACTGAAAACCATTATTGGCATTATGATGACATTTTGTATTCTTTACGTTTTGAACACTATGAGCTCATTTATTTACTATTTATGATATTTAAACGTATCATGTTTCATTATGTTACATAAGTGTGTTATGTTGTTATAACAAGATGTTGTCTTTAACAAAGATATTATAGTTGGGCCATCACGATTCCTTTCATTACATATTGTATTGAGTACAATGAGATTAGGTCGATTTATTGACGTATAACCACTATGATCTTTATTAGTTTTTACTTCATAATTATTTATGATTTGACTAATTTAAGAAAGAATTTCTAGTTTATTATTTGCATATTATGTTCTATTGTTAAATTAGAAAAATGAATAATATCACGTGAATATTGAATAAAAAATTCAACCTGTTCAACTGGTTCAATAAAAATCTTGAACTATCCAATTTTGTGATTCAATTTTTAACTTTTCAATTCAATTTACTTCAATAACTCTTTTTATTAAAAATCGATCAATTTATTAATTAATCAGTTAATTTTTATAAATTAATAAGTTACTATAAAATAAAATAAATCATTTTTTTCATTTAATAAGCTTTTTTCACTTAATCTTTAAATTTTTTGATAGATAAGAACAATCTCTTTCAATTATATTTTAAATTCTTTAATTTTATTTAATGTTTATCAGTTTTTATACAGTCTAATAATGTTTGAATCTTTTAAACCTTAAACTTCTTGTTTTACCAATTTAACTTCCAATCCTAGTTTAATATAAAGAAAACTCCAATTAGGAATTGGATCTTTATAACAAAATTTTTTCTTCATAAAGTACATGGTTAAACGTAAAGGGATTAAAAGAGAGAAATCTTACATTCTACCATTATTTTCAAGTCTATAATAGATTTATATTAACATTTAATTTTCATAATTGAGAATAATCTTATATGGTAATCAAGTAATTTTATTGTTTTGTATTGTTTTCTGGTCCCATTGTTTAGGTTAAAAATGTTAAACGAAAAGATTCATAGTTGGTGATTAACAAGTTTTGGTGTTTATCAATATTATAATTTATAAATGATAAAAATATGATCCTTATAAAGCACTTGGTCCCAATTAATAAGAGATAAAGAAAGAGACAAGTAAGGTTTCACAACTTTCTAAATTTTGGAGCTCAAAAGATCAGATCAGGTTTTCTCTTTTTTTTACATGGTATGGTAGGTGGGTTTTAGTCTATATACCATGCCTTTTATTTTGGATACATTTATTTTCATACCTTAAACTATTGATATTGCTTTGAAGATTAGATTCAAAAGGGTTGTTGTATATCGAAGACCACACAAGAAATTTAGTAATTACCGATGGAAGAGAAACTGTAGCAAATTACTGACGAAAAATGATTTTTCATAGGTAACATTGATGAGAAAGATTACATTTTGCGATGGTAAAAGTATCCATCGGTAAAAATGAAGGAAAATTATCTCGACAAATTTTTCGACGGAATGTAGCGACGGTAGAAGATTCCTGTCGGTAAAGGAGGTTGAAATGCTTGGCAGAATAAAAAAGTTTTGGGTTTACCGACGGAAATGTTTCCATCGGTAAATTTTAGAGTAAATGTCATCATTTATTTCGACTTCAATGTTTTTAATATAACAAAAACGGCGTTGTTTAGTTTAACATCAAACGATGTCATTTTTCTATGCATTTAACCTACTTGAAGACCCCCTCTCTCTCCCCTGTGTTTTGTTTTCATTTTTCTGTCGTCGATTCCTCCCATTTCTCTATCATCGATTCGTCTTTTTCTTGTCGGTATGTGTGTTCGTTTGTCTTCTCCAGCCACTGTCATTATGTCCTTCGGCGAAGGTAATTTCATTCAGCCTTTATTCTCTGTGATTTTTTGTATAACTCATGTTGGCATATATGTTCAAACCTAGGAGTTTTTGAGGTGTTTTTGCATTTGTTTTGGATTGCCTATGGTGTATTTGTGTTTGCAATGTTTTGGAAAACATTGAGGAAGGAAAAAGACATGATTTGCTTAAGTTAATTGGGATGAATTTGTTATGCCTTTGAAGTGTTCGACGAAAGTTTTGAGTGGGTTCTTTAATGATTTTCTCATTGTTTTAAATGTCTATGGCTATTAAGGTTATTGCTTCTTCTCATAAACCAGATTTCATGACCTGCTTTATTGGGATTGTGGTTGAGAAATCAATGTATGTGAGTTCAAACAAGAATGAAAATGACGAACTAATTGATGGGATGGGTGTAATACTTGCATAAGTTGTTCTATACAATATTCTTATATAGTTGTGGCAATGGGATATTATTCGAAGTATGCTTTGATGCTAATGTTGTTTATGTTATTAATTTTTGTTCAATTGTTTCGGAGCACATATGAGTTCTTTTACTATTTACAATCATTGTCATTTCGTTATGTAATTTGCAATAACTGGATGGTGACTTCAAGTTATCTTTATATGCGTTGGCTTATTGACTCAACAGGTTTTCTTTTTTCTTCTTTTAGATCCTATTTAGTAAATAAATTGAACCCAAAAAAAGAAGAAGGATTCTAAAGGTTCGGTTTTGTTCAATATAAGATAAATCATTCAAAAAATCTAAATTTGCTTACCGATTGATTTTAGTGCTTTTTTTGGTTGGTTTAGTTGAGCACTTGAAATTAGATTCAATCTATATAACACTTGAAATTGCTATATAGATATGGTAATTTATATCTACTACATTATTCATATATATTATACATTATTTGTTAGTATGTATAAATAGTTTAGTTTATATGAGCCATAATAACTATAAAGATCATTATAATGATAATTCCCAAAAAAAAAAATCTGTTTAATAATTCATTTTAACATATCAATATCATATGGTTAGATGTATCATCTACTTAATAATTGGTCTTGATATACAATTTCTTGTTATAGTTCATCTACCTCCCAAAAATCGCTTCATATAAATAAGTCTCATAATGCAAGGAGGTTTTAGTAGTAGTTATACCATAGGAATTTTTTTTTTGAAAAATTAAAATTGAATAGAATAAAAATAAATGATAAATTGTCAACCTAACCCAGGTAAAAAACCTTACACCACAAGCACAACTAGCAACTCATTAGAGTTTGGACACAACGAAAAAACGACGCAGCTTAAGGCATATGAGACAATGAACACGACTTCGCTTTAGTGAAAGGGTAAGAAATCTAATTAGGGCATAACTGATCTTTGCTTTTGTGACTTATCCAGAAGCTACTCAAGAAGGAAAGGAATGGGAGAGGCTAGGGCGCGAAGCTGCTGGCACCCTCACAAGCTCCTTCTGCTTCCGAGCACTGAGAAAGGATCCAACGGTAAGTTATACAACTTCAAGGCTGGAGATATTACTCGGAGTTGACGATGGATAGCGATTTTGCAGAAATACCAGAAGGGAGGACAACTGGAACAAGATGTGCTATGGGAATTCACTGCGGCGAGAAGATCATTCCTTTTGTGGTCTTCTTGGAGCTCGATGTCGGACTGAGGCGGAGGAGGGGTAACTGCCAGGTTAGTTCCAAAAACGCCCTCCATAGATTTTATATTACAGTTAGAAAGGCTTTAGAAATTTACTGCCATGTGGGAGACTAGACTCTCCAGGAGAGTGCTAGTCCCCTACCACATCTGGAGTGCAGCTGGGTTGAGATCAGTTGCTCTTTGATGCTAGATATGATAAACTCTAGGGTAGAGGGTAGGGGAGTTGTCTTCTGCTGGAATCTTCGTAGGTTTCTTTCCCTCCAGATTTCTTGAGAGCAAGTGGCCACTGAAATGAGGATTACTGCTCTGTCAAATTGAGAGATAGATAAGTGGGGCAACTCCAGTAGTAACTCATGGAGTCTGTTCGACAACTGGACTTTAGTACTTAATCTAAGAATCTTAGTCCAGATTTATGTGGAGTAGTCACACTAAAAAAATGTGATTCCTAGTTTCTTCCTCTATATTACAAAAAATGCACAACCTTGAAGAGTTTAGGAATGGAAGCCTGTTCATAATACTGAGTCTATTCAGTATAACCAACCATAGCAGGAAACTGGTTTTAGGTCTCAGAAACTTGTTCCAAACCATAGGATACCATCTACCCGAATCAATGTCCCCTCCATCAATTTTTTAGCTGCCTGCATTGTGATATCTGAGACTGAAATCCCCTTCCAGAAGAAAGTATCGTTTTCTCCAGTCCTACGAAACTGTGGGATGGATAATAATCTGGTTTCATCCATGGATAGTAGCCATCTTCCTTCTGCTAAGATATCCTTAAGCTTAGTATTTCTAGGGAATCTTCCCAGTAAGGTTCTTGCCAATGGGTTATGGATCAAGACACCTTGTCCAGTCCAATTATCATGCCACAAAAAAGATCTTTCCCCATCTCCCACTCGACAGGACATGTGCTATTGTACGTCCTCCCTCATTTTTAGAAGTTGGTTGAAGAACCAAGTATAACTATTTTTGGAAATTAAATCCCAGAAACTCCCCTCCTTCAATATGTAAACATGAATCCATCTTATCCACAAAGATTGCTTATCACTGAAAATTCTCCAAATCCTTTTAGTCATGAGCAGATGATTCTTTTTGGTAATTGACTCCATCCCCAATCCCCCAACTGCTTTAGGTTTACAAACACTTTTCCAATTGACCTTTGTTTTCCCTTGTTCACCACCCCCTTTCCCCCATAGGAATTGCTTCATCATCTTTTCAATAGTTTTGATAATTCCTTTGGAAAGAAAAAGATAGGAGCTCCAGTTAGTGTGCATTGAGGAAATGACTGATTTTAAGAGCTGAAGCTTCCCTCCAAAGGAAAGAGATCTATTAGTTCAGGAACCCAATATTTTCTGAATTTTTTCAATTAATGGGAAGCATTCACAGTACCTTAGTCTACTAGAAGAAATTGAAATACCTAAATAAAGTATAGGAGGCTCCTTAATTACCATTCCAGTGACTGCTTTTAAGGCATTTGCTAAATGACCAGCACTTTTTGAAAGGATAAAGTAGCTCTTCTGAAAATTGATATTCAACCCCGACATGTCTTTGAAAGAGTTGAAAGTATTGATCAGTAGGGTGACTAAGTGAACATGCACCTTGCTAAGGAGGATTAAATCATCTGCAAAACACAAACTAGTTAGAGCAATCTTCTTACATTTTGAATGAAACTTGAAGCCTGAACCATTTGTCAACTTATGCTTCAACATTTGAGTAAGCACCTCCATACAAATAAGGAAGAGGTAAGGGGACAAGGGATCCCCTTGCCTAAGTCCTTTTTTCCCTTTAAAAATCTCTGTAGGACTCCCATTAATGAGAATTCCAAAGGCTGCGGTAGTTATGCATTCACGGATCCACTTTAAGAATCTGTGAGGGAAATCCATAATCTCCATAGTTTGTAGTAGAAAGCTCCAACTCACACTATCAAATGCCTTCTGTAGACCCACTTTGATAATGCAATAATGAGGACTAGTCCTGCAATTGTACCCTTTCAAAAGCTCCTGAACTATGAGGATGTTATCCCCAATATCCCTATCCTTCATGAAAGCTCCCTGATTCTCACTGATGAGGGGTTTGATAGCTTCCTTCAATCTATTTGCCAAGATTTTTTCAATAATCTTATAAAGAAAATTGGTGCAAGAGATAGGTTTGAAATCTATCCAATAAGATGGGGTAGAGTGTTTAGGGATTAAGCTGATAAAAGTTTTGTTTATCTCCTTTAGCAGTACCCCATTTTGGAAAAATTCAAGAACTGCTTCTTTAACTATCCCTCCCACCAAGGGCCAAGATTTTTGATAGAAAAAACCATTTAACCCATCTGGACCCGGGGCTTTTGAACCATTCATAGCAAAAACCACCCTTTCTATTTCTTGATTAGTTACTGGACTGACTAGAGAGGAGCCCATATCTTCAGTAATACAAGAAGAGACAAACTGCCTAAGAACATCTCCTGTGACCGAGGATGAAGCCTCTGTACCTAGGAGTTTCTTATAGAAAGAAAAAGCATCTTTAGCCAGTCCCTCTTATCTTACCACACTTGTCCCATCTTTAGAAGAAATGGAGGCAATTTTGTTTGAGTTCTTCCTGGCTTGCACTGAATTAAAGAAAAATTTGGTGCATTTATCCCCATCCTTTAACCAAGAGACTCTAGACCTCTGTTTCCATAGGGAATGTTGGTTATCCACCAATTGTAAGTAAACCTTTAAAGCTTCCTTTTCAGCCATAACTAGAGAGTCATCAATAGGGGTTGCAGCCAAAGCTGACTGTATAGCAGACAATTTGTCTCTAGCTTCAGCAATTTCCTTCTTGAGATTCTGCCCTCTATGAGAATTAAGGAGTTTCAATTCGTGCTTGATAGATTTCAGCTTTTGGAGGCAAATGTATTACTTAGACCCAAAACAAACATATTCCAATCCCTTAGCAATGGTTTCATAAAAACCCTAACTAGTGGCCAAGAAGTTATTAAACCTAAGGGGTGACAATGTTGGCCCCCAAAATTTTTCTTGATGAATTAAGCATGATTTAAATGAATTATGAGGTGTTATGGATTGATTTTGGA
>JAOTBA010000205.1:9076953-9091889 GCA_025629845.1 Erythroxylum squamatum
AGAATCAAATATTAGATATTTGATTTTATTAAAATTAAATTAATTAGAATTAGAATTTGATTCTAATTATAATTAAGAAGTTTTAATTTTAATAAAATACAATCTTGATTTTTCTATAAAAAGGGAAAGCTTTATGAAAGCTAGCACTTTTGTCTTCTTCTTCCAAAAGCAGTTTGAAAATTGCTCTGTGGATACCATCAGAGGCTGGACAAGTGGACAGCTAGTGATTGATCACTCAGAGAAAAAGATTCAAAGTTTTTCTCCGGAAAGCGAACAAGGTAGGATTTCTAAATTGAATATTGTTTTGATTCAAGTTTAATCAATTATTGGGATCCGCTTGGAATCTGAAAAATTTTAATTTCTGCTGCGGCCGTGATTCGATCATGGTAGGATTCCAACAGTAATTAGGGTGTTATTTTTCATTATAAATAGCAGGAGGAGGGTAGAATTTTTATCAGTAAATTTGATCTCTTTTAAACTTTTCTTTAAATCTTGGATTAGAGTTGGTATATTTTTTATTCTTAAATTTGAGTGATTTATTTCTACTTAACGTTATGTGGGGTTAGAGCTTTGAAAAACTAAAGCTTGACCTTCTAATAATGACCAACAACACTAACAACAAAATTTATGGGTTATCTAAAAGGAGTCAAATCATAATATAGAATAATAATTGGTAAAGATAAGAGTTCAGTTGTAACTATAATTGCAAGGATATAGCAATAGGAGAACTAGGATCAAATTGATAGGGCAGATGGCCTTACAATACATTCTTAAATTCAAAATCGTGCACTATAGATTTATGATAATAATTCTAGCAATGAGAAAGAAGTTCTTCATTAAAGACATGATAAAGAAGAATATAAGTATAAAATAAAGGCAAATTTCTCTTCCTTTAGTGGTGATTTTGATATAGAAGCATTTTTGGATGAATTAATAGAGGTAGAATATTTCTTTGACTATATTAAGATTCCTAAAGAGAGGAAAGTCAAGTTGGTAGTTTATAGATTAAAAGGAGGAGCATTAATATGGTGGGATAAACTGAATGAGACTAGGAGAAGAGTTTATAAGAGTCTTATTTGTTTATAAAGGAGGATGACATAATAATTGAAGGGGAGATTTCTACCACCAGATTATGAAAATATATCTTTTATAATAACTACAATGCTACCAAGGAAGTAGGATGTTCATTAATATACCACACAGTTTTTAACATTGGTAGCCCATAATCAATTATTTGAAATCTAACCCCAATAAGCTTTAAGCTACTTGAGAGGATTGAAGTCAAATATAAGAAATAAGATTGAGATTTCAATGGTATTGAAAATTTAAGATGCCAGGCACTTGGCTATGAAGGCATAATTTATGCTTACTGAGAATTCAAGGGAGTTTAAGTATTTAGAAATGAAAAGACTTCCATTAAGAAAGGAAAAGAGGTGTTAATATAACCTCGACATATGGTAATGGTGGGGAAAGCAACACTAATGGTAAAAGTTCAATCAAGGTAAGTTTATCAATCTCAAAATCTGCTGATCCTTATGCCAAACCCATCCCTGCTAAGTGTTATAGACGTAATGAATCAGGCCATAAATCTAATGACTACCCAAAAAGGGAAGTGGAAAATATGGTGGAGCAATCTGAAGATTACGAGGAAGAAGAAAAATGTGCACCTAAAGGATATGATTGAAAGCAATAAGAGGAAGAGGATGATGATACTTTTGTGGGAGTGATTAGAAGGTTAATGATATCCCACAAAGAGTAAGATGATTTGTAAAGGCATGAGCTTTTTTGGCAAAGTGTATAATGTAAGGGAGCTTATATGAGTTAATTATTGATGGAGATAGTCAAGAAAATATTTTAAGTAAGACAATGGTGAATAAATTAAAGTTGACTACTATGCCACATCTTGAACCTTATAGCATTAGATGCATCAAGGATGTTTGAGAAATCTTTTCTAATGAACGTTGTGAGGTCTCATTCTCAATTAGTAAATACTGTGATGAGCATTATTTTAATGTTGTTGATATGGATGTATTCCGAATATTTTTTTGATAGACCATGACAATATGATATTGATGCAATATATTTAGGTAAAAAAATAATTTCCAATTTATGAAAGATGGTATGTAATATACTTTAGTACCTCTCAGTGAGAAAAAGGGTGTAAAACCCTATATAAAGAGGAAAAAAACCTGTATTACAAGGAAAAAAGAATAAATACAAATTAACGAGTGAGATAAAAGAAATAAGAGAAGCGTATTTATTAATTATAAAAAGAGAAGATGTGAGAGAAGTGCTTAATTGATTATTTATTGGGGATGTAGATCGACAAATGCTTACTTGATTATTTATTTATTCCCTAATGCTTTTTAATTAAAGTTTATTTTGCATCTAAGATACTTCTCTTGGTTTATATTTTGATTTAGGTATAAGTTGGAGGAAAAAGGACCAAAATAAGTTAAATTCACAGTTTTGGACAGTTTTGCTACTGTTCAATCTTATTTTCCTTCATGGTTAAAAAGGAGATGAATTAGAGTGAAATCGGGGATAAAGAACAAAATAATTAGAGTTATTTTAGAGGAACATGCTCGTGCAAAGAAGTACTTGCCTGTGTAAGTGGCTTACGCAGTCGTGTAAGGGACCATGTAAGTGAATATAAATGTTTACGACTTCAAAGACAATTTTTCCTATGTGAAAATGTACACACCTATGTAAGTTATTTACATAATTGTATATGTTATCTATGTAAATATTTGGAATCGTGTGCCTTTGCAATTTTAAAAGAATTAAAGCAAGGTTAATGAACATGATCACCTATATAGACATTTGGCTAACCGTATCCACTCTAAAAACCTTAATTATAAAGTATAAAAGGCAATTAAAGAGGCTAATTAAAAAGGTATATACATGAGGGACATCCACATATGCTTTTTTTTTCTCCTTGGATGTGTTCTTTAAAGAGCTATGGGTGGCTAATTCTCTTCCTTCTAGTTCAAGGGCACATAAATCCTAATCACATGTTTGTGTATAGATTGATTCCAATAATAATTTTGTTATCCCTCTTTTAAAATTGACATGTATAAAGTTTATGATTTATATATGAACAATTTAGATAGGGTATGGTAGATCATTCATGTATAGATTTACTACCAAAATTATGATTACAATACATAATTATTGTCAATCTAATTCATGTGTGGCAAAGTAATGATTATGCTTCATTAAAGATAACATATCATAAGTTAAATAATCTAATCTTGTTTGATTATTGCTTATATTAGCCTATTTTCCTGATTCTTAATGCTACTGTTACATTAAATCTAGAGAGCCTATTTTAAGTTATTTGACGGTTAGATCTAATTAAAGAACTTATTTTAATTAGTTACAATCTAAGAAAAAATTAGGGTTAATAGAGCTTATTGTTAATCTATGGTTAATAATTTTAAAGAGAGGAACGGAAAAAAATTGTTGCACTTAATTATGCATGTTTATACGAAGGCTAAGATTGAACTAAGAACTAGGCTTAAATCCATTGATTACTCTTTATAAATTTGATTTGTTTTTTATAGTTTAATTTTATTTGATTGGATTAATCAAATTCTTTAAAACCCTCTATCTTATTACACTAATTAGTCCAATAACAAAAAATTATTCACGCTCTTTTTGTGGAGATGGTCCTTTCTCATTGCTACTACAAGTTTAGTTATGCAGAGTTGGGCTTTAATTTTTGGTATGCTGAACACATATAAAAAATTTTAGCGTCGTAGGGAGCGGTGTTGATTTGGATTTTGTATTTGGTATCAAATGGTGTTTTATATATTTGTCTACAGTCAATTTTTATATTTGTTTCTTGATCTTCTTTATGCTTGCTAGTGTTTATGGTCTCTTCATCAAGGGCCTTTATAATCTTTTAGTTCCATTTAATTTAATAACTCTTGTTGTTAAAAATATATTAGTTTATTAATTAATTTTTTAATATTTGTAAATTAATAAATTTTTATAAACTAAAATAAATCAATTAATTTTTATTTAATAATCTCTTTTTTCAATTAATTAACTTCAAATTCTTTGATATGTAAGGATAATATTTTTCAATTATATTTCAAATTCTATAATTTTATTTTATCTTTAGGTGATTTTGTAATGACTTAATACTGATTGAATTTTTTAATCTTAAACTTCTTAATTTACCGATTTAATCTTTGTTTCGATTTTTTAAACATTAAGAAAAAGTAACACAAAATAATTACATGATTTAGGGGACATGAACAACAAATATAACTATTTTATGGTTTGGCTATAAGGACCAACAAATATGGCTATTTGAGAGTTTATTAACAGCAAGGACAAAAAATAAATAAATCAGAATTTAACTAATAAAGCTAAGGCTGAAGGCAGCACCAAAGAGAGCATATAGAGATGTATTTAATTAAGCTAGCATTATTTTGATAAGATTCACATAGCGCACGGTGACATACTGGCAATGATGTTTTATACCTCCATCTCCATTCAATGTTATAGCCGAATTTAAATAGAAGAAGGAAAAGATACCCACAAATATAACAGGGTGAGGGTGCTTTATCCAATCCCTGGTCTTAGTCGCCATTATTAACCTTCTCTCATGGATTCTACAGTATATCTCGCTCCAGGGCTCAGCCCAAATCTTCAAAAACCGTAAAGACACAAGAATCTTTCAGACTTTGTCTACAAACATTTTTGTCACATCTCCTAGACCATACAAGCAGAAGCATATAAAGTAATCAACATGCAATTTTTTTTAAAAAAAAGTATGCAAAGCTTTAAGCAAGCTTCTCAGTCTCTAGGAGACTCGTGTTCTTGGCTTCCTTTCCTTTTGGAGAACAACCATCCCATAATAGGTCCCAGAGACCTTCTCTTACCTGTAGTCTTCTTCACAGAAGGAGGTCTTTCTAGCATTTCCTCTTTGGTCACAATAACTTTGGTCAATGAAGGAGGGCTGGCAAACTTCACGTATCTCTTCTTCTGATACTCCTTCGTAGCTTCTTCGGAGGGGCTCTCCATGTTCTCGACGAATTTGAGGTCTTCAATCTCATGCTGAAGTGGCCGTTTCTGGTACACGTCTCTTCCCTTTAGCCATTGCAGTTCCCTTTTTGCTTGTTCTAGCTCTTCTCTCAGAGACTTTATACAGTTTGTCATTAGGTTACCTTCTTCTCTGGCCCTTTGGAGGCTAAGCTTCGTCTCTTCAAGCTCGGCAGTTAAGGTGTCAATTCTTGATCGAGCTTGTAACCCACTCTCGCTTCCTGCAGTTTTTATCTGATGAACCCAAATGTTACGTTCATATGACGGGTTCGAGCTAAAAATATATATACATATTCTTTAATTTAATGGAACTATCATCTCTTAATATGGTCACTTCACATTACTCGACCATAGTCTTCTTTTCTTTTTCTTGTTTTCTGATACTGAAATATGGTTTAATTTTTTCAGGTGGCTTAAACAGTGTTCTTATTCATCAATAAACATCCAGTTCTGATCAAAATTTTCAGATTAGAGATCTAACCAGAATTTACAATTTCTATCGCAGAGTTTTTGACCTGCAGGTTTTAGCTAAAACTTGCTTGCTTAAAATGTTGATAGTTCACATTCTCTCCTGTCATCTCTATAAGCTTAGCAACTAAACCCACCAGATAAAGCCAACCAATTAACGAAACAGACAACATAAGGGGCATGCAAAACTGGGAAAGCATACCTCTTTAAGCTTGTTGGCGTATATCTCTCCAGCTAAAACTCTTTCTCCAAACAACATTACTGCTTCTTTAACAGACCTGAACGGAGCTCTAGTGTCGATCTCAGCTCGTCCCGTAATCACCAACTTTCCTGCCTCTTCATTGTCCATACTTTGGACTTGGTAAGAGAACCGCCCACTTGGCTGAACAGAAAACGGAGAACGTTACGAATGAATCTATGTGGTGACAAGGAGCTACTTTAAATACAAGCTTTCACAAAGAGAGGAGAAGATAAGATATGGTTATTGAAGAGGTCGTTACTAATGTATGTAGAAAGGTGATGAATACGGCCTTACTTAGATGGTGGTTTAACTAAAAAAAGATCATGGCCACTAATTTTCTTCTTTCTTCGCGTCCACTTCACTGGAATTTTGTTAAGTGAAGTTGACAAGGCTGGTGGTTGGACCATCCATCTTCGTCATCCTTTGATTCGTTAGTTTTGATAAATGTGCGCGGAAGCTTTCCCGCGCTCATCTTTGATTAAGACATGCCTCCTTTCTTGTGGAGCCCCCTTTTACCTCTCTATCTTGGATGAAGGTACGTTTGTTTTTACGGGCTTCAATCTCCTGTGCCACTAATGAATGGTTAGGATGGTTTGTAGCACAGATCTCCTGCAAGGAGATCCTGCTCCCGTTTTTACGAGTTTGGATTCTATTATTTTATTCTGTTTCATTAATTTTATTTATGCAGATTTTGTGTCAGTTCCCGTAAATTTAGGTGAGATTAAATTAGTGACATTCTTGTTTTTACTATTTTTTTTACTATAACTGTATACTATTTTTTTGTTAATATATTTTAAAGATAAATTTATTTTATAACCTAACTATTAATAAAATTTGTTAAATTTTAACTTTTTAATTATAAATTACTAGTTGTTTTATTAAATAAAAAGTTAAATTAATCATAATTTTATTTAAAAAACAAAAATTACTTTTCGTTGTTTTCACAAATTTTGAAAACAAGTTTTTTAACTAAACAAAAATGAATATAGAAAATAAAAATAAAAATAACTATTTCCTTTTCAAACATTTTAAATATTTTCTTATTTTCATGCAATTCCGATTTGAGACTCTTTTAATTTAAAATAACATTTACACATATTAATAAAAATTAATTTGAGAGAAAATCAGAATAGGGCAATTCTCAACCTTGAATTTAGAAAAACTAATTCCGGCAATTCTCAATCTTGATCATCAAAAGCCAGATTGTTATTTTGTTCCACAACCACTACATGCGTGATAGTGTAAACTGAAATCCAAAAATTAAAACGAAAGGAGAAGCTGGTGTCGAGAAAGACAGCCAAAAAAATCAACCAGCCAGCAACCTTCTAATCTTCATCTTCCGTATGAAAGCGCAGGTGTTTCCCTTTTGGTGTTGGCACGCCCTTTAGACGAGTGACGCTGGGTGAGACAACATCTTCCACTGTCTCAACTATCTCATCATCATCACTGTTGTACACGAACCTTGTGTGCTTCCCTGCAAATCCCTCGTTCATGCTCATCTTCCTAATGCCTGCACAAAGCTCCTCAAACAAATCATCATCTTCTTCGTAGTTCTCGTCTTCTGTTTCTGCTTTATCTTCTTCAGATGCTTCTTCCCCTTCAAATACTTCTTCTTCATCCTCTTCATCACCATGGCTACTTGTGTTGACCTGCATAGACCAGACAGAGGCACTATCATCGTCGGTCGGCCACGACTTGTCCTTGCTTTCACCTGATAGCGCTTCTTCTTGGTATGTCAGTACAGAGGAGCATTCTTCTGATAAGTCAGTGGCATCAGATTTTTCAGAGAAGTCCAACAACAGTGACCTTGTAAGGCTCTTCTGAGATTCTAGACTTTCTTGCTTCCCATCAAAACTGCCAACAACCGCCATCTGAAACCATAATCACAAGAAAAGAACATCAATATGAGTGAAGTGAAATGGAATTTGCAGATTTGCCGAACCATGTTCGACAGTTGAGAGAATTGACCTGGCCAATGTTCAGTTGTTCTTGAACGACCGGCAAAGGAGTGACGGATTGGCTATTAAAGTCTACATTTGGAACTTGAGGTGTATTTGCTGGAGTTGGTGCAAGAAGTCCCAATAGGGAATTGAGATGGAGGATTTGGCGGTTGTCCAATGAAACCTTTGAGAGCACAGCCTCTTCTTCAACTTTCTGCAACAGGGTCTTAACTTGACCCCTCAACAATGCCTCTCCAGACCCAGGTGTTTTGTTCTTCACACTAACACCTCTCTGCTTCACTATGGAAGACGATGGTGTCCCTAAACTCCCCCTAGCAAGCCCAACAATAGGTGAATCATTCGTTATATCGATAAGTGCAGATCGATCTTGTTGCTTCGCATCTCTTCTTGATTTCGAAATGCTTTTCTCAGATTCCTCAATCTTCCCTGAAATGTAGTCAAAGAAAACAAGATGAAACCATGAGAAAAATCGAGCAGATCCTTTTCAAAGAACCCATCAATGATTGAACAAAAAGAAATATATTCTTGAATATCTTGCACTGTAGATCCATTGAGTATCACTGTATAAGAAAAGTTTGAATAAAATCGAACAACCATTACTTACTTGACATGGGAATACTACTGTTAGCAGTATTGGTGTTAATCGCAGCCCGAGTCTGCGATCTTGTGACTCTTTTCATCGACGATGGAGTTTCCATTGATGGATGTTGTAAACTCAACAAAAGATTCGTGCAGGAAAGAGGAAAGGCTAGAGAGATAGATCAAAGGAAAGCAAATTAAAAGTGGAAAAGAAAAAAGACAAAGTGCATGACACAGGGCTTCGCGAGGGTTTATAAAAGAGGGACTTCGGGTTTGAACGGTAATATGACCGTTAGCGCGTAACCTGTGTATAAAACTAGCCGTTGGAAGTGGTGAAATTCGAACAGTTGTTTCCATTTACGCTGTTCCTTTGGTAAGCAAAGTGAGATATACTGGGCCTGAGGTTTATGGGTAAAAGAACTTTATTCATTATGTGGACTCAAAGCCCATTTACAGTTAAGAGAGCCTATCTGTCCTTGGGTTGACAAATGGCAATCTTGGATCTACCAACAAAATTCACAAAGCCCATAATTCAATAATTTTTAAGAAAAAATTAAAAATATAATAACAGTGTCCCAATTCAATAATCTTCTTCATGGTAAATTATATTTCTTTAAATGTAATAACAGTGTCCTAATTAAAGGTATTTCTAATTATAACTTAAAGTTTAGAATATATTTAATAAAAATATATTTTTTTATTTTTATTAAATTGAGTTTTTTTCTTAATGTTAGTATTTCTTAATTAACATGTTAATGTAGTGAAAAAAAACAAGATTTGTGCTATATTAATAATTTTGAGTTGAGGCAAATCATAAATATTATTGCATTTCTAGTCATTTAGTCGACAGGAATCTCTTACTCAGTGCATTGCTGATGTGGAACTTTTGTTTTCACAGGAAACGATATCTCTGGAGATAGAATAGGGAATTGTAGACATGCAATTTATGTAGGCAAAGATTTCCAGATGAATAAGTGAAGAATGGAAGCTCTTTATTCATCCTATGAAGATAGCTTTATATGTTCAAGGGCACTTGCGAACTTGTTTGCGATTGGTAATGATGCACCACCAACATCCAGGACAACAAGAAATTCAGCAGTAAAACCATCACAGCCCCAGCCCTTGCTAGCACGCAGGATTATGCGTCAGATAAAGAAACCAAGAAGATGGGACACCAGCCCTTGCTAGCACGGAGGAGTGTGCGCCAGATAAAGAAACCAAGAAGATGGTACGATTATGCGTGAGCAAAGAAAGAAACCACAATTGTGAGTTGTCAAAGTTGTTACAAGAAATAGTTGTGTAGTTTATTACATATTACAATAATATAAAAACCGGACTTCGTCCAAAAAAACTATATATAAAAACCGGACTAGACCGTCGATTGGTCCGATCATATTAAGTACAAATTGGACTAATTTTCAGTTTGATTTTTACTTTTAACTTTTGAGAGTAAAAACCAACCGGTTAAATAATAAACCGGCCAGTTAAATACCCTCTGAATGTGAACTAGACTGATTTTTGCATTTCGCCTCTCTCCTTTGGTTATTTGGAGAGATCAAAGCATTTTCTCGTCCTACCCACAACAAGTTAAAGTTCCTAATGATTTCTAGTAAAGAACAAGTCATAAAAGCCATTAAATCGAGCTATGAACTCCCTCCCTCACTATAACAGAACATGTTTTTGGCAATGAAAAATTTCATCGCTGAAAGACAATAATTTGTCGCAAAACATTTTTAGCGACGGTAAAAAATCGTCACATAAATGATCTCCAAATCCTGGTAGCAAATAATTATCTGCAACGTTTTCACAAAATCATCGCCCAATATATTTTGCTACGCTCACAGATTCGTCGCAAAAAGGGCTAGGCAAGGAGAAAGAAAATTGTCGCAAATGACATATTGCGATGTTTGTTTTTGGTGGCTAAACGTAATTAGCTTCGTTAGCATAGGCGTAGGTAATAATATGTAGCGATGATTTGTTTTTGGTAGCAGAATATATTTAGTTAAGTTTTTCAGAACGTAGCTAAAAGTTATTGACAACGTTTTGTTGAGCATAGCTAAAAGGTTTTTGTGACAATTTTGTAATTGTAGCAAAAAAAAAAAAGAGACAATTTATATTTTTTATTACACTTTCTTATTAACAATTTATCATTTGATTATAATTATTGATAACATTTTTAATTCATCTTATTGTTTTTAACATTGTTTGAATCATAATTAAGTAACATTGTTTAAATTATTGTTGCTAACATTGTTTGAATTATAATTAAGTAAACTAAAATAAAAATAATTAAAAATTAGATGCATTTTATATAAAAAATAAAATGCAATTAAATGTTAATTACAAAAGTTTAAGAACAAATTTATGTCAAACTAAGACTCTTCATTATCACTGCTACTTACATACTTTGACCCAAGCATTTGTTTGACCATCTTTTTAAACTTGGTCAACTCTCTTTCAATACGATCTAATTTTTGTTCATTACGTTGTAATTTTTCTTTAGTACATTTTAACTTTTTTTTATTACATTATAACTAAGCCTTAAGCAATTGGTTCTCCTCTTAAAGCATCGTTTCATATGTTGGTCGTGACTATGATAAACCAATTGGCTTAAGGTTATACCCAAGACCTTTCATGTACCATAATCCTGTACCAAGGACATTGTTGCAAATGTCATCTATGTTGGTCTCATTTTCATCAGACAATGATCTTTACAACAACTCCTACATCTTTTCGTAAAATTTAAAACGCAAAATCAAGATTTAATTCAAATATTATAGTATTACATCAATAAATAAACTTAAAAATTAAAATTTTTATATTTACATAATTATTTTGCGCTTCTTCAGACGTTCAACTTTCACCTTCCTTGTAATGTCTTAGTTTATAGTGTGTGATCCTATCACACTCTTCTCCATGTAGTTGATTCTGATTCTGTTTTATGAAAAAAATTGAAACACAATAGATACTATTGTATTTACTAAAATAATAATAACTTTTAAATAAAGAATTTACAAATTCTTATCAATAAGATGACGTTGCCTAGAATCAATATGCACAGACAACTTGCTTTTTATTATAACATTTATGCGTTGCAACTCAGAATCTTTAGTGATACCTCAACCTCTTTTTCTTATGTCGATATTGAAACCTAATAAAAAAAGAATAACGATAATAAAAAACACATTAAACATGTAAATATATATTTGAGCATAAGTCTAATTATAGGTGGTTAAGATTAACAGACTTAAAGATCCCTAAGCACTAGTTGAGGTTGCATTGCTAACACAAAAGGTTCAAATTATCTCAATCTTCTTTGGTTGTTGATTTCAACTAAATTGTATCGGTTGCGCACTTTTGTGTCAACATTTGGAGTCGGATCAGACCAGTTGCACTTAAATATCACATTTCGCTTTATTAGCAATACATGGTACTCAAATTTAGGTATCTTAATAATTTTACCATAGTAATCCTTCAATTCTCCCTGTATGCAAACTCCACTATTTATTGTTGCCATGCTAATGACCATGATATTTTGTATGAAATTTATATCCATTAACGAAATACACCGGATACGATTTACCAGTTGGCAGAGGTCCCTTTGCAAGATCACATATGAACTTGTTCTCTATTGGATTTTCTAAGGCCTATATAAAAGAAATTATCATATTAAAGAGGATAAGGTCATTTGGACACTTAAACATTATAATTCAATCATTTGAATATTTGTAAGTGAAAACTTACATATTTCTCGAACCATCGAGGAAAGTGTCTTCTAACTTCTTTATTTATATCATCCTGTGTTTTGTCCAGCATTAGCTCGCGTAACAATTCCTCTTATAATCTAAAAACATTATTATGTTTTTTAGTTATGAACAACATAAAATTTCAAAACCCAAATAATCATTTTCAACTTACTGCACGAAAGGTTGAACTTCTTGACAGGTCAATAAAATGTAACCATGGGCAGCCTCAATTTCTTCCTCTGTTAACATTATTCTTATTGAACATCCATACGTTCGTCAGGATATGTGAAAATGGATAAGTTACCATCAGCATCCCTCGTTCCTCTCCCATCGTCATTACGAGGAACTTTTCTTTCTCTTATGTGAACATGTGGCTCACAATAATGTGAACAAAATGTACTAGCTTCCTCCACTAAATAAGCATTACATATCGAACCTTCAACGCTAGCCTTGTTTTTGACATTTTTCTTCAAGTGATGCAAATACCTATATTAGCAGATAGGGTTATTACAATTTAGTAGTTAAAACATGTTATTACTCCAATTATAATAATTTTTGTTGAATTACCTCTCAAATAGATACATCCATCGATATTGAACTGGATCGACTAGTTTTGCCTCGTGTGCTAAATGCATAGGTAGATGCTCTATACAATCAAAGAAGCTTGGAGAAAAAATCTCTTCTAACTTGCACAAAATTACTGGAATTTCCCTTTCTAGTTTTTCCATTTCAGCCAACTTGATTTCAAATGATGTTAAACCTTTGAAAAACAAACTCAATTATGTTATTACTTCCCAAACCTTATTTGGTAGCAACTCCAGAAATGCAATTGGAATTAGCCTTTGCATAAACATATGTCAATCATGACTTTTCATCAAAAATAATTTGTACTTCCTCATGTCCATACACCTTGCCAAGTTTGAAACATAACTATTGGGAAACTCTAGACTTTTCAACCATTCACACAAAATTTCCTTTTATTTTTATCGGTGCTTTAAGACTTTTCAACCATTCAACCATTCACACAACCATGCTTTCAGATATTTACCGGTGCAAAGATCTTTATATAACTTATTACTTCTACAAAAAAGTTGCAAATCAGCTCGTGATTTTGCATTGTCTTTTGTCCTCCATTCAATGTTCATTATGGTATTGAAAAAACTGTCAAAAATATTTTTTTCAATATGTTTCACATCTAAATTATGACGTATCAAATTAGTTTTCCAATATGGCAAATCCCAAAAGATGCTTCGTTTTCTCCAACCAAAGTTTTTATTAATGCTTGTATTAACTTCATCAGCTTCAAATTCTGTAACTTTCAGCAAGCCTAATTCCTCAACTTGCTGCAAAATCACCAGCTTTGTGAGGGGGACGAGGTGTTTTAACCATCTTATTCTTAATGAAATTTTGTGTATTGCATGTAAATAGATGATCTGGTGGAAGAAATTTCCTGTGATTGTCAAACCAACATGTTTTGCCTCCGTTTGCAAGATAAAACGCATCATAATCATTGCCACAATAAGGATAAGCCAATTTTGCTGCTCTGCTCCATCCAGACTACATGGCATATGCCAGAAAATCACTAATGGTCCATATCAAAGCCGCTCTCAACACAAAATTCTGTTTCAGAGACACATCATATATCTCAACACCATATTCCCAAAGATGTTGCAATTCAAATATTAATAGTTGTAAGAATACATCAATTTTATGCTTTGGATTTGTAGGCCCTGGCACAATCACTGTCAAGAAGATATTTGCGCCTTTCATACACATCCATGGAGGTAAATTATAAGGAGTAATTATGATTAGTTATGATGAATATTGCTGGCCGGATTGACCAAAAGGTTGGAATCCATCCGTCGACAATCCCAACCTAACATTTTGACTTTTAGCTGCAAACTCAAAATGGGTGTCATTGAAATGTTTCCAAGCTAGTGCATCTAATGGATAACTCATTATTCCATCTTCCTGTTCATGTTCATTATGCCATCTTATGTGAGATGCAGTAACATTAGAAGCATATAGTCTTTGAAGTCTCGGAGTTAGCGGGAAATAATACATCCACTTCCAGGGTACTAATTTCTATTTCATAGAACGCTTTCTAGGCTTGAACTTAGGTTGACCATAAATTTGCACTCTTGTAATTCCACATCATCTCCCCAATACAACCTACATCCCAATTTGCAACAATCAATCTTTTCAACAGGTAAACCAAGGCCTCTAATAAGTTTCTTCATATTGTAAAAACTATCAACCATTGTTTGATCATGAGGCAATGATTCATTATACCATTCAATAATTTTATCAGAACTATGGTCCAAAATATGTCCTTAAGACTTTATATTCAATATTCGAGCAATTGAAGAAAATTGAGTTATTATCTCAAAATTTGGCCATACTTCTTGGCTAGATAACTGTAGTAATTCAAAAAACTGTTTTGCACGTGGGTTTGGTTTTTCTTCAAAATTTTCTATATTTTCCCAAAAGATATAACCAGTTGCATTATAAACCATTTGCATGTAAGGATTTTCATTTCCATCCACATTATTTGCTTTAAATTTAACCCCCCTTCAAACTCATTTAAGTTCACAGGCGATTGTACTTGATTACCCTTTAAGGAGTTACAAATCAATGGTTCCCCATATTGTGTCCACTTAAAATAATTGAGGACAAATCCTTTTCTCAGCAAATGCCCATTAACTTCATCAATAGGAAGGAAACGAATGTGTTTGCACTTTTTACATGAACATCTGATCTTTGGTCCATCCATATATACAAGTTAAGAACATGCATAATGAATAAAAGCTTCAACTCCCTCAACAAACTCAGGATTAATGAAACCATCAGGCGTTAATCATCTATGCATCCAAGATCTATCAACAT
>JAOTBA010000205.1:9106522-9117230 GCA_025629845.1 Erythroxylum squamatum
ACCTTATATATGGGAAGGATGCTAGGGTTAGGTCTTTACGTAGTCTCCTACCTCTGCATGGAAAGTTGTTTACTGCTAATGACTGCTGATGGGCTTCGGAGATCATGGGACGGGCTTGGTTTTGACATCTTTGTCGAGTGGACCGATCGGCCCACGGGTCACTGTGCCTGGGCCCAGGACTATCGAAGCCGACCCGACCATATATGGTTGTAAAAGTGTTGTTCTGGACTTTCTCTCAATCTTATAATTACTAACCCTAACTTAAATCTAAAACTAAGAGCTCTCCCGACTAGGGTTTTATATGTATGCTACATATATATGGCTACTATTTCAAACATTTGTGTGCAAATATACAAAGGCCATTGAAAGTGAATATTGTTACTGGGGATCAAATATAAGTGCTACTTTTGCGTGTACAAAATAAGAGTTTAAAAGGTAAATGAGTAAACTATCGGCAATGCATAAGGATGCCTACAATTATTTAAAGGAGAAAAATGGAAAGTGGCAAGCTTTAGATTGTGGTGATGCTGATGACTAGATTTTTTCAGACAAAAGGTTTATTCAGACAAAAAGTTCTGAACGCATTGTCCACGTCAATGGTTATGGAGTAGGAAGGACATCATCTCATCTTATCTTGATTCTTTGAAGAGTGTTGGAGAACGACATGACCTTGACTGAGCTAGTGGGAGGTTAGGCTACCGAACCCCTATTGTAGGACAAGGTTATAAACAACGACATTCTTTATGATTAAGTGCGTCAGATAATTAAACGAGAATTGACTATAAAAATAACGTTATAATATTGAGAAATCCAGTGATCCTTTTTAAATTATAAAAGGATTTTCGATAATTATCCAAATAACCCTTAGTTCTTTAGGTTAAACAAATTTTTTTTAAAAACTTTATTTAATTTTATAATATTAATTTAAAATTTAAAAAATAGTTTTAAAATATTATAATATTAATTGATTATAAAGATAATTCGATGTTTAGGTCTCGCCACATTAGACTAAAAATTTTGCCACCTGCTCTAATAATTTTTAAAAATGAAAAACCTAATGTTGAAGAAGGGTTGTAAGAAGCCTAAAAGTTTTACCCTATGTCCTATGTCACGTTTACAGGTTTTAAAACCCACAAGAGGAGGTTTGGAGTCTAAAAGAGTCTTCTAGAGCATGTTGGAATCTTACGAAAGATTCTAGAAGCTTTTGGAATATGGTACAAACTTATGGAAGGCCATGGAAGCTTCTAGAACATGGTAGAAGACTATAGAAGCTTGTGGAATATTGTGGAACAATATGAAACCTCGTAGAAACTTGTAGATATATACATAATGTACATGAAATATGTAGATTAGTGTAAAGAATTCTACAAGGTCAATATAGACCATTAGATCAAGTAGATCTTAACTATCCATTCTAGGGAGAAGCAAGCATAAATACCCTTTAGGGGTTGTCTCATTGGTATCATAGAAGATCATATAGTGCATTGTAAGCATTTCTTAAGAGTTCTTTAATAGAAGTGTTCTTACATTCTCCCACATTCCTTCTTCTCTGTAGCAAAGTGTTTCGTGTGGAAGGCTGACTTGGGAACGAGAGTGTACTTAAGTGCCGAACGAGCATTGGTGAAAGTCCAAGCTTGTTACAAGTGGTATCAGAGCTAGGTTAGAGATCCTTTGGCTGTCATCAAGATGGTTGGTTCAAGTGAAGTGACTACCTATGAAGGAAGGGAGGTTGAGAGAGTTCCTCCTACCAACAAGGGAAAGAGAGAAAGATCTACTACAAGGGACGTCATGGTTGAAGTGATGGCCGTAGGGGAATATTGGGAGAGAATCAATGATTGGGACCAAAGAGTAGAGGAGCTGGAGAAGGAGCAGTCTCTACTTTGGGAAGAAATGAATGAGATCGTCAATACCATTGCCTCGGATGCTTCCAAAAAGGTGAGTTTCTTGGAATCTTCTCTTGTTGCTAAAATTATTATGCTTGAGGAAGCACTTGCTAGTTTGTCTGCCAAGTTGAAGGAAGTAAAAGGGGATTGGAGTTTGTGTAAGTTGGCGGTGACACAAGGAGGTGTGACACCTATTACTTCCACTACTTCTGCCAAAGTAAAGGTCCTGGAGCCTAAGGCCTTTGGAGAAGCAAGAGATGCAAAGGCCATCGATAACTTCTTTTGGAGTATGGAACAATCCTTCAAGGCGTTTGGCATTACGGATGATGCCAAAATGATCGATAGTGCTTCTCTCTACCTTATAGACACGACCATGGTGTGGTAGAGGAGAAGATACAAAGATATTGGAAAGGGGTCATGTACCATAAACACATGGGATGACTTTAAGAAAGAGTTGAATAAGTAGTTTTACCCTGAGAACGTAGATAAGGAAGCTTGAGCCAAGTTGAGAAGGCTCACCCACTCGAAGAGCATTCGAGAATATGTTCGAGAATTTTAAGAGGTGTTGCTTGAGATTCCTGACTATCCGGACAAGGAAGCTTTCTTTTCCTTTTGTGATGGCTTACAACAGTAAGCCAAGACGGAGTTGGAGAGGTGAGGTATGCAAGACCTTACTAATGGCATTGCAGTAGCTAAATCCCTTTATGAAGTAAGAAGGGATGTCCACCACTCTAAGTCTCAAAAGAGTGACAAGGGCAAGGGTAGGGAGAGAAGAAGCAAGCCAAAGATGGAGTTTCAAAGGGCGGTAAGCCGAAAGAAGGTTCAAGCAAAGGCTATAAAGAAGACAAGGGTGGAGAACGTCCCACATTGAAGTAATAACTTTGTGATGGACCTTATCGAATTAGGGATTGTCCGAAGAAGAACAAGCTTATGGAACTCAAAGAAGAAACCTTAAAATCGGCTAAGGGAAAGTGTAGATCCTTAAAAGTCCTTTAAGCCACCAATGCCAAAGTTGAGGTACCAAAAATCGAGATTGGTGGACAAGGTACGAGAGCCTTGGTAGATAATGATGCTACGAATAACTTTATGAAGGAAGAAGAAGCCAAGAGGCTGGGCCTTAAGTACACACCCACCGGTGGTTGGATAAAGGCAGTAAACTCGGATGCTAAAAGCATGTGTGGATTAGCAAAGAACGTAGAGATTCGTATAGGTGAGTGGCATGGTTTAGTAGATTTTTCTATTGGTCCTATGGATGATTTCCAGGTGGTGTTGAGTATGGAATTCATAAACAAGGTGAAAGCTATTCTGATTCCATTTGCAAACAATATGTGTATTATGGAGGAGGGGAATATAAATATGGTACCTTTGTCTCGAGAGGTACCAATGAAGACCAAGAACTTTTCAGTCATGCAACTCTCTAAAGAAGTGAAAAAGGTAGAGCCGACATTCTTAGTAGCTATCAAGGAGGAAAATGCCACTACTCATGAGGAGTTGCTTGTGGAGGTTTCTTGTGTCCTTAATGAGTACAAGGATGTCATGCCACCCGAGTTGCCAAAGAAGCTACCACCAAGGAAAGAGGTTGACCACAAGATTGAGTTAGAACTTAGTGCCAAACACCTTGTCGCAGTCCCATATCGTATAGCACCACCATAGTTGGAAGAGCTAAGGAGACAATTGAAGGAACTCTTGGATATAGGGTACATCCAACCTTCTAAGGCCGCATATGGTGCATCGATACTATTTCAAACGAAGCACGATGGATCACTTCAGTTATGTATCAACTACTAGGCACTAAAGAAGGTAACTGTGAAAAATAAGTACCCTATCCCTCGAATCGATGACTTGTTAGATCAACTTGGAGATGCAAGATGGTTCTCCAACCTTGATTTGAGATCGGGTTACTACCAAATGAGGATTGCGAGAGAGATGAGCCAAAGACTATTTGCATGACGAGATATAGAGCTTTTGAATTCTTAGTCATGCCATTTAACCTCACTAATGCAACCGCAACATTTTGCACACTTATAAATAAGGTACTATATCCTTTCTTGGATCTATTTATTGTTGTTTATTTGAATAACATTGTTGTGTATAGCAAATCATTGGAAGAACATACCATGCATCTACAACATGTCTTTCAAGCTTTAAGGGACAGTGAGTTATATGTCAAAAAGGAGAAGTGTGCATTTGTGAAGCCGAAGGTAGTGGTTTTGAGACACATTATAGGACAAGGCAAGCTAAGAATGGATGGCTTCAAAGTGTGAGCTATTATTGAATAGGAGCCACCAAAGAAGGTGAGTGATTTAAAATCCTTCCTTAGTTTGGCTAACTATTATCGTAGGTTCATCCATTGCTACTCTTCCATTGTGGCACCTTCAACAGATATGCTCAAGAAGGGAAGAGTTTGGGGATGGGATGCCAAATGCCAAAAGGCTTCTGATGCTTTGAAGGAGGTCGTGATAAAGGAACCGGTCCTTGCTCTTTCGAATCACACCAAGTCATTGAAGTACAAACAGATGCTTCCAATTTTGCACTTGGGGTGTGTTGATGCAAGAAGGACACCCCATTACTTTCGAGGGTCGAAAGCTTAATGACACTGAGCGGCATTATAATGTGCAAGAGAAGGAGATGGCAGTCTTAGTGCGTTGCTTGTGGACATGGAGGCACTACTTGTTAGGAGCAAAGTTCATGGTGAAGACGGACAATGTTGCTTCAAGTTACTTCCTCAATCAAAAGAAGTTGACACCTAAGCAAGCTAGATCTTTCTTGGCAGAATTTGACTTCGAGATGATGTACAAGCCGAGAAAGATGAACTTAGTGGTGGACGTGCTAAGTAGGAAGGCCGAGCTAGCAGTTTTATCACAACCTAATTTTCCTTTATGTGACCGAATGAAGGAGGGATTACAACATGACCACCAAGTCAAGGAAGTGCTGAAGTAAGTCGAGGAGGGAAAGACTCGCAAGTTTTGTCTTGAGGGTGGGTTGCTCATCACCAAAGAAAGCCGAATTTATGTGCCTAAATGGGATGGATTGAGGAAGGAGGTCATCAAGAAGTGTCATGACTCTTTATAGGTTGGTCATCCATGAATGCATCGGACTTTGGCACTTGTGGAGCGTGCCTACTATTGGCCCTAATTGAGAGATGATATAGAGGCATATATGAAGACTTGTTTTGTTTGCGAACAAGACAAGGTGGAGAATAAAGCATCAAGGGGATTGTTGCAACCATTGCCAATTCCTGAGAGACCATAGGAGAGTGTCTCAATGGACTTTATTGTCGGGTTGCTAAAAGTAGAGGAACAAGGCAACATAATGGTTGTTGTGGATAGCTTCAGCAAGTATGGAGTGTTCATACCTATGCTAATAAAATTCACTGCTGAAGATGTCACTCATTTATTCTTTAGGCATGTGGTGAAGTATTGGGGCACTCCACAAACCATCATCAGTGATAGGGACATTCGCTTCATGGGACAATTTCGGACGGAGTTGTTAAAGCTCTTGGGGTTGGAGTTAAACTTCTCTACATGATTTCATCCACAAATTGATGGACAAACCGAGCGAGTGAATGCCTTATTAGAGTTGTATTTGTGGCATTATGTGAGTACCAACCAACGAGATTGGGTAAAGTTGCTTGATGTTGCCCAATTCTCATATAATTTATAGCAAAGTGAGTCTATAGAAGCTAGCCCTTTTGAGTTGGCCATTGGATAACAACCTTTGACTCCACACACTCTTGTTGTTGGTTACAGTGGTAAAAGCCCTATAGCATACTTGTTTGCCAAAACTTGGCATGAGAAGTCCGATATGGCTAGGACATACATAAACTAAGCAGCCAAGAAAATGAAGAAATGGGCCGATAAGAGGAGGTGTCACTTGGAGTTCAGTGAAGGAGATTTAGTGATGGTCAATCTCATTTTTCATAGACACGTCGAAGAGGTGCTCATTACGGCTTGATTCAGAGGTATGAAGGACCTTTCCCCTGGAGAAAAGGGTTAGCAAGTTGGCATACCGAGTCAAGGTACCCTCACACTTAGAGATTCATCCCGTATTTCATATAAGTTTTCTAAAACCTTATCATGCTGATAATGAAGATCTGAGTAGGCGTGAATCAAGGCGCGCACCTACCATTCTGACGATAACACACGAACCAGAGGTGGAAGAGATCTTGGCACATAGAGCTATCCAAAGAGAGGCTCACATCCGACATATGATGAATACTTAATCAAATGGAAGGGATAGCTGCAAAGTCAAGCTAGTTGGGAGCATGAGCTTTCTCTTTGGCAATACAAAGACAAGATTTGAGAGTTCCACCGAGACACGACGAGGACGTCGTTGAATTAGGTGGGGGAGAATGTCACGTTCTACATGTTTTAAAACCCACAAGATGAGGTTTGTAGCCCCAAAAGAGTCTTCTAGAGCATGTTGGAATTTTACAGAAGATCCTGGAAGCTTTTGGAGTATTGTAGAAGCTTATGGAAGGCCCTAGAAGCTTTTAGAACATGATAGAAGACTATAGAAGCTTGTGGAACATTGTGGGACAATACGGAACCTTATAAAAGCTTGTAGGTATATACATAATGTACATGAAATATGTAGAGTAGTGTAGAGAATTCTAGAAGGTCAATATAGATCATTAGATCAAGTAGTTCTTAACTGTCCATTCTAGGGAGAAGCAAGTATAAACACCCTTTGGGGGTTGTCTCATTGGGATCATAGAAAATCATACAGTTCATTGATTGTAGCTTTCTTGAGAGTTCTTTAATAGAAGTGTTCTTATATTTTCCCGCATTCCTTCTTCTCTTTAGAAAAGTATTCCGTGTAGAAGGCTGTCTTGGGAACGAGAGTGTACTCAAGTGCCGACCGAGCATTGGTGAAAGTCCAAGCCCGTTACATATGTATTAAAACATGTAATACTAAAATACTCAACATTACTTAGCCTATTTGAACAATTAACAAACATCCAAAATTTTGTCAAAGCAATGATTAAGATTAATATTATTTTACCATTGTCATTTTTGTTTTATCTCATAATTAATTGAATTAGTTAACTTTTGCTTAACCTAGTAGACTTACATTCAATGGTTTTCAGACTCATCTCTACTTATTATAATCTCTCACTGAGTGGAAACATAATCAGCATAGGGTACCTCAATTTTTCAATCTAATTTTGTAACTTGGTACTTTAATACCTAGCCATTGACACAAGATATTCCCAAGACTCAAGATATCCCGGTACTACTCCACTACCTAGTCAGTGGCAAAGGACATCATCGAGACTCAAGATGCCCCGGTACTTGCTCCACGGACAGATACTTAGCCATCGCTCGCTCATATTTAACCAACCTATCAATCTATGAACATCAAATGTAGCGTATCCTAGGCATATCATAGATTCACGATTTACACCATTCATTCACAACATATTATAAGTCGGTCTTTAATTAATTAACACATTTTTCACTAAATTAACAAGCAATACACCTCATAATATGTAACAAAATATAAATAAACATAATTCATATATGTAACTATTAATCATTAATTTAATAAATTATTTTATGGAGAATCATATTAATAACAAAAATTCAAAGTTTAAAAAACCGTACACTATTCTAAGAATACAGTTTAAGGATATCCTTATCTGAATATCGAACTCAACTAATTAATAGTTCAATTTATTCTTTAATCTGACCTTCGAACTTAAGACATTACAAAATTCTATTAGACTAATTTAAGAAAAATTTTCAACTCAATTACACTTAATAATCCAAGATTATTCCCTTTTCTACTTTATTCTTAATTACAAAAAAAGAAATATCCTTACTTAACCTAGCCACTTTAATTACTAAAATACCTTTAACTACAAAAAGTCCTATTTTATCCTAATTTATTTTTATTAATACAGAATACCCTTCTTGGAATTAAATTTCAATTTTACCCTTAAATTTTTACATTTCCTATTTTGCTCCTTAATACAACTTAAATTTTCATAAATTGCCTTCTTCTTCACCCTCTCCTCTTCTCCTACCTCTTCTTTTTTCTCATTTTTCAACCACCTTTTCTTGATTTTTATTTTTTCCATGACTTCAATTTATTGTCCCAAACAATCGCAACATACCTTCCAACTATAAACTAGTGTAAGATGATTAAAACTCATAATAAAAGGCATATACTTGTTGCTTAAAAAATTTTACCTATGTGAAGTCTATACCTTTCTAAGGAATTTTGGGGTTGTTAACCTCCACAATTTTCTCACAATTTGCTGCAAAACAATCAAAATGAGGGAACACGTGAGAAAAGTTTCACATGCAGGAGAAAGATGGTGTATTTAAACACCTACCAACTTGAAAAATGGAGAGGAAGATGAAAAAGATAGATTTTTTTTTGTTGGTGATTAAATGCCCATCTGCTGTCTTCTTCTTTATATACCCCTCTGTTTAATTGTTTTATGGGTGGGTGAGTTGTTATGGTTAAGCTCTTTGTTTTTCCTTTTGAGGGCTTTATATTTCTCCCCCTTTAAAAGAATTTCTTCCTTTAAATTAAATTACGTACATAAGGATCGAAACAAATGAGGATAATGATGTCGAACTTCGTCTTCTACCTCCTAAGTCGCCTTTCTTGGAAAACAATGATGACTCCATAAAGCTCACACCATCGAAATCTCTTGTCTCCTTAATTGCTTAATCTGTCTATTCAATATCTCCACTAGCTGCTCTCTATAAGTCATATCATTTGTAACTTCAATCTCAGGCCTCAATATAACATGGCTAGGATTTGATCAGTATCATATCAATATCGACATATAAAATATATCATGAATTTGTGATAACACTGGTGGTCATGCTAATCTGTAAGTTAACGACCCCACACATTGTATAATTTCATAGGGCCCGATGTATCTCAGACTCAACTTTCATCTCCTACCAAATCTCAAAATTTCCCTCTAAGGTGATACCCGTAGAAATATCATGTCTCCAACATTGTATTCCATCTTTAGACAATGTTGATCAGTATAATTCTTCTTCCAAACCTAAATTGCCTTCAAGCATCACCTTACTATCCTTATTTTCTTTCTCTGTAGTCTCTTGCCTTATTTTCTTTCTCCATAGTCTCTTGAACCAATTCCGATCCCTTTAACAATCTAACACTCTCTATATCCTAACATGTCATATCTCTACACTGCCAACTAAATAATGCCTCAAATGGTGTCATATTGATGTTAGAGTGATAATTATTATTATACACAAACTCCATAAAAGGTAGATATCTATCTCAATCACTTCCAAAGTTCAACACACAAGCTCTCATCATATCCTCCAATGTTTGAATTTTACACTTTGACTGTCCATCAGCTTGAAGGTGAAATAAAGGCAAATCTAGTCTACAAGGCTCTCTGCTTTGTGAAGATCTAGGGAGGGTCATCAACTGTACGCAATCTTTCCTTTGAATTTTACAAAGGGAAGCGTTTCTATGACTTGAACCTGTGACCTTTCAGTCACAAAGGAGTAACCTTAGCAGTTGGTCCAAGACTCGCCCTCTATTGAAGGTGAAATACAATACTTAAATTCAACCAAGTCCTCAAATTTATTTGTAAACACGTCCAGAATCGAGAAGTAAACCATGGATCTCGATCTGATACAATAGACACTAAAACCCTATGTAACCTCACAATCTCATCAACACACAACTTGGTAAGCTTGTCCAAGGAGTCTGTCTATTGTATAGATAAGAAATAAGCTGATTTAGTTAACCTATCTATAATCACCCAAACTGAATAATGTTTACATTTGGTCCTTGGTAAAGCTATAACAAAATTCGTTGTAATTTTCTTCCACTTGCACGATGGAACGACTAAGGGTCTTAATTTTCTTGCTGGTGCTTGATGCTCTACCTTAACTTGATGACATGTAAAACACCTCGATAAAATCTCTACTATATCTTTCTTCGTTGCTGGCCACCAGTAATAAGGTCTCAGATTCTGATATACTTTTATAGTATTAGGATGCATAGCATATAGTGCACTATAAGCTTCCTTTAAAATTTCCTCTTATAGTCTGTCTGCATTCGGCACACAAACTCCCCTCCGAATCACCAATGCTCCATTTGCTCTTACTGTAAAATTAGTTCCCCAACTTTGTTTCACTTCTCTTTCATCCACATCATATAAGAATATGAGCTTATGCCACTCTGATGCTATCTCCCAAATCTGGTTGAACCTGCAATGTTGCTAGCAAACCACTCACATAATCAAACTCCTTCTCACATCTACTGCTCTCAACTCCAGCAATGGTGTTATACTGTGTCTGCTCAAACTAGCCATCACGCCTGAGCTTTTCCTACTTAAAACATCTGCCACCACATTAGCCTTCCCCATATGGTAATCAATAGTACAATTATAATCATTTAGCAACTCGATCCATCTTCTCTGCCTTAAGTTTAACTCCTTCTGAGTTAAGATATACTTAAGGCTCTTGTGATCTGTAAGGATTCAAAATGTTTCCCCATATAAATAATATCTCCAAATCTTAAGCGTATGTACAATCGCTGCTAAGTCCAGATCATGGCTAGGATAATTCAACTCATGCGACCTCAACTAATGAAAGGCATAAGTTATCACTTTTCCACGTTGTATCAAAAGACACCCCAAACCTACCCTCAAAGTGTAACATCCCGGTACCAGCGGGAAAGGTAAAATAGTAAATATAAGTGATCAGTGAGGGGTTCGAAATGCACTTCCATGTCCATGCATTATTGTGACATGTATATATTTGTGAATAATGAACTCTTTGCATATGAATTTATTGTACATGCATTCATTGACAGTC
>JAOTBA010000205.1:9149500-9161758 GCA_025629845.1 Erythroxylum squamatum
TCCTTAAAGCATAATTTCATCTATAACATAATACTTATACAAAACACTCATTCAATTTCATTTAATATTTCTAAATTCCACTTAAAGATCGGGGTCCAACAATAAAAATCTCATCTTTTGCTTATTAGATAAGAAAATAATGTAGTAAATTCATATATAACATTTCAAACTCATTCTTCATATGTGTCTTAAACTCATACACAAGGCAATTAGAGGATCTTGTATAAATGATATCATCAATTTAAAGACAAATAATAATTGAAATTATTTTTACATTCCTTCTTCACGTACATAATGGGATCATTCCCACTTATCTAAATTCATTTTGCTAGAAATATCGATTAATTTTGCTATACCATACCCGAGGAGCCTACTTCAATTCATACAACACCTTTCTCAACTTATACACTTTTGTATTTTTTTCCTTTTATTAAAAAATATTATGGTTGAGTTACATAAACTTCTTTTTGTAAATCTCCATTTAAGAAAGTTAACTTGATAATAAATTGATAAAATTAAAATTATATTTGTACATCCAATGCTAGAATATTCCTCATACTTTCAAAATGAGCTATTAAAGAAAAGTTGTCTTCAAAGTCAATAACATGTTGTTGTGTATATCCTTTTGTCAAAAGTCATGTTTTCAAATTTTGTATCTTTCCATATGTATCAAATTTTATTTTAAATACCTACTTCAAACTAATTGCAATTTTGCCTTCCATTAAGTCCATCATCTTCTATGTTCTATTCTTTTATAATATTTTCAATTCTTCCACCATTATTATATCTCATTCTTCTTTTTTAATTGCTTGTTCATAGTTTATAAGATTTGAAACAATAAGACCAAATTGACTTGATACATATATATTAGTCAAAGATCTATATATATTTTTAATTGTATCTCTTCTGAAGGCTCTTCAAGGGTGAATGAAGAGTTTCAATTTTGAGGTGTAGATGGAGAGGTTGGCGATGCTAAAGGAAATGAAATTGATGATGTAATAGAGGAACCAATTGGTGAGTTTGTTAAAGTTAGCTCTTGATTTGGATTTAAAGAGACTCCATTGACTATATGAATATGTTCTTACATTTTCTCTTCACTTGTATACTAATCCGACTTGCATTTTCATCAAATACGACATCCCTTCTTAACAAAATCTTACCACTATAAGGGTTATATAATCTATATTGGATTAAGTACAATAGCCAATGAAAATAAAAAATCTTCAAATTTTTCATTAAGTTTTTAACAAATTTGAGAACTTACCAAAGCATAAGTAATGCACCCAAATATCTTAAGTGACTCATAGATGGGTTTTTTTCATGCTATGCTTCAAATGGAGTTTGATTAATGAAAACCCATGTTAAAGAGAGATTCAATAAATAGACAAATGTTGCTATAACTTCTGCCTTAAAAATTGATTTGTTATAGCGTACTTATTATCATCTACAACAATTTAATTCATTTGCTTAGTGACACCTTTTTTTGGATTTTAGGAGTTGTCAACTCCTTATAAACACCATGTTTTTCACAAAGAAGATTAAATGGCAAGAAATTTCCACATGGCAAGAAATTTCCACCTCTATCAGTGTGAAGTACTTTAATGTAAGATCCACTTTGTCTCTCCACTTTAGCTTTGAAGTGCTTGAACTTCTCAAAATTCTCTAATTTGTTTTCTAGAAAATATGTACAACTTATTGACTATAATCATCAGTAAAAGGCAAGAAGTAACGATTCTTATAAAATGACTTTGTTTACATAAGCCCATATAAAAATCATGAATTAATTTTAAGGCACTTTAAAGCTCTCTAAGTTTTTCTAACAAGAAATAACTTTCTAGATTGATTTTCATACATGCACCCTTCACATAAATTAATAAATCTAATTTTCATTTAAGAACCATGCCTTTATTGCTTAGCAATTTTATACCCTTAATGTTAAGATGCTCATATTGCAAATATCATATCTATGAATAATTTTTCCATCAGTAGCAAGAATATAACTTTCCACTTTTGAAACTTCCAATGACACATTTTTATTTTGAGTCATCTTGGCATTCATTATCAATAGGCCTAATTGCTTATCTTGATAGCATAAGAATCTTCCTTAAATAATATAAAATATCCACTAGCCATTAGTTTCCTAACACTAAATAAATTGCATCTTAAATTGGGTACAAATTGGACATCATGTAAAAACCTAAGTTTACTTTGGCCATTTTTAATCCCACTGTACCTTTCCTTTTCACATGTGAGTTTTGCCATTTACAAGTCGCACCTTCATCTTCTGTGTCTCATTAAGCTCTTGAAATATAGATTTTACGCTTATTATACGATTTGAATAACTACCATCATGTATAAACCACAAATCGCTTGACTTATGGTTAGGATTAAAATAAGCCATAAAAAACTTTCTTTCTTTATTCTCTATTGAAAATTTTACATTTTGGTTTATGTACCAGCAATCAACCTTTACATGTTCATATCCCCTATAATGATAACATTAAATGAGATTCTTGGTATTTCTTAGCTCACTATATCTACCTTTGTCTCTTCCATTACTACAAACATGAAATCCTCCTCTTTCATAGTATATAGTTATTAAACTTTCACCTTTTCCAATTTTAGCAATGTCCTTCACTTTTAATGTCTTCTCGTCATTCTTTTAAAGTGATTTATTAACTCTCGAGTAATAAACTTGAAAAGAACACATTAGTTCATTAAATGAAAATTTTGGCAAATCTTTAGATTCTTGTATGACAGTTACTACATAATCAAATTTTAGAGTCAAGCCTCTGAGTAACTTTTAAATAATGATATGTCAATATTTTTCTTTTTGTAGGATCCCTTTTGATAGAATATTATCATTGCTTTTGATTAAAAAAATTAAGAATTAATTCACCAATTTTTATAATCAAGGTTTCAAAGTCACGTTGAGTGATTGTAATCACATTGCAATAACCTTTAAGTTACCTTGAAATTACTTTTGTAAAATTGACCAAGCTTGATTTGATGTGGTCAACATTGTATTTTATGAAAAGACTAGTCATAGACATACTGTTGAATGATCACCATTATCTTATAATCTTTCTTCTTGTTCTCCTATAACCTGCTTTCTTCATCAAAATTCAGATACTCATGCTCTACCAAGTCCCAAAAATTTTAAAATTTTAACCTTCTCCCTTAAATATAAGAATGAGTGATTATATAGTACCCATTGCATTATTATTGCTAGTCACTGCACTTCCTCTTTAGCATTTAACTCAACTTATGTATTTTATTTCTAATCATTCTATTAAAAGTGCTTTGATACCAAATTTATTAAAAATAAATGAAAAAATAACAAAGACATTAATAGAGATAAAGAAAGTCATGACACTTATACTTGTTATTCGATGATTGCGATATATAAAATTGAAACGAACATGCCTATATATAAGTTAACTGTCAAAAACAAATTAAGTACCTCTAAAGAAACTATCAAATTTTATTATGCCCACTAATATAATCTTAGTAACAATAATGACTAATTATTTTACTATTTAAACTCAGAAATATGTGACCTGATAGAATTTTAACATAATTGTGGACTAGCATAATAAACATAATTATGTACAAACCCCGATTAATTAGATGTCAATGGTAATTCTCTCTTTAACGCGTCATTGGGCATGTGTTCATGGGTCTGCTATGATGGGTAGGCTTGGTCCATGTATTATAAAGCACAGGAGGCCCTACTACTAGCCAACCTTTATATACAGTCGCCCCATTGAAAACTGTACGTGTGCTTTTGCTGATTAAGGTTCGAAATAGCAGTAGTAAATCCTCTGCGTCTCTATCACTCCGTTTCACAGAATATTACAATGGATTCAATGTTTCCCCAATTTCCAGGTATTTATCTTTTCAATTATTGAATATAGTATGTTGCAATTCTAGGGTTAATTACTTGTGTTGATTAATTATGCAATTAATCTGTAATTTCGTGTTCAATTTTCTTTCATGACCTCTAATAACAACGTAAAAAAAAGCAATAAGCCTAATTTTAAATCATTTTTTGACAAAAATCTAAACACAAAAGGGATCTTAATCTATAATCTAACCATATAATTGATCCCTATGATCAATCTAATCTTAACAATAAATCCCTATGATTATATACATAATTTGTAACACTTGCCCTCAAACTAGAGCATAGATGTCAATCATGCCTAGCTTGTTACAAAAGATATTCAACTTGAGTCCCATTTAAAGCTTTTGTAAATAGGTCTCTTAGTTGTTCTCCAGTCTTCATATATCTTGTAGAAACTAAGTTTTGATACACCTTTTTACAAACAAAATGACAATCAATCTCAATATGCTTTGTTCGTTATAAAATATAGGATTAGAAGCTATATAAAGAGCCAGTGGCGGATCTACAATGGGGGCAAGTGGGGGCACTTGCCCCCACTGCCTCCAATAGATTTCTTTTTAAAAAATTATTTTTTTAAGTTTTGCCCCCATAAAAAAATAAAATTTTACTCTTATTAAAATTTTACCCCAATTAAAAATAAAATTTTATCCCTATTAAAATTTTGTCCCCACTCAAAAAAAATTCTGAATCCGCCCCTGTAAAGAGCTACTTAGTTATCACAATATAACTTTGCTAGCTTTGAATCTTTGAGACCAATTTCAGTCAATGGCTTATATATCTACATTATTTCACACACAGATTGGGGCATAACCCTGTATTTTGATTCTACACTCAAGCGAGATGCAACATTATATTTTTTACTCTTCTATGAGATAAATTTTCCTCCAACAAAACGACAATAGCCTATGGTGGATTTTTTTTTCTCAATCTTAGATCTTGCTCAATTTGCATCTAAAAAGCACTTTATTTGAGTGTGACCATGTTTTTTATACAATATTCCTCATTTAGAAGCTCCTTTAAGTAACATAAAATCTGCTCTAAACAAGCCCAGTGATGAACTGTTAAAGAAGACATAAATTGACTCATAATGCCAACTGAATAAGCAATTTTAGGATGAGTTATCGTAAGATAGTTCAATTTCCCAACTAATCTTCTATACTTCATAGGATCTTCAAACAAATATCCATCTTTTGTGAGTTACAAATTAGGTGAAATAAAGACACTATTTCCCAGTTTTGAGCAACAAGTCAAGCACATATTTCCTTTTAGATAAAAAATACCTTTTTTATTCCTTGTCACCTCAATTCCCAATAAGTACTTTAATACTCTTAAATCCTTCATCCAAAACTAGTTATGAAGAAATATTTTAGAGATGAAATTCCCATACACCACTGCCAGTAATAATAATATCATTTAAGTATGCAACAAGAATGATAATGTCAATGTACAGTGTTTGTAGATAGCCAACTGATCAGACTTGCTCTTACTCATTCTAAATTGTTCAACTGCTTATCTAAATTTGCTAAACTAGGCATGAGGATTATGTTTCAAACCATATGGAGATCTTTAAAGATGACACATTTTCCTATGCTTCCCTAAGCAACAAACCTAAGTGGCTGCTCCATATTAACCTTATCCTACAAGTCTTCATATAAGAATGCATTTTTTTATGTCTAACTGATATGAGGGCCAATAATAGGCAACGACTATAGAAATAAACAAACGAAATGAGTTCAACTTTACCACAAGAGAGAAAGTATCAGAATAGTTCACACCATAAGTCTGAGGATAACATTCAGTAAGAAGGTGAGCTTTAAGATGAGCTACTGAGTTATTAGAATGGACTTTAATAGAAAATACTCACTTACATCTAATAGCCTTTTTTTCTTGTAGGTAAATCCACTAAATTCTAAGTACCGTTAGCATCTAGAGCATTGATTTCTTCTATCATTGTCACTTACTAGTCAGGACGAGATAAGGCCTCATGAACAGTTTTGCGAAGAGATATAATGTCAAGAGAGGCAACAAAAGAGTAAGAAGGAAATGAAAAATGATCATAAGAAAGAAAACTTGAAATTAGGCACGTACATTGGCATTTATCTTTACAAAGAGTAATTGGAACGTCAAGTTTAGTCTCAATGGGATCTAATGTCGAAAAAGGAACTAGTGCTAGATGTGTATCAGGAACATATTGTCATCTAGAATAGATATAATGAATAGGTGGAAGTGCACTAAAATCGTAGGTGTCAAAGCAACATTTGGTGATTTTTGGGTGATTTAATACACTAATTAATAAATCATCAATCTCCCTCTAACTACTAGAAGTGTTGGAAGAGGTAAGAAAGTAAGGAATATATTCTGTAAATGTAATGTCAGTAAACATAAGGTACTTACTAAGATTGGGGCAACAACATTAATACCCTTTTAAAGACAAGAATACCCCAAGAAGAAGAAATATTTAATGAACTTAGTATCTAATTTGGTAACTTAAGGAAGAAGATCAAGAATAAAACATGTACTCCAAAAAATGTGAGGTTTAATGAAGAACAAAGGTTTAAGGAATTTTATGATAAAGGATGGATGATGGCATAAAGTTGATAAAATAATAGGTTGTTAAAATTGCATCAACCTAAAACATTTAAGAACATATGTTTGAAACAAAAGTATACTGTATGTTTCAAGGGGATGTCTGTTTTTCATTTCAGCACCACCATGTTGTGATGGAGTATTAACATAAGATGCTAGTGAAGAATGCAATTTTTAAGCATATAAGTCTGAAAGGAATCCGAAAGATATTCTTTGGCATTATCACTTTGTAAAGTATATAAAAAAAAGTTAAATTGTGTTTTGATTTCAACACAGAAGGCGGTAAGATAGGAAAATAACTCCTAGCGATTTTTCATTGATTAAAGCCAAGTTATTTGAGAGAATTCATCAACAAAGGTAATAAGTAACAAAACTCAGTTTTGGATGCAATGGGATAATAGACCTCAAACATTATAATAAACTAATTTAAAAGGAAAATTTTCTCTTTTATTAACTTAAGGATTAGAAGATACGCGATGATATTTTGTAAACTGACATGACTGACAATGTAAAGACGACGCATTTTGAAATTCCAAACAAAATTTCTTTAATACAATCAGAGAATGATGGTTTAACAGATATTGTGCTTAAAAAGGAGTTACGATCATAGAGCAAGCAATACGTATGGGCACTCACTTAAGAATATCCAAAATATGGAGACCTCCTGTTATATGTCTACTACCTATAATCTTCTTCATCGTAACTCGTAAGATCCTGAAAAAGAAGGTACAGTATCTAGCGAAAATGAGATACAAGAATTTAAAGCCTGAGTAATCTTGCTAACGGACATTAAATTAAATGAAAAACCTAGTAGGCATAAAACATGTGATATGGAAATTAAAGGAGTTAGATGAGCTATTCCAAAACCAAGAGCATAAAACTTAGAGAACCATATGCTAAAATAATTGTGGAAGGAGAATTACGGGATTTAACGGTGGTAAGCAGATTTGGATTACATGTCATGCGATTATTTGCAACATAATCAATGACCCACGAGGTGTTGGACGATGAAAGAAGACTCTCATTGGAATTACCTATCTCAACAATAGCAGTGAAAGAATTATAAGAGCTTTTTAATGCTTCTTGATACTGACATAGCAAATTCATCTACGGAGACCAAAACTATTTACTCTGAATAGACACTAGGTGTAATGGTAGAAATAGTTGCAACACAAGTGGAGTTAGGTTTCTGAGACTTGTTTTGCGTCTTTGGACAAGTTTGCTTAATATGACTCAGTTCATGACAGTCATGATATACAACTCCTCCTGTATCTTGGTTCCTCTTATCCTAACCCCCTAGAGTCCAGATCTTCTGTCCAGTTTTATGGTGTCTTATTCTGTCCCATGAATCTCAGCCATTTATTTATGTGGGTTCCGTGTGGGTCCCGCATAAATAAACATGGGACCCGCATAAATGAATGGCTGAGATTCATAGGACAGAATAAGACACCATAAAACTGGACAGAAGATTTTGTCTCAACCCCCTGTACTGCCTCCTTTGTTTGGATTTTGATTGGATGATCTTCCACTATTATGACTGACTAGAGCACTTGAAACCTAAATAGATGGAGCAATAACAACACTATGTTCTATGTGGAGTACTTTAGTGAAGACCTAGTTTAAAGAGGAGATTTTCTTACATGAGAGAAGTTGGGACTTCACTATATCAAATTGACAATTAAGGCTTATCAAAAAACTTATGACTACCATTTTCTTCTTATGAGTTTGTCGTACTTTGATGTTAGAACTAAAAATTAACATGACATTTAATTATTCATAAACCTTTTTAAAATTTACGAAATAGATTTGAAGAAACTGATCTGTTGTTCAATCTGATAAAAATTCTTTCAGACCTCATAACTATGAGAAGTATTCTCTTTTCTTAAATATAAAAACTCCGGATAATCTTTTAGTTGCTCAACATACTCACAATTATTAATCATACTAACCACTTCATTATCTATCAAATTCCAAATTTGCAAAAATAACCTAGCATCATCTTTTAACCATTATCTTCTTGGAGCAAAAGGTTGAATCCCCAACTCAAAGGGCCCCCCACACCCCGGCCCGACGAAGCAATTGGGAGGATGTAAATCAGGTACTCAGCGGCCCGCTAAGGGGGAGGTGAGCAACCCACAGGCCTACAAGGAGCCCACCCTCAAAGCCCACAAGGGGATCAAGAATGTTGCTCCCACACTGCAAACCGTGGGATTCGAACCTTACACCTTGGAGCAAATCTGCCCCTCCGAAACCAACTGAGCTACGCCCTGCGGGCAAAAGTGAGCTTTCCTTTTATTATAGCAGGCTAAAGTACGTACGATTATGTTACATATAAATCAATATGTTAATATAACATTTATGTTACTTCTCATCAATAATATATAAAAGATTTATTGGCCGGCAGAACAGATTAAGTGGTATGACATGCAATGATACATCTCATTGCTTGCTTGATCCCTGAAATGACTTCCCTTCTTATCATTTTTATTTACGCATTCAACCATGCATTCTAGAGAATTCCTCTTTTGATACAAATTCAAGGATATCGGAGTCTCTATAAATTAACTATTATTCCGAGATTTCAATGGCATGTTTTACCCAAATGAGGTAGGAGGAAATTTATCTACCAGAAATCACTCGAGACTGTGCTAGTCTTTTACAACTCCTAAACCTCAAAAATATTAGGTCATTTCAATACATGAAGTAATGAGTAAGACGGCAGGTAGCTAATGAAAGAAAAAAAAGATAGAGCAATGAGAAATGAAACATGATATTCTAAATTCGCTAACAATACATTATTGTTTCATAACTCTTTGATTTCAGATCATACTCCTATTTTCTTTATTATTCAAACATCCTTTCAGATTCAACAATCATCTAGTTGAAAATGAGGGTTACGAAGAAGGAATCTTTGAAGGATTAAGAAGGAATGCCACAGAAGCAAACAATTGATCTACGTAAGGAAAATTCAATCCATAAAGGAAGAACTAAAAAAGTTGAACAAGAAAGTCATGGGGATAAACAACAAGAAGTGAATGAAGCTAAAAATCTACTATAAAGAATCTAATTAAACCTTTACAATTCCACTACAGATGAAGCTTTAAGAGAAGAGGAGAAGAAAGCTATGTCAAACTATATGAGAAAATTACCTGCAAATCACTCATTGTGGAAGCAGAGAGCAAGAGTCATTTGGCCAAAGGATGGGGATAGGAACACAACATTTTTTTTTCATAAATTAATGATAGAAAAAAGGAATTTTAGCATAATTCATTGTCTAAAAAATGATATGAGAATTGTAATAGACACACAACAATAACTTTTGAATGAGGCTTATAACTATTTCTCTTAAACACTAGCTGTTCCATCCAATGCTTACTCATCTGCCCCATGCATAAAATCTATCATAGGCAATGATGGATTTATTGCCTTAGACCTAATTTTTGAAATTGTCAATTTTCCAGAAGAAAGATGGAAGAAGTCATATTCTTATTAAACCCTGATAAAGCACTTGGGACCAATGGTATGAATGGATTTTTCTAAAAAATCATGGCCACTAGTGCAACTTATGATAATTGATGCAATCATAGAGTTTTTTCACACAGGGAAAATTTTGAGACAGATAAACAAAATGCTCCTATGCCTTATTCTTAAAGCTCCTACCAATAACTCTTTTAAGGAATTCATATCAATTTCATATTGCAATGTACTTTACAAGGCTATTGCTAAATTGACTGCAAATAGATTGAAACATGTTTTGCATAGCATAATAGATAGTTCCCAAGGGGCATTCCCAAAAGATAGGTATATAGGAGACAATATCTTAATAGCCCAAGCATTATTCTCAGGCTACTCAAGGAAGCAAACACCAACGAATTATGCAATTAAAATTGATTTGATTTTTTTTTTCATTCCATCGATTGGAATTTCATCATCAACACTATGACGTCATTTAGATTTCTAGAAAAATTCATCAAATGGGTGGAGTAATGCTTAATAACAATTTCCTTTAGTATAATGATAAATGAGGAACCTAGAAAACTATTTAAGGAAACTAAAAGTCTGAGGCAAAGAGACCCTATATCTCTATATCTCTTTGTGATTGGGATGGAGTTCTTTAACAAGAATTATAACAATGAGTACTACTAATGACCACATTTTCAAGTATCACATTGAATACAAGAAGCTGGGAATCACTAGTCTATGCTTTATAGCTGATATAATCCAAGATTGATGCTAACTCTCTAAGCTCCCTGATGTCAATAATGAATCTCTTCAAATATGTTTTAGGCTAGAGATGAACAAGAAAAAGAGTAAGCTTATTTTATATAAATCCTCTCAATACCTTGAAGCCTGGTTCCTAGCTATAACTGGTCTTAAATGCTGAAACCCTCTAACAACCTAGCTAGGGATCCTAATTACAGCCAAGAAGCCTTCTTACTTAGACTATCAAGTACTCGTAGAGAAAATACAAAAGTTACTATCCAATTGGTATAATAAAAGCCTGTCAAAGGCTGATGTAGTTCAAATAATAAACTTAGTGATTGGTAGCCTTCACATTTACTGGTTAGCTCATCTCTCTATTCCCGTAGGCATTATTAAAACTGTTAAGAGGTTGATGAGAAATTTTCTTTGCTTTGGAGACTTTAATAAACCGGCCATAGCCGAGGTTAAATGGAAGGAGCTATCAATGCTAAAATATCAAAGTATGACTAACAATAGAGTCCTGCTAATCAAGAGACTTTGGAGAACGACTTATGACAAATAGGCTCTGTAAGTTAGATGGCTACATTAATACCACGCATAATGCCCATCTCTGGTCTTTCATCCAAGAACCATTGCCTCATAGATATTTATTCAATTACTCTAGGATAGAGGGACAATAAGGGGTTCCCTGGTTCAACCTTATATGGTTTCCACAAGCTAACGCAATAGTGGCATTCACCTTGTGACTAATAGCTGAGGGATGACTTCCTCTAAGGACCGTCTTCTAGAAAATTCTAAACATACAAAAAATCCTCCCTTTGGCAACTAAGTGGTAGAGACATTGGACCAATTAGTTTTTGGATGTGACTTTTCATAGATCATTTGGAAGGGGAGTAACTCGATGCCTTTTCTCCCCTTTCCTAGTTGAACGGTCCTTGCTAGTTGGTTCGACATGAGGGAATCAATTTGTATGCAAAGGGGATACTACCATTTCCAAAATTAAACTAAGGAGTGGAATATACATGTTGTGGAAAGGAAGAAACATAAGAGTATTCCAAAGCCAAGCAAAACATCAAAATGAAGTGCTAAAGGAATTGTATATCTTCATCTGGGAGCGGCTGTTGAGCCAGAACCTCCATCACCTTATGGACATCTCTAGTTTCGTACAAGCTTGCTGACTTAACCACCTATGCTGAAGGCTTCACATGTTATAAAATCTAGATTCACTGTCAAAAGAAAAATGCAAAACAATTCACTATCAAAAGAAAAATGCAAAACAGTCTTACTCATAAAAACATCTCAAGATTTGTTTGCTAAAAGTTCCTCTTGGCTTATTTTGATGCTTCTTAGCTTGATATTTCTAAGCACGAGTCACTACAACAAAAAAACACATTTAGCGTCGTTTTGGAAGTAGACGTCGTGAATGGTCTGAGGATTTCACGACGGCTGGAAAAACGTCAAGAAAAGATGGAATATTCTGAGACATTGTATTAAGACGTCGGGGATAAGGGAAGCGTTTAACGTCGTTTTGGTAGAAAGACGTCTGAAAATAGAATAAACGT
>JAOTBA010000205.1:9224078-9241874 GCA_025629845.1 Erythroxylum squamatum
CAAATGGTGACAAAATACTGACAATTTGCAAATTTTGAAAACTCAACATAAGGAACCAAATTAAGCACAAAATCATGAATTAGGAGTCATCAAGTGCATAAATACTTAAAAAAATGAGGCCAATTTATAGTATAAATTTGGCTCAATCAACATGCTTTTCACTGTCATCACCTTTTGGATCCAGCAGGCACGATGAACCTTCTTTCACATGGCTAATTGAGCTTTGGTAATTGACTGCGGAAAAGATTTTGGCACACGAGTCTCCAAATTTGGCATAGATCAAGCTCGAAAGCCGAGTGAAATAATGCAAATTTTGGAAAGAGGCGATTATCCAACATCAGAATCCATCGCAAGGATCTTGTGGCCCCAAATGATCGAGTGCAATCGCTTATCTGTACCAATAGCAGATGTGGCAACGAATTATCGTGAAAGATGAGACTTAAACTACCATCGAACATAAGTACTATGACTTTACGTGTCACTGGTTAAAGTTCTGGCAACGAAATTGAGACATTTTGCAACTTATGGTGCGATTCAGACATCACCACCTCATGTGGTATTGTTGGTCTCAGAAACTGCCAATCACATTCATAGTTCAAAAAGACCTTTCCTCGTATGTGCTGTTGACAACATTAAAGAAAAAAGAGGAGGGGGGTTTATAGTCCTTGTTTCCTGGGGATAGAAGTGACCTATTGGAAATCCCATATGGGATTCACATGGTTGCTTCCGTTACTTCTTCTGTCTATATTTCCTTTACAAATGTCAACTTCTGTTTTGCTCTTCTTTTCTAGTTTAAACACAATTGACTCCTGTCTTTTTATCAAAAGAGCATATCCCAACAAGGCAACAACTTGTTCTTGATGCTCCTCTTTACTCGTTATCTTTCGTTGCATTGAAACAGAATCATTATAATTAATTGCTCTGACATTTGATTCAAACTTCTATGTACTGATCATTTCAGTAGTTTCTTAACAAAGAATATGTTCCAAAATTTGTACGAACTTTCTGGAATCCAAACACTGTATACAAGAGGTCCTATAACTCCGGGACGATTATGCAAGAGAGAGATGTTTTTTTGTTTTTGGGCACAATGGATGAGGAACAAAGAGGACTGGAACAAAGAGGACTAAGTCCTCAAGAAAGCAACCGAGCTAGCCTCATATTAGAGAAGCAAATCAAGATCTAGACTAAGGGAATCTCAAATAACCCAACGTTGAAGGCCAGAAGAACCTTGTTTAGCAAAACAATTCACACACTGGTTCCTTTTTGAAGGGTATGTTGAATAAAGCAACGCCACTTTCTTCCAAGGATCCGTCTAATATCATCCACAATTGTTAAATAAGAATGAGTTAGAGGACATGCACCCTTGATAAGATTAATCGCTTTAAGAAAATTAGACTCTACAATCAACTGTCTATGATCGCGATCCCAAGCAATAAATAAACCATAATATATAGCACGAAGTTCAGCTAGTATATTGGTTGAGAAACTAACCAACCACCTCCCATTGTCATCCCTGATCAAACCACCAAACCCCGCATCTCTTAGATTTCCAATTGAACTACCATCCACGTTAACTTTGACATGACCAGTGTTAGGCGCTTCCCATGATACCCATCTGATATTAGATATAGCAGCATAATCATCCGCGTGAAAAGCCATCTAGCACTCATTCACGAGTTTCATATGCCACTTATATTGAGCAATAGTAGACGTAACCTGATGTTGGATAAGCTAAGCTCTTGGTTCTTTGCGCACCATATAATTCATGCACTTGTATGAATTCCCAATCTTCTGAGAAAAAGAAATTAAGGAGGGCAACGGATATAATCAGATTCGCATGGTTTGGCAGCTTAGCAGCTACAAGATGATTGCCCCCTCTTTGGAGGCTACATTACTGAGTTTCTGCGACCGGTACGTCGCCGTGAGTCGGTTGTCTAACTCCAACGATGAGACAAAAGAGACAAGATATGCGCACATGGGTTTTTGGTTTCGTTGAAAAGAGGCTCCAATACCTGTGCGTGTCTTGCCACCTGGCTGCCACGTACTTCCCATGTGGTAACCTACATTAACTCCCACGTGGTTCCCACTCTCACACGCTTATTTGAGATTTAGAAGAAGACGAGAAAAAGAACTTTGGTGATTCTGCAAAGCAAAGCTTCTGCTTGATTTTCCTTCCCTTTTCCAAAGACAAGAAAGTTTTTCTTGCTGCATATCTTTTCCCTCACTTTTTCTTTCTTCACGAACAAGCCATTATTAAGCAATGCAGAAGCAGACAAAGAAAGGAGATGAAAGCAAAATGATCCGCATAAGAATAATTAATACATGTAACACTAATATGTGCCTCAATTCCAAAACGAGGCCGTTTAAAGGATGGCCTCCCAGCCCAGGTATATTTAGAAAGTGAAGGTATTTCATTTCTGATAGCCAATGAGGGATGTCAACACTTCCATTTTCTTCTGTTCAAAATAAAACTAAAAAAAATCTCATTGGATTCCTTGTTAGGCGGTCGGTCTGTTTTCAATACCATATGCTTGGATTTTCATCATTTATTTATAAAATGGAGATGAGTGGGAATGCACAGAGCTTATGATTGAGATTCTCCACCACCACTTACCTTCCCTCACTTATCCCCACACCCCATTTCCATCCTCTGTTTTTGACCAGAGATTAGAGAGCGAGCTGTCTTTTATGCATGTGTGATTTCTCTTCTTACTCCATATCTAAAGTTTCTATCTTGGACTCTGTCATTCTTCCATTCCCAACATCAAGAAATGTATCACCTTTACCAGTAATCTTATTTCTCCCACTTCTTGAAACTCGATGACCATTGTAACCCAATCAAAGCCAATCCTTTCCATTCTCCAAAGTTTGAGTCTTTACGTTCACTTGCAGCAAAGACAAACATAAATTACCTATGGATTCTTTATCCTACTCCCACCGCCACTGTCAGTGTCATTTTTCTACTACTGTCCTCTTCTTCACCATCTTCTTGATTTTTGAAGGTATATTACAGGAAAGTTTCAGCTTTTCCTGGAATTGTGAACCTGTTAAATGAACTCCATTGACGGTTTTTGGACCTTTTATTGCAGGTGTTTCAAGTGCCACATTCAAGTTTATCAACAGATGCGATTTCACTGTATGGCCAGGAATTCTAGGAAATCCCAAACTAGAAAGTACAGGCTTCGAGCTCTCGAAAGGCACGTCTCGCTCTTTTCAAGCACCAACCGGTTGGTCCGGTCGATTCTGGGGTCGAACCGGTTGCAACTTCGATGATTCTGGCCATGGCACCTGTGCCACCGGCGATTGTGGCTCCGACCAAGTAGAATGCAACGGCGCTGGCGCCACTCCTCCGGTCACCTTGGCCGAATTTACTCTAGGCTCTGGCTCTCAAGATTTCTACGACGTTAGTCTTGTTGATGGCTATAATTTGGCCATGATTGTGGAGGCTAGTGGTGGTTCGGGTGACTGTTCGACCACAGGATGCTTGACGGACCTAAACCGGAACTGCCCAGCGGAGTTGAGAGTCAAAGATGGAGAGGCTTGCCGGAGCGCCTGTGAGGCGTTTGGGAACCCTGAGTATTGTTGCAGTGGTGCATATAATTCGCCTGCTGCTTGTAAACCGTCTATGTACTCGGAGGTGTTTAAGAGTTCGTGTCCAAAATCTTATAGCTACGCGTACGATGATGCTACAAGTACTTTTACGTGCACTTCTGCTGATTATACCATCACATTCTGTCCTAATGTGCCAAGGTAAAGTACCTATTCATCTTTATGGTAGTGTGAGAACTCCGAAACTGAAAGTGTAACATGTTCTTTTAACGCTGTTGGATGTGTCGTGACATTTTTATACGGGTTTGTTTATGTTCAGTTTAAAATCATCAAGAGATTCGACTCCAAATACAACAGATCCAGGAACATCGATTGGAGGCTCAGATACCGGAACTGGAACTGGAACAGCAATTGGAGGGACTGAGTCAGGCAATGATGATTCAGAGACATTACAACAAGCTGCACTGGCAAGTTCATGGCTGGCAAGTTTGGCCACCGGAGATTCAACAAGGACACACCCTTCTTGGATTTTCCGATATGGATTTTCTTTGCTGACTTCTCTGATCATTCTTTGTTACGTTCACTTGTGATAACCTGTACTCAAGCAGAAGAAGAGTGTAAAATGGTGATCATTTAGAGAAGTTGGCAGACTCCAAGACTATCTCCGACCCTCCACTAAATGAACAATGTTTAACGATGAAAACACATGATATTGATATGTGATTTGTAAATCCATAGTAGGAATAAAATGTTATTCCATCTTCCCTTTCTATCTTTGCATTTTCTATGGTCCTGCAGCTTCAAAGTTAAAAGTAAAAGATTCATGCAAGAAAGTCAAAGGAAATCTGAGCTTATTTTCAGATTTAGGAGATGGTTGAAAAAATAAAAGGAAAAAGGGGCAAGTGGTGGCTTTTGTTTGACAGGTATTGCAAGTAGTTGATCAGGCTGCCCACTTTGATGGAATCCCCAGCTTGGAAATTTACTTGCTTGGGGAAAAAACAGATCTCGCATTTCCTTTTATTTGCTTTAAACCTTTTGTTTACCGAGCAAGTGGACAAAAATGAAGCAGAATGTTGTAAACAATTTGCGTTTGCAGTACCTTTTTGTTTTGAATGTCTAAATTAAATTATCATGTTACGAAATGGAATAACCTTTATGGAATGACTTGCGTGCAGCATCTGCAATTAGGTTCACTAATATTTAGTCGTATTGAATCGTCAACTATAGCGTAGTAGACTGAAGGTTCTTATATCATTGTGTTTGGAAAAGAATAAAAGGAATGAAATAAAGCAATTAAATGCAAATAATGATCTAGTTCCAAACAGGGTGGTCTGTGGCAATATCATTATAGGAAACTGTTCTCAGATATCTCAACCAGCATTAGATTTTTCCAGTAGAATTTATCTCCAAAAGCAGCTCAGTTAGTTATAAGATCAGCTTTTTAGGTCTATATATAATCCAGACAATCAGTAAAAATCTGTGAGAACCTAACTCATGACAGGGATGATCTCTGTCTTGTCACACTAAAACTGGTTTATGTCAGCTGAGCATTAACCGACCAATTCATTTGTCACAAGTTTCTCTGTTGTCTCATGATGGCTGGATAGTTTGCTACTGATATGACCCAGCACCCATTTTCTTGAATTACTTCATTAAAAAATCCAAGTGGGTGCCCAAAGTTCAGATCTTTGGAGCAGTAGCCAAGAACCATCACCAATCCCCTGGACATATGGATCACTTGCGAAATGAGAATTGCTAATCTATCAAATCCCAACTCTAAAACTTGTGATGCCTATGCAATTTAGATGGGCCTGTTGATGTTATATACAGAAGGAAATAAGCTGAACAAGCCAATATAAGTAAGAATCCAAAGGACAATTGCCACCCAGAACATGGTTGGGAGGTTGGAGGACAAGATGGTACTGAGATGCTTAAACCAAGTTGTGTGGTGGAAAATCATAGTCATCCTATACCATTACGAAGGAAACAAGCCTACTTTATCCCCTCTGAAGATAAGAGAAGATTTTAGTACATTTTCTGTGCCTTTTCCTCTTCAAACTTTTCCGAACCTCACCACATCATAAAAGCCGGGTAATGAATGATCCATTATTAAGACAATTACAGAAAGGGATAGTTGATTTTGTAAATGGGAATATTGTTATCCATATTTTCCTGTCAAATAGACTAAAAAAGGAGTAGAGAAAGGAAAATGAAAACGCACACAAACTGAAGAACTATATTAGTTTGTTAATATATTTGATGCTTCTTTAATCATGCAGTACCTACCGTAACTTTTGTATACCTCAACTAATTCAGCTACGTAACTTTTTAGATGGGTCGGACACAATATAGTTAAATTTCCATAATTACCTATAATTATTGTTACTAACCATCTACAATTTTTTATTGTTTCCAAGATGCCTCCGATGGCTCTTTTCTTCCCTTGATTAACACCATGCAATTTACAGCATTAGAGAACAATACCTGTCAATCAATATTACTTTTTCTAAAAACTTGCCACGAATCTGCCAAAGAAAAACTTTAACCCAGGACTAGAACAAACATAGATGCAAAATACAGCCCGAGCATGGTTTTACTCTTGTGGCAGCCAACTCATGTTCATTGTCGAGTTCACAGACATGGCATGTTCATTGCTGAAACATTATAAAAGCGCATAGCAAAATTTGAGCTTGGCCAACAAAATATAACTTTAATTGATCTACACCGCATCCTATGGCTTTTGACATTGTCCTCAGTCATCCTTTACGTAGAGGATCATCGTAAGCAATGGACGGCCAAATGCAACTGCTTTTTCAAGTAACTTTGATGCTTGGACGAGGATAAGGAATCTCTGTCAAAAGCTCGATGCACTCGCCTATTGAAGTAAAAGTTCAAAAAGAAATGATAATAAATTATAATCAATGAAAAAGGGCATCTAAATCTTTCCTTTCCATTTGGCACATCATCGGCCAGTCAACCATACATAATGTAGTTGTGGGGAATGCACAAACAAAAGTCTCTGAAGGAACCCACCAGGAGGACTATAACAGTTTTTACACATAGTGATGGATACAGCTTTACCTAGTTTCTACATGAGTCTTGCTATGCACAACAATAACAGGAGCATCAAGCATCTCTCTATCACATAACTCAACCAACAACCTATAAGCAGGTAATGCCCATGTCTAAAACACCAATAACTAACATGTGCAATGCGAAACGCCTTCACAATGAAATTCTAACCAACAGAGGGTAGCAGTGGTCTTTGTCATAGGTAGGCCAGAACTCATTACCATACATAAAACCTTGATGAAGCCTCCAAACATCTGCGTCATAGTTCTCTGTTACAGAATAACGGAAGCCATATTCCTGAATTGTCTCTAAAAACTTGTCCAATGAGTCACCTCTTTTGGGGCTGAAGAATATTGCTTCTGATGGGCCGTTGTCTGTCAACAAGAGTTTGAGAGTACAAGCAAGTCCTTTATGGAACTCCTTAAAAAATGTGCTGTCAAAATGAAACATGGAGTTACTAAAAGGGCGAACTCTAATACACAAAACTCACCATTTTGTGAGGGTTAAAGGAAGGTCATCAATTGTATGCAACCTTCCCTTTGCATTTTTACAAAGAGGTTGTTTCCATGACTTTCTAGTCACAAAGGAGTAACCTTACCAATTTCTTCAAGGCTCGGAAATTAAAAAGGCCAAGTCAGTATTAAGAAGAGAAAGCAGACATGCACTGGCATGTACGAAGATCTCGGCAAAATTTTCGTATTTATAAACTTTTGTTGGTTGAAGGAGATCAGGTAAAAATGGAAAGAACGAATTGTAGGGATTGGAAGAAAAACTTTTAGTACAATGTTTATTCCTGAGTAATTTCATTTTTCAATTATTCAACCAGTGGGAAACAGAGTTAATTAGAAAAATTTTCAAATGTCAAGTACATCAGAAAGCTAACAAATGATGAAAATAATTCAATGAAGGTTATCAATCTTAGGAATCATAGGTTTTGATACAAGAATCAGATCCACCATGAATATGGTACTAGTATAAGAGGCCTGCCAAAGCCCATTTTTATCTAGTAATAACATAATTCATGAATATTTTGATCTTGCATGTAACATAATAGCAGTTCACAAATACAAATCATTCATGAAGATTCTTAATAGTAAATCGTGTGCAAGAGTCATTATGAAGTTCATTTTCTGCACAAAGGTTGAGCACAACAGATATATGCAAAGTCAAAGTAAAAGAAACGTAACTAACCAATCACTAGCAATAATGACATCAAAAGTGTCAGATATTCTTGAAATATCCTGTTCCCAATGCAGTGCCATACTCTTCACCTTGGTTCTACTGAACACACCAGAGTTGCTATCTATGTTTCGCTGAATATCTGGATGTTAAGGCAGCCCAGTAAGATTCTAAATAAAATCAATACCAATTAGTCTTACATAAAGTGACCAAAAGTTACATCATAATGCAAAAAGAACAAGAAATCAGAAATAACTAATGCCTAATTGGCACAATTAACCCTAGTATTCCATGGATTGGGATTAGAAATTCGTCCATGGCAGACAACAAATTGCATAAACTATCATATTTTTGTCCATTACTGGTAGTGATTCTCATAAATCATTTCCTAAATTTGGACATTCAAGTTATACCAATATTCATACCCAGGAACAAAAATTAGTAAGTATTGACAACTAAGAATGAGTATCAGAAGGATACAATCAACTACTTGAGGATTTCCATCCGAGATTACAACTTCTAATGCCTCAGTTGTGGCAGCAATAACTAATCCAGCTAAGCCATAGCCTGATCCAAGTTCGATAACTCTTTTAGCCCTAAAAATTCGACAAAGAACACTCAAATAAGCATAAAGAAGAGATCAGAATCAATGAAATACATACAAAGGAAATCTATTCCTTTTATAGTTTTTTTTAGTTAGAGGAATACACCAAAAGAAAATAATGGAATTGTACAATATACCTGAACATGTCTGCATGTGACAAGCAGAAATAAGCCAGGACTTCTTCTGATGGCCAATTACCTAAGCGACAAAGAAAAGTCTCAAAACAGAAACATTGTAATTACTTCTTATTTTTTCGCAAGGAGATGACTATTGTTGCTCCGGGATCACCTTCTTCTTCTAAACTATCCAAAGATAAGTCCATTATTTCAAAAACAAAAATCTTAGGAGTACATAAGAAAACATATGATAGTGGCTGAAAATGAATGCTTACAAATATTGAGTGGTTCAAAAGCTCAAAATGACCATGAGAACTTACACACAAGCCCAGTGTTATCCACATTGTATCTATTAGAATTCTCAAAGTCAATGAGATCAACAACATTATCCGCTCTTTGGCTGCACATAAATTCCAAGACAACCAACTTCAATTTTTTCCAACTGCCATTACCATAAAATTCAATGACACTTAATAACTTGTTCCATCTACAGCACATTGTAAGCTACTGTCAACTTCAAAAGAGACTCGCAAATAATCAATGGTAGGAAGTTTAAAACAACTCACCAAAGTATTTCTGACGAATTTCATAATTTCTTACAGAAGAAAGAGAGAATCTTGACCATAGAATCACATTGTATCGCTAGGACTAGAAAGTGTTTGAAGAAATGCCAGATAGAAAATTTCAGGGCCAAATCTAAATAATATAAAAAAGTGTTCTTTCAGGGCCAAATCTAAATAATATAAAAAAGTGCTCTCACGTCAGGAAAAGTTTTGGGGCACCAGGAACCGGCAATATGTAGCATATACACGAGTCTTTACGATTAGAATCTTCTTTATCATCAACTGGGTGGCTGGGAATGAGGTTGAACCCTTGACTCGCCTTCCTGGATTTGCGTTTCATGGCACTTGAAGTGGGATGGCCATCTAGACATTAATTAATAATGGGCATTTAGAGTTTTTGATAACTAAATCATATTCAAAACCAAATGACGAAGGAAAGTACCATGATTTTGGGGTGAACAACGTCCAAGAATGGCTTGACGTAGAATTCCCCATCTAAGAGACGATGCTTTGGGCTCCATTTGGTGCGAGTTCTTTTTTTTTTCCCCCCTGATTTGCTTTCTCTGCTTCCTTCTCTCTCGGAAGAATATATGTGTAGTTTGGCTGTCATCTGGACAACGACATGACGTTTTGGACGGACGACTTGCACTGTTAATTATTTCATTCTATTTAAGAAATCATTTTGAACTCAAAAAACAGACAAAGGAAAAATAGTTAGTGCAGAACCATACCATTTTACGTTTGCACGATAAAACCCTTTTGTTTTTAATGGGACCTGGAACTCAAGATCCATCTTATTAAAGCGTTTGGCTTGGACAAGTTCTGAGATTAGGAAACGTAAGAGGGTAAAGACATTTGGTAAAACTAAAAGCTTACTCATTTTTCACCAGTTCTGTCTCTACCTGCTTTGCATTCAACGCTTGTCTTAAGAAAAGAATAACCAAGTTAAGCAGCAGATTTGCTTTATGAGTCAAAGTTCTAATCTTTTGGGGATTATTCTGTTGAAGATAGTAGTAGTTCAAGTACAACAATGGATTGATAGCCATAATATCTGATTCAACTTCTACAAAAATGATCTAATTAAATGTCCACTTTTGTGATCTTTGCCACAAAAAGTCCACTAGTTTTTGATGTCACGGGATCGAAGCGCAGCGTCTTGGGTATGCGGCCACTCTTGCACGGCCAATCTCTGGCAGCAGTGATCTCCAGCAACTCTGCAAAAGATTAATATCAAAGTTATCATTGTGCTGCATTGCCATAAGGTTTGTGACTACTATATGTTCCGGGTGGGTTGCATAATGAAGCCATGACCAAGAAAACAAACATGCCAAATGACAACTGACAAATAGTTTAATAAAGAATCAGGATTATGAAACAGAATCATCCTTACAGGATTACAACTTATCTTACCAGCGGAAGCGTTTTGTTTGAGAAACCACTCCACTACATCTTCATTCTGAGTAACAGTCAAACTGAAAATGGAACATAATCAGATAAAACCGACATGCAAGTCTTTATCTCCAGAGTGATACATGTATTGCATATGGGGCATACCTGCACGTGCTGTATACAAGCAAGCCCCCAACTTTTAGTAATCGAAACCCATTTTGGAGGAGCTTCGACTGCATTATAATAAAGAATACTTGCATCAAAAGGAGGTTAGGGATACGTCTGAAGCAAGTGAAAAGTGTGTAACTTCATAACAAGAAGATCAAATTGCAAAGGCTCCAAGAAGACAAAACAAAAATAAGGTGTTAGCCTCCACAAGAGATTCAAGAAAGTAGCGCTTTTACCTAATCTATGGTTTAATTTTATTGAAGTACCTGCAAAGTCGTCAAGGTATCACTCCTCTCTGCATTCAATACACGTTGATGAAGGGTTTCCCATCCCCAACGCTCAAACTTTTGGACATGTCTAATTGACCCATCGTGAGTACATTCTGCATCCACAAGTACCTGAATTGAATAAAACTAGTAATTTCTGTTAGAATTTCGACATAAACCGTCTAATGTGGAATCATATTGGCGCAGCTCTTTTGGGAAGGAAAAACTGGAGCAATTTGAGCTACACGCAACTTCACCTTGTCATAGCCACGAGTTGAAACTCCACTGCCACTTCCAACTTGATATAACTCATTTTTGTTCAGCCCTACAACCCCAGAATCACGCCCATAGAAAATCAATTCAGGATAATCACTTTCTGCACCCACTACTAAAGAACCAAGTTTCCTTGCTTTAGCTGTCTTTTTCCTTTCTTTCCAAGATCTCCTAGAAGTCCACTCCTTAAATATGTCTTTCTCTTCTCCGAGTGTATATTCACCTGTTTCATACTAGAATGAATGAAACATGTAAGAAATAGGTAGGAAATTAATGACAGATCCTCGAAGGGTAAATGGAATGAGTGGAATCACATTGAAAGGTAAAAACATAAATAGATTATTGTTTCCAAATTCTTACATGATCTAGGACTTGAATGATCCCTGACAGGAATGATGGAAAATTTAGTTCCATCAGCTACAAATAGCCTACACCTATCACCCAACACATATTTCTGCAGTAATGTTCTACAAGCAGCCAGGCGATTCCTTGAAATATCAACAGCAGTTACAGATCCCGCATTACCAAGTAAGTCCAGAATCATACACAGTTTAGCACCTGAAGATGAAAATACATGACAAAGAATTCAGCAAGTGATTAATTAGACCCTTTGTTTAGACAGTCAGATGGATAGAGCATATTAGTATGCAAAATCCACAGTTCTCTACACCAAAGTCGACAATGAACATGAGAAAATTGATACGGAAGCCAAGTTGTGGAACTTGATGTAACGAAATAGAATACAGCAGGTTGAAGTTTGTCAGATTGCTCATGGGAATCACACCCTTTGAAGTAATGTTGGTATAGGAGAACAAATGTGAAACCAATCGCATGAACAATATAAATGTACTTACCAGGTGCAGCACAGAGATCGAGGACATGATCTCCCACAGAAACATTCAAAGCCGAAACAGCGGCCCCAGATGCTGCATCTATTCCATATAGCTGAATGACCAAAAAGTTTGCATGAATCAAAAGAACAGAAAATGGCCGTAAGAAAAAAAAAAATTTACTTCGAGAAAGATCTTCACAGCGGTCAAGTATCAAAAGTGAAACTCTGAATAATTCCCTCAAGTCTACGTGTCACTGAAGCATACAAACAAATTCTTGAATATTTCCCTCATGCCTAAATGTTACTGGAAGCAAACAAACAATCATGAATAAACCAAACTAACAGAAATAAAGAGAAAAAGTTAAATGACAAATAAAATACCCTCGAAATGTTCAAATACACACTTTAAAACAGTCATTGAACCTCAGAGATGTATATTACCTTCCCTTCCTTGTATGCCTTTGAATTAGCAATCTGCACATGAGGTGGAAGTGAATAAAAACCAGGGAGCCAAACCACCTTCTCAAGCTTACACTTCAAATCAGCTTCAATCTCTTGAACATGGTCTTCACCTCCAGGCTTCAACCTTTCCCAGAAACAGAAAGTTAACAAAACAAAAATATACTCGGTTCCCAACTTCAAGCACAAAAAGCATGAATATTTAATACGAATTCCAAAGAGACAAACCGTAAATAACGAGGGGTTGAATCGCTTGCAGTATAAATAGAAGGGTCAATCCCATTTTCCTGAAGAAACTGAAGGAAAGACTCTGGCAAAGGCAACATCGAAGCTTCGTCCATCAAAAGGACAGTTTTCCAGCCACAACGTCGCAGCTCACTGGCTCTTATGTAGCAATATATATATATAGATATAGATATAGATATAACGGCGGCCAAAAGACGAAACGACAAGTCCGCTCACAAAAAAACAAAGGGGTTAAAACGCACCGTGTGGAGGGGCCAACTACTTTAACTACTGAAAACGACAACGTTGCTCATGGTTTCCTTTTTGGTCTGGAAGTCCCAAAATCACCCAACTACCAGTTGAAGCTTCTGAGGAGCTTGAGAGATGAGAGAAGCCGTAATCGCAAACCTATTCCTCTTCTTTGGTGCGCTTCTCCAGCGAACGTCCGCCACCATCGTTTTGAAACCGTTTTCTGTTTCCTTGCCGGACCTTCCTGCGAAATCCGGTAAGTTTCTTAGTCCTATCTTTTTGGTTGCTAACAAACTGATAAATGATTGTCTTTTGGCTAATGTGTTTGGTTTGCTTCAAGCTCTTGGCCTTCATAGCTCTGGAATATGCGGAGCTCTGTGCATGGCGGATCCTCTGGACGCTTGTTCCTCGCTTCACAACCATTTTGGATCAAACGAAACTGAGAGAGTGAAGTTTGCTTTGGTGATTAGAGGAGAGTGTTCTTTCGAGGATAAAATTCGAAATGTTCAAGACTGGGGCTTTCGTGCCGTGATTGTTTATGATGATAGGGATCAGAAGAATTTGGTTTACAGTGAGTTGCTCTACTGGGTTGCATTTGTGGGGTTTTTTCCTTTTCTCTTTTTTCTGTGTTTTGGGTTCTATATATGTCAACTGAAAAAAAACCGCCTTTTCTTATGGGGTTTTGTGATTTCGTTAGAAAATTTTCAGCAACATATATGGTGTTTCAGGATTCCAAATAAATGGTGCTTATGAATGGGTTATGTTATATGCTTATTGTTGAAGATGAAATAAAAGGAAGGATCTTGTTTTTGATTTGTTGTGGGATATGATGTCTCTTGTGTGCAGTGATGGTAGACCCTAAGGGCATAAAGGTGCATGCTGTTTTTGTTTCGAAAGCAACGGGTGAATTTCTAGAGAAGTATGCTCAAGAGAAAGAAGTAGAATGTTGCATTTATCCATCTCGTGGTGATACAGACTGGACTGCTTTAGCAATATCGCTCATCTCTGTTACTGTTCTATTAGTTTTCCTCATAATAGTTCTTGTGACTCCCAGACATTGGCTAAGATCAAATTTTCAGAGCAAAAACATGGATACTAGAATGGTAGAAGCACTTCCTTGCTTCACATTCTGGTCTGGTCGCTCGAGTGACTCCCATTGTAGAGAAACTTGTGCAATTTGCCTTGAGGATTACAAAGATGGGGAAGTTCTGAAAGTTCTCCCTTGCCAACATGGTATGAACTAGGAATCACTCTTATTATTTTAGTACATTATGTTTCGGTGATTCTATTTTTGTCAGGAGGTCCTGCTTTGTTTCAGTGATGATAATTTCAACGGTAATTTGTTTGCAGAATTTCATTCAAGTTGTGTGGACGCGTGGCTGACTAAGTGGGGGACTTTCTGCCCTGTGTGCAAATTTGACATGAAAACTAAATTTGCATATTCTTAGGTGAGTCGAGGAAGACCATTCTCACAGTCAATGTTTCCTTTTCAACGAAGTTGAAACCAAATGAATTTTACCTGATTATCTGAACATTGTATGTCCATAACTAAAGTGGGTTTATTTTCTTCTTGCAGGTGAAGGGGGAACCTAGTTAGAAATCAGTAGTAGTAGGTGGTGCCTTGCCTAAGGTTTATAATCAGGTATCTAGGTTACCAATTTCTTTAAAGGAATGTTTCCCCCTCTACATTCAGGGTAGGACAACTGTTACTTGTTGTACATAACAGGTCAAAGTGCATCATACGCTCGGGATAAAAGCAATTCAGAGAAATGCGTAGTCCATTATTTGTAATTCAATTACCACATGTAATTGAACTGATTGGTTTTTTGGAGGCCAGAACTATGGTCGACGTCTGAACCAGTTAGCAATATTTGTGCCATTTGTTTAGATCGTCCCTCTGTTAGTTGGGGACATCCTGTTTGAAGTGTTGAGCAGCTCTTCAAGATTGTTGTTCTTTATTTATCCATAACCGAATTGCAAGAAATATAAAATATAACGTGAGATAGATAGGATGTGTAAACAATAAAGTCCTGTAAGACAAATGGTATGGAAAAAGTAAAATGAACAATGGAGAAGGACGAATTCTCATTTCCAATTAGACCTCAGGTCATGCCAGGATGCAATGAGATTCATTGAAATGAATAATCTAATGCTAGTAAATTACATAATATAATGGTATATTTATATGAGCAAATGACATAGCTTTGGTTATACTAAATTCGTATTTCATTATAATAATTATGTTCTGCCGTTTAGTGCTTTTCCTTCTTTCGGTTGCAATAACTGACTTTAGAAATAAAGGTCTCAAGAGACTACCTGGTGTTATTTGGCATAACAATAGCTACCAAATCTGCTCCATATCTTCGTCAGATTAATGCACTAACATGCTTTGTCACGACAACTGTGACTAGTCAATGTCATAAACCAGTTACAGAACATAGCAGAGGTTGACCGGTTATCTAACTACCAAATTTATTACAAATTTCAGATAGGAAATCCGTTGAGATTAAACTTGCAGGCATAGACCAATCTGTGAAGATATGTATATAGTTCTCATCGAAAACAATATTAATCTTAGGAGTTAGGTTATGCTGATGCCCTCTATTATAGAACTGATCACCTAATAATAGGTGCCTCCTGGATCAAAGGTTGATTAGTCCATCTTATTCTTTGTCTACATATGCTAATCTTTTGTCTCTCATTCAGGCAAATCACAGAAAAAGAGAGAAAGAAAACATCATTTTGGACATCAAACCTGCAGGTTCTTGTTAGTAACATTAAATTATCCTAAACTATAGTGCTTATGGGGTGTGGATGATTCCCGAGCTATGACAAGAAAAGATGAAAACAAGGACAAACGCACGTTGTATTGTCCACTGAGGCATAGCTTTGTCGTGAACATGTCTTAGCTGGGGTCCATTCCCCGTTACTTTGTAAGGCCCCATGCATGAATTCTTAAATTCTCCCTGACGTGTGAGTAGTAAGAATTCACACTGAGGATTGTCAGGAACCCTGAAATTACACATTTATGGCCAGGATTGATCTGATATATTCAACCAAAAGGGATTCATTTGGGTCTCTCTGCTTTTGAAGTTGACGACTTTGTGCGGTTGAATCTTTGGATGGTTCCAGTTCAGGATGGAGGAAGCAGAGGCATCATTGGAATTGACCCCTACGTGGGCAGTTGCAACTGTGATCATGGTGATGGTTTCTCTTGGTTTCTTCTTCCAAGGCTCTTTGAAGAAGTTTGGAAAGGTAAGAACTGAGACAAGATAATTTGAAATGAAAAATGAAAGTGTCAATACTTGTATTCGGTTCTTGGTAAATAAAACTTTGACTTGATCTTTTCTGCAGTGGTTAGATAAGACTAAGAGGAAACCGCTACTTTCAGCTCTAGAGAAGATCAAAGACGGTAAGGAACAATATCTGATCTAGGATCCAGTTATGGCATTTTGTCTAGCATTCAAAAGTTCTCTGACAGGAACCAATGTGAATGTCTTCATTGTTCTCGTGAATCCGTGACCAGAGTTGATGCTTTTCGGGCTTCTTTCCTTGCTGATGGGCCATTGGATTGTATTTGTGGCCAAGATTTGCGTCAAAACATCATCTTTGAATCGCAGATTCTATCCATGTGCAGTCGAGGAACTAGGAGCAGCAGAGTACTTTCTTGTTTCAACTTTATATTATGAGAATAGTTCAACAGTCAGACGGCAGGTTAACAATAGACAGCATGATTATTGTCCTGAGGTGATTTTCTTTGCATAAAGCTACGGATACTAGTTGGAAATTCTGTAATGGTATGATTACTTAACTGAGTTGAGAACTTGTTATGAGCTTTTAAGGGTGAAGAATCCTTTGCTTCACATGAAAGTCTCGAGCAGCTCCATCGTTTGATGTTTGCTCTGGCCATCACCCATGTTTGTTACAGCTTTACTGCCATAGCCTTGGCCATGATTAAGGTTGATGTTCAATCTTAGTTGAAGATTTAAACTTTTGAAGACAACTTCCAGTTTTCTACCAAGAGAACTGTTACTGTTTTATGGAAACTTTGCAGATCTATAGTTGGGGAACTTGGGAAAACCAAGCAAAAACCATGGCCATTCAAAGTACTAAAGGTGCAGAACTTGAACTTGCATCATCCTAAGGTTTCTGTATTCTCACTATTTGTTTATTAATAATTAAAGTGGGGAAATCCTCTATCCCCCTACTAATTTGAAATGCTAGATTCGCCTCAAACAGGAACTGGAGACAGAAGAATGACTCGACTATCAACCTTTATCTTTCACCGTACACGCCATCCATGGAGCCAACACAAAATTCTTGTTTGGCTGGTATACCTGTCCAAATCAAGTCAAATATTTTTTTCTTACAATCTAGTAAGAAAGATGGATTGCATACTGATATTCCAACTTCCAGATTAATTAGCTTAGAACTTGAATACACACTTAATGAGAGCTATTCACTGTCTAATTAGGCCAAGGATCATTGAGAAATGTCAAATCTTTCTTTTGAGGCAATTGGTAACTCATTATAGAACTCTCCATCAATGTAAATCTAGTTCCTCCAAATTGTCATCGGCTCTTTGAAGATGTTATATATATCAATCTAACAGAGTCTCACTTTTCATTTAACGAAGATAAGGCTCTTCTTATCAGTTTTACATCATTCTGTCATGTAGAGCTCTCTTAGAGCTTTGATTTCTTGAAAGATGGCATGGAGTGTTAGCACCACTCCATGCACACAGCCCACTAAGCCCATCCAAACCTACATCCTGTTAGCACCACTCCATGCACACAGCCCACTAAGCCCATCCAAACCTACATCCGTAGGGGTAAGATGGGTAAAGGGG
>JAOTBA010000205.1:9249196-9262996 GCA_025629845.1 Erythroxylum squamatum
GGGCTGTCATAGCATACTCATTAGTGTTACCATTCATATTTAATAGCACTTATCACCTGTTACCGTATGTCGTTTTTATCGTAGTGTACATTTCATACGCTTTGTGAATTGCGAATAGTATTCATCTTAACGACACATTCTCATAATTGAGTTTGGTGAGTTGCAAATAATGGACTCTTTTTGATGTCATAGTTGACCATATTATTACTTTGTTAAAAAAAATAATAGGCTCACAAAGAAACACTTACTTTCAACTACTGCTGGATTTATTAAATCATTTACTTACTCTTTTAAATTGATTAAAATTTGGCGCAACTTAAATCATATGAATTAATTAAGGCTTAACCATTCAATTACTCCTTTAAATTTATTATAAAAATTCAAAAGTCAAATTTATTTTCAAAAATGGTGCATATTGTTAAAATTTTTAACCCTTTTTGAAATGGCTGTTAGTGAACTTAATTTATAAGTAGAAACAATTCCTACCTTTTTACCATTACAACTATCTTTAAAAGCATATGCTTTACAAGTTTAATGATATATCACATTCCTATCCTTATTTGATTATTAAAAAAGACATCACATTTGTTCAATATGAGATTGAATAATCAAGATATGCACAAATTTGATAAGAACTAGTAATTTAAATTGCAAATTATGAGTTACATTATAATTATAAATTAGGATAAAAGATAAAGACATCTCCTGTAATTTAAAAAACGCTAGAAAAATCCCTTGAACTCCTTCTAGCTTTCAATTTTTCTAAAAAACTCTTATCTTATATTTTGGTTAAATAATAATAATAAAATATACACAATATATACATCGGATGTAGACTAATTAAATATCACTAATATAGTAACTCAACTTAGTTCTTAAACTTAACCTGAATTAATTAAATTTGACTTAAATTACTAATTTAAGATAATTATAATAAATTATTAATTTGAGTCAGATTTAATTGGTTTGATTTGAATTTATTAGATATGGGTTGAATCATCATATAAACAATATTGAATAGTCCACATCTAATATTTATATATTATGTATATTTTGTCATTATTTTATAATCGAAATCTAAGAGAAAGAATTTTATGAAAATTTAAAAATTTAAAAAAATCTCAAAAAATTTAAATAATAAGAAAATTTTCTAAAATTTCAAGAGATTTATGTCTTTAATAAATGAATTTTGACCATAACTAAGAGTGACCAAAGTGCAATTGCAGCAATCTACAATTTGACCTTATATCTTCGCTGCAGAGATCTCTGGTAGCGCTTATTAATTATATCACCAAGTTGACTTGGCTTTGCACTCACCAGGAGAAACCACCTTGTCCAGCCACTTGTTCGGTCACGCCTTCCTCAAAGGTGAGTGCTAATAGAAAACATGCATTACTTACTAGCAACTAGCAAAAGCTCTAAGACTCATACCACCCACGAACGTTTAATATATGGGATGTTATGTGTTCGATTAGTTCTTGCTTTAAATTTTCACCACTTGCTCTAACTTTGTCGTTTTGTAAGGGTTTTCACTAACAGGTCAAATACAAACCAACACAACTAGTGATTTGGTTCGTGGACTCTGACTTGTGTTTAATTTGTTATCGCATATCTTAGTCGATTTGTTGTCTGATTCTGATGAGGATTAAGTTCTGCAGTGATGGCTTGTCATTTTTTCCCAAAAAATCATTTCCAGATTATATTAAAACGAATATATATGGGACTAGCTAATGAGGTATTGTTGTAAGAACTTTAAAAACTGGGTGACTCCAGCTACATTTCATAGATGATCAAATCTTTTTACAATGAACGACTATAGAATTAGCTTTTAATAAGTAAAGTATTTATTTATTCTTAGGCTTTAACATTATTCTTATAAATGGTAGGAATTTAATTTATAGGCCAAATTGGCATGATTTAACATTGACACAATTACAAATGGAAGATGATGTTCTTTGTTATTACGTCAGCCTTTGAACTATGATATAGGGATGGACCAGCCAGTCATTTGCTCTTTTTATCAACAAAGCTATGATTTGTTGGTTTGGGTACTGCAAACTATGGCCTCTCATATTGCTAGTTTAAAAGACGCCACAAGATACCATAGACCTAAAAAATGGTGGGTTAGTGAAGTTGACTCATAAAACCTGCGTCCTAGAGGGTGACAATACATTCCAAATCAAGTCAAATATTGCACTCCCACGCACATATAAAGACTGACGTTGATTTCCAATAAAAAAATACATTCCGGGCCTCATCATTTAAGCTTATCCTCTAACTGATTTAAAGGTGAAATTTATAATTACTAACTGCCTTCAGCTGAGTCTATTAACTAATTTTGTCGTAGTGAATACTCTTCAACTCCTCAATCTTCTTTGCTAGTCATAAATGGGATACCTTTGCTTGGAAGCATAAAGATTGGAACTTAGAACAGGGTGCGTGCACTCGCAGAAATCAGCATTATTTGGGTCCAACCGTACAAATTAGAAACATCATAACCAAAACCGAAAGACCCTTTTCGATATTTCCTACTCGTTTAAATAATGAGCCTAACGTTTTGGCTTTTTCCTTTTTCGAAAGTCACCATTCTAGTAGGAAGTCATTATTCCACTCATGTCGACATTATCAATAGTCTTCGAGTATGAGCCAATTACGTTAGCGAATGGTGACTGCTAGGATGCTACTACCTATAGTTTCTATATCGTGTCATACTCGTGCTATGCTAGGATACTACTGCCTAGTTTTTCTTAACGTAGTCGTATGAATTCGAAAAACAAGAGAGATTACCCTTATCTACCTACCTTTGACGGCAAATCATTAAGAATAGAAGACCAAGGTGAAAATAAAACGCAGCAAAGTTACATTATAGATGTAGTAAGTTGAACTACATGTCAAGTGAAGGTTTTCAACAAAATCAGTTGCTGGACTTCGTTGATGATCATAGATATCAAAGCCTCTTTCGAAGAAAATTTACCGGCGAAACGTTTCAAGTTGTGTTCTCTCCAAAGCGTGTAGATACAACTTCCTAATACAAGAGTATGAATCTGATTATCTAATTTCGAGTAGACTGTTTGAGTTGAGATTTTCTATATACCACCAAGAGTATCAAGCAGAAAATTGAGCAAGTGCTTGCAAGGATTAGATGTCATTTGCAAGTTTTTCTTGTTACGTAAGATGATAATATACAATAGTTGAAGGTTTCACAGTGTTTGTTTTCAAAAGATAGAGATAATGCCACACTTAGATGGTGAACATCAAGAAAGATTATAGCAGTTGTTAAATTAGTTCAAGGAACCTCCTCTTAGACTACATGATCATCAAATTACCTTTTAAAAAGGAATGGAGTCATTCAACTTAAGATCATACAGCTATGCAGGAATGCAAAAAAAAAAAAAAAAGCAATGCAAGACTTGGCAGGCGAGATATTAAAACAAGGTGGGATCCAAGAGAGTGTGAGCTCTTTTTTACTTCTCCTGTGATTTTAGTCAAAATGAAAGATGGTTCATAGAGACTTTGTGTGACTTACAAGGCTTTAAATAAAAATTCAATCAAAGATGACTTCCTATCGTTTGATTGATGACGATATTCCTCCATCTCCAAACTACTCTCTACCTTGGAGATTGAAGAACATCATCATATCTACTTCTATCTGCTTCATGTCTCCTTACTTCTATCATAACATTAGAAATTTGTAAAGAAGTTGGAAAATAGATATGTATTATAATGCCATTGGTTGTACCCAATGGCTAGTTAGTTGTTATCACATATTTAACACGTGTCAGTGATTTTGGTGACTAATAACAAAATCTTCCTCTTTCTTCTTTCTTTTTTCTTTATTGTCCTAAATTTGCAGTCTTGATTCGAACTAGGGTTCACCCAAATTATTGCAATATTTTTGAATCACAGTACGACGATCCTTTAAGTTATGGCGGAGGGTACTTGTTCCCAAAATTTAAGACATATTGAGGAGAATATGAAATCACAGATGCAGAAACTAGAAATGAGGTACGGGCGTAGTTTGCAAGATCTTAAGGAGTAGACGATGCAACTCCAACTAATAATCTTGTACAAATTCAGAAGTATCAATGAAGAATCTTGTCCAAACCCTCTTTAGCTAATAATAACAGATTCAATAAACTCACTAGACTAACAAAGACAATCAAGAGCAGAGAAATGGATGAGAAAAAGGTTTGAAGTCTATGCTTTTGGTGTGATAAGAAATATATCTCGGGATGTAAGTGTAAGAAAAAAACAATACGAATGTTAAGTTAAAATGTAAGAAGCAATGTAGAGGATTTGAATAGACGATGAGTGGGCAGAGTTTATAAATTGATGCTTTAATTATCAATATTGGTGATAGGACATAGCATAAGAAGTTCAATGGCAGACAACATTAGATGACATCATATGTAATTACAAGAAGGGGTGGATAAGGTTTAATTAGAATGACTATTAACAGTAAATTTATTTGCTAAGAGCGCGAAATCGAAACTAATGGCTGACAAGCATCACATTGATAAGGAATTCAAGGAGGGTGAAAGTTTATGTGAAGTTTCAACCATATCCAACATAACTGAGCTCGTCGTAGCAACAACAATCTGACTTCGTTGTACTTTGGTCCTTTTCCAGTTCTTCTACCGGTCACCATAATTTTTATGTATCTCAACTTGAGAAACAATTATCTCATTCCACTTGTATTGCTTGTGAATTGCCTTCATCATTAGCTCCTGTTCTAAAATTTCCAGTGGTTGTTCTTGGCCGTTGCTTGGTACATCGACTTAATCGATCAAGTATACATATGTTGATGTAATGGTCCCTTTGATACTGTTCAAGATAGTTTTTAGAAATTTCTATAAAACTGATAGAAAACTGATAAAGATTGAAATGGGAAAAACAGGAAAATGGTGGGCTGTGGCTCTTTCCACTAGTGAAAATTGCCAAAAAGATGTCCTTTGACTTCAAGAAGTGGGGAATGACACATGAACTCGGATATTACAGAATTCCATTCAACACCACAAACACACGCACACACTGATTCAAGTCCCTCTTTCTTTCTGTCTCTTGTGCAGGGACAAGGCTCCAAGTGCTTCTATTTGCCTTCTTATAGAGTTTCTGAAGTGTCCTAAGAATACAGATACAAGGTAATCCGGAAGTTCTGAATGCTATTTGCCAGCCTTAGAGATGACAATGGCTGCTGCTTGGAGAAAGCTGGTTGATCGAATTCTTTTATGGAAAGGGAATAGAGCTCCTCCTGGGCGAAGAGTTTTTCACAAGGATGTTGAGCAGGACGAGTTTCAGTATGGTAGCACTGGCTGCCTCTCATCATATTACAGCGTTTTTGTGGCCCGACTTGCTATCATGGTTTGTCCATTTTTCTCTATAACTGTTGTGTTGGTCAGAAAGTCTTCTGCATAATCATAATCATAATCGTTCCAGTTCCATAAGCAAAGCGAGAGACATGGCAATTACTATTGCTATCTTGCCTTCATAGCATAGCAGTTTAGCTGATCAGTCTTCATTCTTTATTGTTTCTGCAAATGTAATTGACAAAATCCTTTTCTTGCCGTTGATGGCACCTGTAGGTGATGTTAGCAATTTTGATTGGTCTGCTAACAATTCTAACATGGCATTTCACAAAGAGCTACACTACACAATCACTAAACACCTTAGCTTCAGGACTCCGATATGAGCTGCTACAACGTCCGATATTGAGAATGTGGAGCATTTTGAACTCCACTTCTGAGATAACCACAGCTCAAGTGAAGCTGTCAGAGTATGTTATCAGGAAGTACAACAAGCCAACTACTCGGGCCGAACAAGTTGAGGTCTGTTTTTTTTTCACATCATATTTTCTGAGAAGAAATCTAAACGTGTTTAATTCGTTTGTTGTTTTCCAATTTGTCAGCTCTATGAAGTGATGAGGGATGTGACATGGGCATTGTTTGCTAGTCGCAAAGCTCTGAATGCCATAACCATAAATTACAAAAATGGTTTTGTACAAGCTTTTCATAGGGATCATAGGAGTAACAACACATTCTACATCTACTCTGATCTTGTGAACTATTCAATCAGCGCAAATGGGCCTTATGATGCCAATATGTTATCATCATGTCAAGGATGGGATAATCACTCCATTCAAGGAAACAATTCTGCAACTTGGTATCGTCAGCCACTTGATCCAATAACTGGAGACAAAATAGGAAAATCACAGCCTATTGCACCAGAAGATCTTATCAACATTGCAGGTCTTTCGGAAGTACCAGACGGTGTAGCTTCATGGCATGTATCAGTAAGCAAGTACAGTGATTCGCCGTTGCTGTCAGCTGCATTGCCTGTATGGGATGCCTCCAATTCAAGCATTATGGCTGTTGTGGGTGTCACAACTGCATTTTACAGTGTAGGCCAGTTGATGAGAGAACTTGTTGAAGCCCATGGTGGTCACATATATCTGACTTCTCAAGCAGGTTATTTGCTGGCTACTTCCACAAATGCTCCACTCTTAAGAAATTCAACAACAGGGCCCAATCTTATGATGGCTGTTGACTCTGAGGATAATATACTACGAGCGGGAGCTCAGTGGTTAGATAGAGTCTACGGGAACAAGTTGCCTCCTGGACATGTTGTTCATGTCGAAAACGCCAAGCTTGGACATGATCAGTATTACATAGATTCATTTTTTCTGAATCTAAAGAGGCTACCAATTGTATGTAGTAACCATATCACAACTTTTTTTTCGTAGTAATGTACATCTAGACCAGTAAAAGTTTATGCTTTGAAATATCTGAGTAAAAGGGCTTCACTTGCTTAGATCAGGTCATGACTAACATTTAAGCACTTCTCAGGATCAAACACTTTTTGCAGGTGGGCGTTATTATCATTCCAAGAAAATATATAATGGGGAAGGTAGATGAAAGAGCCATAAAAACATTGGTGATACTGATCTCCGCATCGGTATGCATCTTAATCATTGGATGTGTTTGTATTTTATTACTTACAAATGGAGTATCAAAGGAAATGAAACTAAGAGCAGAGCTGATAAGCCATCTTGATGCAAGAAGAAGAGCTGAGGCATCAAACAACTACAAAAGTCAATTTCTAGCAAATATGAGGTACGCGATTGAAATGTCAGCATAGTAGTGATAGAACTTTTTGCTTAAAAGAACAAATTCGATCTAAAGTGCACCAACAAGGACTGCAGTTAGACTTGAGTGTAACTTGGACATTTGTATGCCAAATTATAACATGATTTCCTGAACAAGTAATCAAAGTTAGGGGCAGAACGACTATAACAGCATATTGTATTATTCTCAATCATAGAGGACTATGATCCACCGACTGATTCATAAAAGCCATAATACTCCAAAGATTTCCAAAGTAGTAGTGTGGAAAAGGAAATGAACTGTGATCATGCTATGATTTAAGGTCAATATGGATTGTAGTTAGCTTAATCTGAAGATTGTTACAAAGCAAAAACAGGAACTTAAGGGTCATTCTTTTATATTACAGTCATGAATTGAGGACTCCTATGGCTGCAGTAATTGGGTTGCTGGACATTCTTATTAGTGATGATTCTCTCACAAATGAACAATATGCAACCGTTACACAGATCAGAAAATGCTCCACAGCTTTGCTGCGGCTTCTTAACAACATTTTGGATCTGAGCAAGGTAGAGTATTGCCAAAACCAACTCCTGGGTTCGTTTGGGAGTAGCTTCAAGATTAGAGTGAAGGATTTCTGATTGCATCGTAATATCGTATATAATCTTTTTTATACTCCCTCTTCTAAAAATGTGGCAGGTCGAAGCTGGGAAGCTGGTGTTGGAAGATGCCGAGTTTGATTTAGGTAGAGAACTTGAGGGACTCGTTGACATGTTCTCTGTGCAGTGCACTAACCACAATGTCGAGGCTGTTTTGGATCTTGCTGGTATGATTTCGAGATTTCTAAGTCTGAGGACTCATTTCTACTATCAATGTTAGATTGTTATTCTCCATCTCTTTCTGATGAACATGACTCTCATATTTCCTTTTTATGTAGATGATATGCCAAAATTAGTCCGGGGAGACTCGGCAAGAGTTGTACAAATATTTGCAAATCTAATAAGCAATTCTATCAAGTTTACAACATGTGAGTGAAACACTTTTGGCAACTTTCCTATATGGAGTTGTGCGTATTAGAAGAAAGATCACTAATTCTTCATATGTTAGAGATAAGAAATTAAAATTGTACAGAACAGTGACATTTGTTATGCTGTTTGAAATGGCTTTCAGCTGGTCACATTGTTCTGCGTGGTTGGTGTGAGAACTTAAATACTTTCAATGATAGCACAAAGTTCCCTCTGGATCAGAAGATAACTCGGTGTACACTCAAAACAAAACTGAAGCAACAAGGAAACCAGGTTAGGAAGACATGTAGAAAAGAAAACAAGATGATTCTTTGCTTCGAAATTGATGACACAGGATGTGGTAAGAGCAAGAATAAACAAATATCTAGGACAATGAACGCTTTGCTTATGGTGGAGTGTAAGATTATGTCCAATACTTTTTGTAGGAATTGATCCAAGCAAATGGGAGTCTGTATTTGAAAGCTTTGAACAAGCTGATCCATCAACAACTAGACTGTAAGTTGAACAAACATGTTTCTGGCTTTACTTCTTAGATTTAAAGTTTCATGAATCAGATCATATATGTAATCAAGAAGCATAAGTTTCTAACCGTTCATGATTCTCTATTTTCAGGTATGGCGGCACGGGTCTTGGTCTATGCATTGTTCGAACATTGGTGAGTTGACTTTAGAAGTATACAAGACTCTAGGACATGACTTTACACAATGAAAGGAACTCAAATAAACGAATATGAATAGGATTTACAAGAAAAGTTCTCCCTGTGATCAGTGGTATATGCAGCTCATGATTGTCCTCTTAGATTTTGGATGCTTGTTACTACAGGTTAGCAAGATGGGTGGAGAAATTAAGGTTCTAAGGAAGGAAGGTCCAGGAACTGTAATGCGATTATACCTGCTGCTCAACATACCTATAGATGGTGCAGAACAGCATTGCCAAGCAGACTTTACAGGACATAATGTTGTGGTGAGCGACTAGCATACAGAACCGTTATCATAAGCCTGCTTATCGCTGAAAATCTTTCGCAGATATCATATTGATCAAGTTAATATAGGAGTAAGTCTAGAAGGAAAGTAACCAGGAGTTAGCCAAGATGCAGTCTAGGAAACAACAAAACTTAAAGGACTGGTGAATAATTTTCAACTCTAGTAATTGTATAATAATAATCAAGTTACTGTGTTATGACGACTAATGCAGGTCCTACTAGCACTACATGGAAGTATGGGGAGAGTTATAATGTCCCAGTGGTTGCATAAGATTGGAATAACCACTTTGGAGATTTCTGAGTGGAATGAACTGACACAAGTTCTTGGCGAACTCTTTAATGCCAGTTTTAATGGTCATTGTTCTCTTACTGAAAATCTAAAGACAAAAGTTCTTAAAGTACAGGAATCCAAGAATCCTATATTCATCATTGTTGTTGATATAGGGCTGCTAGACTTGAGTACAGAAATATGGAAGGAACAAACTAAGTTCCTTAACAGATTCTCCGGGAAAGCTAGGTTTGCTTGGATGCTAAATCCCGATACCTCTAATTCAATCAAAACGGAACTGCGTCGAAAAGGGCACCTCTTCGTTAATAAGCCACTTTACAAGACCAAGATGAATGAGATTTTGGAAAATGCGTTGAAGGAGAAATGCCCTGAGCAGCGAAAGAGAAGTTTGAATGCTGCAATAGCTACATCTAAAGATGATAACACACATGAATTTATGGAGATTGATTCCACTCATTTTGGCACTGCCGGCTCCGAAGACTCCGATGTTACTAAAATGGCTAATATTGCTGTATTTGATCTTGAAAAGAAGCAAAAGGGGAGGGAAATGATCACGAGAGTATCGCAGTGTGAAGCTTTCAAGAAACACCCGGTTGAATTAACAGATATGCATTCCGAAGAAAATAACTCAAGGGAAGATCTGAGACCGTTCAGGCCACAATTACCTGAAACCGAAGATCAGAATGCTGTCTCAGCAGGCAACAAGCAATCATCCAATTGTGGAGAGCATCAATCTGGCCATCCCATATTCTGTGAACAACAATCCGATGACACTTATCACAAAGTGCAAAACAACACATACTCAAGAAAAGATGTAAAAGAATGGAATGGTCTCGAGGGTGTACGGATTCTTCTTGCAGAAGATAATCCACTTCTCCGGAGGGTTGCAACTATTATGCTTGAAAAAATGGGGGCTACTGTGGTTACCGTGGGGGATGGACTTCAAGCTGTGGATGCTCTAAATTGCATGCTAAGTGCAAAAGACTGTAGAAAGGAAGGTCATTTGAAAGAAGAAACTGAAAGTCCACAATCTGAAACGAGGAATACCCCATCCCCACGGTTTGACTTGATCCTGATGGATTGTCAGGTGAGATATCAGAAACTCTTAAATCATTAGTAACGTTGCCACCATCTTCCCATTGCAAATAATTTAAGCAGCGAAATGAAAACATATTTCTTCTGACATGCTAACTTACTGAAATGCAGATGCCAAAGATGGATGGGTATGAAGCTACAAAAGCAATCAGGAAATCAGAAGCAGGGACAGGTTTGCACATACCTATTATTGCATTGACAGCACACGCAATGTCATCTGATGAAGCCAAGTGCTTGGAGGTGGGAATGGATGCTTACTTGACCAAGCCCATAGATTACAAGCTCATGCTATCCACCATTCTGTCACTTACAAAGAGACACATCACGCCAACTGCAGTCCATGGGATGTAAAGTTTCTGTCTTTATCTTACCACTCGAAACTAAAATGTGAAATACAAGCATGCACTTGAAATTTAAAGTATTATGTATCTTTCGAAAACAAAAATTTTATGTATAATATAAAATAGTAATTTTTAAAATTTTAGATTAAAAGCAAGTCTAATTAATATTAATTAAGTTTTTAGTAAAAGTTGACTTGTTATGATTACATTTAATTTATTTATTTTATTCAAATTTCACATAATTTTGTACGTTAAAATGTAGACCAATAGTAATATTTTATAATGAGGTGACCTCAAAACATGTAATAAACTCAGCCTCTATAGCGAATACAATAATTGTAGATTGCTTTGCGCTTTTGTATCTACAGAGGTAGCAAAGCCTAAATATGAGTATCCAACCACCTCGAAGTGATCAAATCTCCTAAAAGTAAGCATATGTTCTTTAATTTCTTACAAATATCTTAGAACTTTCTTTGTATCTTTCCAGTAATCCGTATCAGGATTACTCTAGTATTTCCCAACGTCCCCATTGCAAAGTTTATGCCTAGTTTCGTACATGTTTGAGCATACATTAAGATTCTAACCACATAAGCATATAGAATTGATTCCATTTTCTTCCATTCTAAATCACTTTTTAGACATTGCATGAAGCTAAAATTGTACCCTTTCTAAATTAGAACTGGTGAGGTTGAACACTTTTTCTTCCTAAATCTCTCTAACACTTTATTAGATATGCTTTCTAAGACAAACACAACAATCCTTGTAATCTATTACTAAATATTTTTATTACTATTACGTATGTTGAATTGCTCATATCTTTCATTTTAAAATGACTAGAGAGAAATTTTTTAGTCTTACTTAATAAACCAAGATCCTTAGCTACAAGCAAGATGTCATCAATATATAGGACCATAAAAATAAACTTATCATCAATATACAAGACTAGAAAAATAAACTTACTCCTACTAACCTTAAGATATTATTGTGAGGAAGCTTGTTTAAACTTGTATACGAACTTATTTAGTTTACATATAACGTATACCTTTCCAGCCTTTAGAAACCCTTTTGGTTCGTCCATATAGACTTCTTCCTTTAATTTTCATTCAAAAAGGCAATTTTCACATCTATTTGGTACAATTCTAGATCATAATGAGCCATAAAATCCATAATAATTCTAAGTGAATCCTTTTAAGAAACTGGTAAGCTCTGTCTCTTTATAATCAATACTATTTTTCTAAGTAAATCCTTTAGCAACTAGTCTGACCTTATAAAATTCTAGGTTACTAAGAAAGTCATGTTTGGTCTTAAAGACCACTTAAAACCAATTCTCTTATAACCTTCTGGCAATTCCACAAGGTCAAAAACGTGATTCTATTTCATATATTTGAACTCACCTTTTATAGCGTCCAATCACTTATCATAATTTTCATTATTCATGGCTTGTGAAAAAGTCAATGGGTCATTCTCAATTCCCAATTCAGTTTTAGACTTATGTAGATATATCCTATAACCATCAGAAATAGCTGGTCTTCTTTCTCTTTAAGACCTTTATAGTGTTATTTATTATGGTTCTTTTACTATAGGTTCATCCACTTCATATTCAATTATATTATAAACAGTAAGTTCATTAATTTGTTATTCTTCATAATTATTAGATGGTTTAATAACTTGTAGAACAATAACTTAAGTAGGTGTACAAGCCATAGGGACTCACACTCCCATTTCTTGAACATCACTTTATGTGATGTTTCACTCCTACTAGTCTTACTATAGTCAACAAACATAACATTCCCAGTTTAGTATGGCTAGGACAATAAAATCGAAACCCTTTAGACTTCTCCAAATAACCAATGAAATAACCATTAATTGTTTTTGCATCCAATTTCTTTTCATGTGGACTATAATGCCTAATTTCTATATGGCAACCCTAAACATGCATACAGGTGTCTTAAACTAGGTTTTCTTCCAATCTACTGTTCAAAGGGAGTCTTTAGAATTGCCTTACTAGGAACCCTATTCAATAAGTATATGACAATTTTTATAGCATATGTCCACAAAGAAGTAAGTGAAGATGAATTGCACATCATACTCCTAGCCATATATAATAATGTTCTATTATGTTTATTTGCCACACTATTTTATTGAATTGTGTGTCTGGCATTGTGTATTACACATAAATGCCACATCTTTCAAGGAATTTAGCAAAAGGACTAGAATTTTGATCACTTTCGTCATACTTAACATAATATTCACCACCTTTATCAGGCCTGACTATTTTCACTTTTCTATCTCATTTTCTTTCAACTTCATTAATATAAACCTCTATGGTATTTACAACATAAGATTTATCATTTAGAAAATAGATATATCCATAACTTGAATAGTCATCTATAAAGGTGATAAAATATTTTTCTTTATCAAAAGTAGACATATCAAATATTCCCTCGCACATCAATGTAAATTATTTTGAGAAGGTGAGTATTTTTTTATGGATCCTTCCTTTATTGTGTGTTTTGTTTATTTGTCATTAAGCCCTGGTTTGGATTGAAGGAAAGCAAGAGAAAAGAAAGAAAGAGAATTGAACTTCTCTTGGTTTCCACCATTTGGACAAAAATAAGCAAAGGAAAAGTGAGAGAATGGATATGAAACTGAGGAAAATTTGGGCCAAATATGTTTCCCGTCAAATTGGTGGGAAAGGAGGAAAAATCCAAGACAAGAGAACCCCAATATATGTAAATTACCATAATATCCTTATTTAACTCAACAAAAAGGACACACTCTCAGCCACTATTTTTCCCACGCAGAACACAAACCTCACGCCTTTCTTCTTATTTTCTTCTGCACAACTCCCGCCAAAGAGGTAAGGTTGATTAATCCCTTGATCTGATGTAACGCCCCTTACCGCAGAGTACGCACCGGGACGCCCGGAGGTCATTCCGGCACATACCCGAGGATAAGGGTGCGCTACGAT
>JAOTBA010000205.1:9294857-9311393 GCA_025629845.1 Erythroxylum squamatum
GTATATGTATGTATGTATGTATGTATGTATGTATGTATGTATGTATGTATGTATATATATATGTGTATACGAAACTGAGTTTGGGGATCGACCGTTTCAAATGTGAAGCCATTGCTTTATCATATTTAATGACATGACGTAATTGAGCCACGTGTACAAAAAGAAACCAAGTGTTCACAACAAGAGCATGAACATCTGTCGGATTTTGTCGTCATCGACCAAACGGTGCCGTTTACTTAATTTTTTATTGTAACGGATAAGCATTTTAAAACCTTAAAATAATAATAAATAAATAAATAAAAGATCGTGAGGTGGCGTCTGATAGTATATCGACAACACTGCAAAAGCTGTACTGAAAAGGGGCTGGTTTAGCTACCCTAAACGACGGAGCTTCTTGGCTCCATATTGGATGGATGTTCAAACGACAAGTCGTGTGTATCCTTCTCGCCGAAGTCTTCGTGTCGCAGAACTAAGAAGAAGGTCTCGTGCTTTGTTGTCTGCCTGTTGCTTCGCATTATTATTATGACTTTCAATTCACAAGCGGCCTATGGCGGCATGAACGCTTGACACGTACGGAATAATAACATGTCTTTTGGTTTGGAAGTTGGACCAGACTCAAGCTCTTATTAAATCTCCACATCACATGTCAACTTATATATAATATTATGTAAAAGGCATGGAATAAAGTGCAAAATCTAACAAGTGTAAGGCATTTAATGGTGATATTGTTAATTTTAATTGAATTTAAGACATTAGTCCTAAGTTTTGACTTAGCTACCCAAATGCAACGCACGAAGCTTCACGTTTGCTGGATGGAAGCAGCCACAAATGTTCAACTTTATTATCTTAATTGTACCTCGAGAGAATTAGGTTTTGTAACATATTCGAGAATCTTTAGATAGACTTTTAGGAGGTCAATAAATATTTTTCTTATTATAAAAGGTTTTTTTAAAAAAATAAATATTTGACTATAAAATAAAAAGTATTTTTTAATAGATTAATTTTTTTGGTAGCTAAGATATAACTTTTCAATAAGCTCAAGTTTGGAGCTTATTAAAAAAATCTCTCAAATAGATTTTTTAAGTAGAGTTTTTAGATCAATTAATGAGTCTATTTTTTAGTCTCTTTTATCCTTATGTTTTACATATAATTCTTATAATACCTACAAACCTATCTTCACGTTTATCTTGCAAACCCATTATTTGGTTTTTTATATGATTTAATAATTATTTTTAATATTAGTTTTACTTATGTAATAATCCAAATAAAAGATTTAGTTAGATATATTTTCATTTATGTCTCATATGATTTAAAATTATATAATAATTAATATATTGTGCTTTGTATATTGTTTAATATACTTTAAATAATATTTATATGCATTAATAATTTTTATTACAAAATAAAATATAGTTAAAATTAAAAATACTTTTTTATTTTTATGTTGCCAAACAGTTCACTTTATGAAGTTCTTAAAAAAATACTTTTTTAAATGAAAGTTAAATAATCAACTGACTTCTTAGAAAAATTCTTCTTAAAATAGATTTACATAAAAAAAATTCTACTGATAAAAATTCTACTAATATAAACTCAACCAAACAAAGACGAAGACTTTGTTGCCAAGGAAGGTGTCAAATAAAAAGGGTTGGGAGTCGCGGAGAAGATAGTCCCGTATGTTCATGTGTTGGGGAACTTCAAATCGAGAGAGAGAATATAAAGATAGGTGATTGATGATGAATTTTGTATTAGGGTTTGTGTGTTATGAGAAATTCATATAGGTATTTTAAATAGATGAGGCGTGGAGGAAAGTCGAGAATGTTGGCGATTCTATGAGGAAAAAAGTTTCATATTAGAGTTCGTCAAATTAAATTTTTAATTGGTTAAAATTTTACATTTAAGGTTAATAAAAAATTAAGATTAATCATAAGTAAAAATTTAAAAGTGTTACATTAATACTAAGGTGAAGATGAACTCTTCGTTCTGTTAAGAATTTTCTTAATTGAGAGTTTATATTAAATAGTTTTGAAATATTAGATTATTCTTTAGTGTATTTTAAAATGTTAGAGTCTAATTTATATTATAACGAGCCCCAAAGTATAGGTAAGTTGATAAGGGACTCTTCTAACTTAAGTAAGGTCGCGGGTTTGAACCTCTCTCATGTATGCAGCCGTTTAAAACTTGGAGTCAAAGTTTTGCCTCCCGTAGGAGACTTACTCGGCTCGAATAGGGATTAATCTGAAAGCGAATGGTTTAAAGATGCCTTCTCTTAGTTGAGATCTGCCTAGGACACCTCGTGGATAACCAAAAAAAAATTATATTGTAACGTAAATGTTAGGATTCAAAAGAAACTTCAAATTAGTTGTGTCAATTTTGTAAGAAGAATAAATTTATAGTTAAAAACATATATAAAAACATGTTTGATATTAAGATAAAAATAATATGCACTTAGTGTATGAAAACGAAATATAGTTCATATTAAATATAATTAAGAACATACTCTCTTTTTTTACGAACCGGTGGAATATAAAATGAAATAAAAATTAATATTTACTCAATTTTCTATTTTATTAAAACTAATTTAGATCATAATCTTATTTTTCTATCTAATTTTTTTTAATTATTGAAGCATGTCAATTGCAATTTTTGAACAAAAATATTTGGCATGCTATTAAATAGGTTTATAATTTTATGCCCATAATTATTATTTTATTAAATATTATTCCCTACAAAACATATTAAATACAAGATAATTAAAAATGTCTGGATAAAATTTAAATATTTTGACTTCAAAAATAAATGATACTTATTTTAATATACCTAACCTTATTTCTTAAATAGTTAATATTCAAAATAAATTATTTTTAAATAAGTACTCTTTTCATAACATATAAAGTTTGACTCTACTCGTATTAGTGCACCAAATCTACAAATGAACTCATTCAACTGTAGCACTTCATAGTCGTCAGTAGAAAAACTATGTCCATTTAAATCCCCCGGTCATTTTAAACGAATTCAAGCAAATACGGAACCTTTGGAATCCCGAAGTTACCAAAACACCCTTTTGCTGTTTCCAGAACTGGTTAGTGATCACAAGCATGCAAGTTTACACGGCCTGTGTCCTGCTCGTTGGAGGGTAGTGAATGTGGTGAGGTCATTTTAGTCACTGGAAATTCAAAATAAATAAACTGTTTGGCTCTCTACCCAATACTCATTGGCTCTGGTCGCCCCGAAGTCACTGTCTCTGCATCAACACCACCCAAGTATATCCAAATCCTGTATTTCTACAGAGGAGAGAGAGAAAAGTTTCATAGAAGAAGAAGAAGAAGAAGAAGAAGAAGAACGGTGTAATCTTAAAAGCCCGGATACATTTTGATCGAAAGAAGGTGCAATGGTGCAAATCGTGGAGGTACTATAACGGTTTGATGAAAAAGAAAGAAACTTTACGCTCATCAATGGCGGAATGCGCATGAAAGATACGCCATTTGTTAAAGATTTTTCAGGCTAAAGCAGCGACAGTGCTTTCAATATTAAGTTAGATCTCTCTGCCAACAGAAATTTTCGACACTAAAGACAAACTTAGTCCAAGTCTTTCACTTTCGAAAAAGCACTTCACTTTACTCTTTTGGTCCGAAACCAAGAGAAACCCCATTTGATCTGTTCTTGAAGAGCAAGAGCTAAGAAGATAAGAACCAAAAGAAGAAGAAAATGGGTTGCTGTTACTCGAGAATGGAGAGAGAAGAAATGGTCTCGAGATGTAAGGCTCGAAAGAGGTACGTGAAACAGCTTGTTAAAGCGAGACAAAGCGTCTCTGCTTCGCATGCAATGTACATTCGCTCACTGCGTAGCACTGGCTCAGCTCTCCTTCAGTTCTCCAACACGGAAGCTACTCTGCACCACCACCACCACCACCACCACCACCAACACAACGACCGTGTGCGACCTCATGGGCCGTCTCGTCAACAATTGCCACCAACCCCACCACCGCCACCCTCAATGAGTCCAAGCTCAGACACTTGGACACCATCCATAACTGCGTCTCCACTTCCGCCGCCACCTCCTCCTCCGCCGCAGGGGTCGAGCTGGGACTTCTGGGATCCCTTCATGCCGCCGTCGACTTCGCGACCAGTGACGGAGGAGGAGTGGGAGGGTTTGACAGCCACCACAGCGTCTGAAGTGGCTATGACCGCCCCGGGGACGGCGAGCATTACGGCGCCGCTGTCTATGGTAAGCGGATTCTCGAAGGAAACTGGTAGTGGGAGTGGAAGTGGAAGTGGAAGTGGGAGTGAACTTGCAATGGTGGTTTCGAGGAATAGTAAAGATTTGGTGGAGATCGTTAAGGAGGTTGATGAATATTTTCTCAAGGCTGCCGATGCCGGTGGTCAACTTTCATTGCTTTTCGAGGTTTCAAGCTCAAACTTTTCTACTCAAAGGAAAGGAGGTATAGTGTTCTTGGAGTTGTAATAAGTGGGAAAAATTAAAGGAAATTTAGCATAAACTTCTTAGATTGTTCACATTTCTTATTTGGATTGAGTGTTATTTGTTCTTGCAGGGAAAGTTTATAACTATGGTTGCAATTTGACTAGTCCGTCATTGTGGACATGGGGTTCGTCGAGTCCGAAGCTTAATGGCTTCGGAAAAATGGGAGAAGGAATTATTATAAGTAATGTAGCAGGAGGAAGCATTGCGAATACCAGCCATTGCTCAACAGTGGAGAGGCTATATGCTTGGGAGAAAAAACTATTCCAGGAGGCCAAGGTATAGATCTGCAAATCTCATTGCAGAATACTTATTTTGATAATCTTTTCCCATGTTATACCATTTGGTTTGATGGTGTCACGCTTAATCAATAGGTGGTCATTGTGACGTACATCTTTCATAAATTTATCTTTATAATTTGTTTTGTATTTCTTTTCGTTTCATTAAGTGCTTCTGTGGATGGTTTAGAGTGCTGAGAGTATAAAGATAGAGCATGAGAAGAAGGAGGCTTTACTGAGGAAGTTAGAGGTAAAGAGGGCCGACTATGTGAAGACTGAGAAGACTAAGAAAGAGGTTGAAAAGTTGGAGTCTCAACTGATGGTTGCTGCACAGGCCATTGATTCTACCTCCGCCGAAATCATCAAATTGAGAGAGACGGAGCTCTATCCTCAACTCCTTGAACTTGTAAAAGGGTTGGTGTGCTATATCCCTGTCATGTTTTAATTTACCTTAAAGCATTGAATGTCTGGGCAAACTAGTTGTCCACAAGTTTTCACGTGACTTCGTAACATAATTTTCCAATTCTGATTCACAAGTCAGTCTCTGTTGCATTATGGGAATCTTATCTCTGCTACCCTTTTCGTACTCCAACTTATTAGCCCCATGGAATGGGAAGCTAACGTTGGCCCACTACATTTACATTACTGTCTTTTCACTTCACTTGTGGCAATGGGCATGGCAGGGCGGCATCTTTGCTTCAGGGTTTTAGACTGATTTGTTTTTGGTTGCGGCCATTAAAAGAGCAATGCCCTCGACTTCTTTGATGCATTTAGCCGTTATATGATTCAAAGACAGTTATTTGCTATGTTGACTGTTTATACTGGAAATAATCTGGGGAATTAGTTAACTTAAGATATTGTTGCCCTGCGCAGCTGATAATAATTGTTTTGACTGGCTTGTTCTAGGTCAGTGATTTGTTTTGTTTCAGAGATATCAGTTGACTCCGAACTGTGATGTGTACGACCTTTAGGAGGCAATGACCTTTATTATAATGAAGTGAAAGTCTGCGGAACATTTATTCTTAAACTTCTATTAACTCATTTTCATCACAAGGGAGACAATCTTGTGATCTCTTGTATTATCCTTCCATGAGTAGGGTCGCCAACTAAACAGTTCTAAGTGGTGTGTGCAAGAATTAGCAGTATAGGTTTGCAATTATATTCCCTTGCAGGCCACCAATTTTTCATTGCTATTCTATTCTGTTTTGACATATAGCTCAAATTATTTTCCGTCTATGTAGGAGGGGACAAGCAACTGCATTAATCCATTTATCAATCAATATTTGCAGTAGTCAGCAGACATCTAAGTAGCGTCCAACTTAATCTTGGCTCTCTTGTTTTGCAGGTTGATGTGTATGTGGAGAAGCATGTATGAAGCTCACCAAGTTCAAACACATATAGTTCAGCAACTCAAATATCTCAATACTATTCCATCAACAGAACCGACATCTGAAATTCACCGCCAAGCCACTCTCCAACTTGAGCTTGAAGTCCAGCAATGGCACCAGTCATTTTGCAATCTTGTGAAAGCTCAGCGGGATTACATCCAATCGCTTACTGGATGGCTCCGTCTCAGCCTCTTTTCCATATCCAATAAAGAATCAAAAATTTACTCTCTTTGTGAAGAGTGGCACCATGCAGTGGACCGCATTCCTGACAAAGTGGCATCTGAAGGAATCAAGAGTTTCTTGACTGTAATCCATGCCATAGTGGTCCAACAAGCAGAGGAGCATAAACAGAAGAAGAAATCTGAATCTGCATTTAAGGAGTTTGAGAAGAGGGTAGCTGAGCTTAGGTCACTTGAGAGCAAATATGGACCCTACTCAATTCCTGAAACTTCCGGCGGCACAAGAAGCAAAGACCCAGTTGCAGAGAAGCGAGGAAAGGTAGAAATCCTGAGAGCGAAGGCAGAAGAGGAAAAGAGTAAACACGAGAAATCCGTCAGCATAACAAGGGCAATGACATTAAACAATCTGCAGATGGGATTCCCACATGTCTTCCAGGCAATAGTTGGATTTTCAAGTGTCTGTATGCATGCCTTCGAGTCAGTATACAATCAAGCCAAAAGTGCTGAGCAGGAACATGATGTGAAGAGGATATTACCTTGAGATACCAAGAGATTAGGATAATAATAGACACGAGGTGGTAATTGCTTTCCTGTGAATAGAACAGATAATCACCTACATTGAGGAAGAAAGTTATGGAGATAGCTGCATATTACATGGAAGAGCAATCAGAAGCATTGCATCAGTGGCAGACTTTTCGTTTTTGCGTGGGGGCATCTACCTTTGCTCTGTGGGCATAGGAACAAGAGGCTGTGAAATGTTCAAGACTTGGGGAAATTTTTGGTTTTGTATATTATGCTTTATCTGTAGGGTTCTTGCAATAGGGAAGTGAAAACAAAATGTTTAATCCAGACAGTTGTTTGCTTTTAAGTGAAAGCTCCAGCTTTAATCATAACTGCATTCCTGCGGGCACATTAATGGTAGGAAGCAACAAGAAAAGCATGTCAAATTGAAGCCATACTGAATTTTACCCGAGGCTCATTCGGTCAAGCTATAGAGAAATTAATCCTGATTAGATTACAGCTACAGTGAAAAAATGGTTTTTGTAAACTTTTGATCAAATTTTTTAATTAAACAATTTAAAAAATATTAATCATAAATGAAAAAGGTTGAAATAATCCAAATGCAGATTCTTGCATAATTTTTTTTGAACTGTCTATTGTAATATGTTTATGTTTATGTTAGGGTTATGAATCTCTTATTGTACCAGCCAAAAAATGATACAGAAGGTAATGTTCATGTATCGGGTTCATGTAATGGCCGATGCCGTCAATATTCAGAATATTGGCCATATACTGGTTAGCACCAAAAATTTAAAATTTTCAGAGGTTTTCTTGCAAAAAGAAAAAAATTTCATTTTTTTGCAAAAAAAATGCCAATTGTTTATGTATATTTCATTATTTTGTGAATTGTGAATTTGTGATGGTTGAAATTGTTAGTTGTTGGAAATGAAATTGTCAGTTGTTGGAAATCTGGAAATGAAAATTGTTTATGTATGTTTTGTGATGTTTGAAACTTTGAATTAAAATTGTTTAAAATTGTTGGAAATTATTGGGAATGAAAAATGTTTGAAATGGAAATTATTTATGTATGTTTTCTAACGGTTGAATTGAAATTGTTGGAAATTGTTAGAATTTAGAAATGAAAATTGTTAGAAATTGTTTAAGACGCAAACTGTTTATGTATATTTCATTATTTTGTGAATTTTGAATTTGTGATGGTTGAAATTGTTGGTTGTTGGAAATGAAATTGTTGGTTGTTAGAAATGAAATTGTTGGAAATTTGGAATGAAAATTATTTATGTATGTTTTGTGATGTTTGAAACTTTGAATTAAAATTATTCAAAATTGTTGGAAATGAAATTGTTGCAAATTATTAGGATCGAAAGATGTTGTAAATGAAAATTATTTATGTATGTTTTGTAATTGATTGAATTGAAATTGTTAGGAAATATTAGAAATGAAATTGTTGGAAATTGTTACAATTTGGAAACGAAAATCGGGAACATGTTGTAGGCTAAACTCCAATCACTTATACTCAGACTTATTAATTTCCATTAAAAATCATAGAAGCAACTTATATATTTAAGAACCAAATATAGAATGGTGGATATAAGATTATGGTTTGTTAGAAATGAAAAAGAAGATTCAAAGCTCTAAATAAGGAAAAAAACATTTCCAAAGAAGTTATATCCTTCAACTTGATCATCTTGTTATTAATATATCATTCAATTTAATCCTCATGTTACGAATAGATGTGTATGAACAAATGTATATGTCATTCATTATTTGGTGATTATGCAAATCATACCCTTTAACTTGATCCTCATGTTTGAAACTTTGAACTGAAATTGTTCGAAATTATTGGAAATGGAAACTGTTTATGTATGTTTTGTGATTATTGGAACGGAAATTATTTATGTATGTTTTATGTAATTATGTTTGTTGAATAATTGAATTGTTAGTTTTTGACTTATGGTGAATTGTGTTCGATGAAATTGAATTGTGTATGATGTATGAGTTATATTATATAAGATGGACATGCATATTGTGTAATTAAATTATGTATTCTTTATTTTGATATATGCATTCATTTATTTTTACAGATAATGGAAGCAAATTCAAGTACTCTTGATCAAACCACTTCAGGAAGATACAATGATCCAGTTTGGGCTCATGCTGCATTGGTTCCCGGTATGAAGAACTACACTATTTGCTTATTTTGTAACAAGCATTTGAATGGTGGAGGAATAACCCTATTAAAGAAGCATTTAGCTAGGGTTAAAGGAGATGTGAGACCTTGTGAAAAAATAAGTTATGATAGGAAGTGACAGATAAAAAATTTGCTTGAAGAATATTAGCACGAGAAAGATGGAAGGGAAATGTTGAATTTTGAAATTGGTAGTGGAAGTTCATTTACTAGTTTTCGTGATAATTGTAGAAATGTTGAAGGTGGTAGTTGAAGTGTTAGTGCTGGTGTTCCATCCCAGACCCAACAAGAAGTGAATGTTACACCTGAACCTAATGCTAGGAAAAGAAGAAGGCAGGTGACTAGTTTTTTTGCACCACGAACAACTGCTGAAGCTCAACCTTCAATTCGCAGTGCAATGTGATCAAGAGATGCGACTCACAATATCGATATAGTAGTAGCTAGATGGTGGTATGATATAGGTTTATAGTCAATGCTTCCCAGTCTTACTATTATTAGCCTATGGTAGATGTAATAGCCTCTTACGGCTCTAAATACAAAGCTCATTCGATTGATGACTTAAGAGGTAAAATTTTGAGTTGCTCAGTTTCTGAAATTAAAAGTTATTTGACTGAAAGAATAGTGAATTGGGTTACTTTTGGGTATTCAATCATATGTGATGGTTGGATAAATAGGAGACAAGAGCCTATTATTAATTTTTTGGTTTATTCTACAATGACTCGATGTTTTTGAAATCTATTGAGATATTTGATGAAGTTGTGAATGAAGTGAGGCTAGAAAATATTGTTTAATTTATTACTGACAATGATTCTGCTAATAAAGCGGCAAGAAGAAGGTTACAAAATATGTATAATTCTTTTTTTTGGACTCCTTGTGTTGCACATTACATTGGCCTAATGTTGGAGAATATAGCAAATCCTAGGTATTTTTCTATTATTGATGAGACTATGCAGAAAGCTAACCAAGTTCATCTATAATTGTATGTGGGTGTTGAATTTAATGAGAAAGGAATTTACCAATGGTAAGACTTTGTGTCGTCCTAGTGTGACAAGATTTGCAACAAATTTCTTATCACTTTAGTCTTTTGTTTTAATGAAGAAAGAGTTAAGACAAATGTTTACAAGTGATAAGTAGGTTGCATCTCAGCATGCTAGGTCTAATGCTAGATTAGAGATTTCCAGCATTATACTAGAAGGTAGAGAATTTCGGTCTCAATGTCAATTTGATATCTGAATTTGTAAGCTTTTGGTGAGGGTGCTTCATTTGGCTGATAGCAAAGATAAGCCAATAATAGGTTATTTTTTTGATATCATTGAAAGGGCGAAGGAAGCAATCAAGGCCAGTCTGAAACATAGGTCTTCTTTGTACACATTGTATCTTGCAATCATCAGTTAGAGATGGGAAAGGCAACTTTCTTCTCCGTTGTTTGCAGCTAGGGCGTTTTAAAATCCTAGTGTATATTTCAGATTGAATTTTACAAGGAAAGTTGAAGTTAGTAGATGAATGATATTCACTATTACAATAATTGTTGACCCTAAAATGATGCAAGATCTCTTAAGCTCACAAATGGAGCTTTATAAGCTGTCATTTGTGGTCGATTGCTATTCGAAAAAGAGCAAAACTTTCTCTAAGTATTAGTTGTTTCTTTTTTCTTATTTGTTGGAAATTAATTATTACTTTATTTTATTTGTAATTCTACTTTTGTTATCTTACGACTTGCAGTTTCTTGATGGGATCAATTCTGAATTAGTGTTATAGAATTGCTAAGGTTTGCAATTCAGATTTTAAGTCAATGTATGAGTGCAACATGCCGTGAACGGAACTAAAGTAAATCTGAATTCATCCATTCCAAGAAAAGGAATAGATTGGAGCACAAGAGAGTGTATGGCCTAGTATTCGATCATTACAATTTAAAGTTTCGGGAATGGTATGTTATTATCATTATTAATTTCGTTATAATTTCTTATAATTTTCTAATAATTAAATTTTATTGTTTACTAGGACTTTTAATAGCACAAATAGTTCAACAAATCCAATTTCCATTGATAATACTGATTCTTTGGCGGATAGGATTTCTAAAGAACTGGGTTTAGTAGATATGGATGACTTGGAAAATAATCTTAGATGGGAAAGCATTGACATGTCATTTGGTGCATTGAATTTGAATGATGATGATGATGATGAGGCACCTCTCAATGATGAGGATTTTGTACTAAATGATAACTAGGATCAGTGCTGTTATAATGAGTATCCTCCCGTAGACGATTGAGTGAAATTTCAGATTTTTGTTTTTCCTCTTCTTTTAATCTTACTTATATTTGATGTATGTATTAAATTCTATATATAAAATGTAATTATAAATGTTTTTGTTACAAATTTCACTTTTAGTTGGTTGGTTCCTCATCACAAATTCTTGTCGAAAATTGTAATAGTTTGAGAGTTAAGGATATTATTTATTCTTTTATTAGATGTTTTAATTTAACTATTATTTATTATATGATGACATTGCAATCTTTTTAATACTTTGTATTGTTCTTAATTTTATATTCGTATGATGATGATTGTCTTTTTTTCATATTAACTATGATGATAATTTATATATGAAATATCTAAAAATTATTATTATTTTATATTAATTGTGGTTATTATTATTATTATGATTTTTGAAGACAAGGTTGATGTAAACTTATAAAGAATACAGTACAGTTGTACAATATGACAATTGATTATTTTGTAATTTTAAAAAAAATTTAAGGACTATTTCATAATTGGTATTGGTATAGTATCGTACCAGAACTCAATCCAGTACCAGGCCTAGTACGGTATTCGCAACATTAGTTTATGTATCTTGTCTTTAAAGGTATTTATAAAAAAACTTTATAAATCTGAAAGGATGTGGTTTCATAAAAATTCTAGTTCAACCGTTGTTATTTTGAAATGTATCTGTGGTTGCTTGATATAAAGCAACTGTATCAACAACTATAAATTTTATAGCACAAATGAAAACATAAAATTAAATGCAAAATAAACAAATCAACTCCTAATATTTGGTAACGTAGTTTGAGATACCTTGCCTACATTTGCGGGCCCTCACCCAGATTAATCACTTTCACTAAAAAATAATAATAGTTTTACTCAAGGTATTACAGAGCTAACTCACTCTACCCTTGACACTATTCCTCGTCCTTACAACCCCTGAAAGTAAATCACTCCCGTTAACATGACCACCTCGTATTAACTTCAATAGAGGATTTTTATAACAATGTTTAATAATAAAGATAAGAATTAAACAACTCAAGTGATTTAAACAATAAAGTCATAAACAAAGACACTTGAGACAAGAAAACAACTCCCCTAACAATGCAGCTTCATCAACGAAGGAATGAGAAGTTATCCACCAAGAAATCTGTTATGAAGCTTCGATATTGTCAATGACACATCCCACGAGCAGTAACCACGAAAACTCAACAAAACAACAAATATTTCATCACTGAAATGTTAAACCAACGGAGCTGCAAAAACACACAAAAACAACTAGAGATTTTAGCACAAAACTAACAACTTAGACAACCCAAAAAATCGCACGACCCAGGGGAAAATACAACTATCAGATGTGGATGGATGGTGTAATATTTTCCCACTCATAAAGAAAACACAGTTGTTCAAGAAATCATCAATCGAAAATTGAATGTTTCACCACCGAAAGATCCAAACAAAAACAACTGTACACACACACGATTTCTAAACACTTTCCCCTAACAATAACAATAGTTCAGCTGTCTAAAAATTCACACACCAACAGAGAAACACAGCTCACATAGATAACTCCAATCACCACAAAATATGCTACCAAAGATAGATTGAATTACCAAAATTACAGCTGCCAATGATAACCGAAGATCCTCTAAAATTATAGTTGTCAAGTCACAATGTACTTATCGTTTTTCACCTAAAAATAGAAACAATACAACCTTAAAAATTCATGCAAATAGGAAGAGAACACAACTGTCCAATGTAGATAATGTGACCAAAAATTCAGTTGCCTTAGATAAAAACTACTGAAATAGGCTGTTAAAAAAAGTCCAAAAATTACCAAAAATCTGTCTTATCTTAATCAAGATTTGATGATTTTATTCTAATTAATTCCTATCATGACTAGGATTTATTTTAAATAAAACTCATCTTCAAAGAATCCTGCATAGAGTAGAATACTTGTCATAGTGAAATTTCACAAATAACCAAAGATGTCCAATTACAAATAATATTTAAATATCATAACATATATCTTAATAATCTCCCTTTTTTTGGCATTATTTGTCACATATCAAAACTCTCCCTTAAGAAGATAATCAGACATATGACATCAAGTTCACGTAACATATAGGAACTCTCCCTTAATCGAACATCGAGTTCCAAATAACTTCCAAATAACATTCAAGTGCATGTATCAACAAGTTTAACAAGTTCACATAAACAATTGGCAAAGATCAACTCTCCCCCTTAATTGAATAGTCACCAGCAAAGCATAAATATCAGATGAAAATAAACAATCTTAAATCTCCCCTTGAGACAAAACAATGCCAAAATAAAGAATGTCTTCAATGCAATCAATCTTAGCGAATAAAGAGGCATAATCATTAGTAGTAAGGGTAGCGAAAGAATTATAAGCACGTAGTACAACAACAGAAGGCTAAGATGACAATTTATCACCAGTGAAAACACTAGCCAGCATATTATTATTTACATCAAAGTCATCCACATACGACTGATTAAATTCATAAACCTCAAAAGTGAATTCAAAGAATCATAATCAAACTTAATCAATCTCCTTTATATTCCAACGTTTCTTTTATCCTCCAATTATACCTTTTATCATCTCATACCCAGCAATAATATCTGCACAAATATCCAACCCTAGTGAAAGCATATTGCCCAAACTCATATAGCCCACAATATAAAGAGAAACCAAGATAAAAATTGAGAAACCCAAATTATAGAAGACTCGAATATTCCTATAGGTCTCCAACCAAGTATCAACATAGGTCTCCAACCAAGTATCAACATTTTCTTGACATAACTCCATAACTAAAAAAGTAAAAGCAAAACCCTCAAATCATCAAGCATAGCCTCATTTTCACATTAAATATACTATTCAACAAGTAAAGAAAAGTCAAACACACACCAATCAATTGAACCTTAGAAAACCCATACAAACTAAAAAATCCTAGATGTTAACTCCTTTTAACCTCCTTTTTTTTAAAAATAAACAACATCAATATACTTTAAAAATGTAAAGCACACAATCTTTGTGCCCCTTAAAAAATTCAAACCTGGCCTTATTTCTCGTCACATTATCTCTGTCATCAACTGTCTGGTTGGTTTCTTCCTCCAAAGCAACCAATTGGTCTTCTGTCTAAACAATTTCTTTTCCAACAGCAACTAACTGTGAATCTGGACAGTTTCTGATTTTAGCTTTGTTACGTCTCTGTTCTAATTTTTTAGGTTGATTTTGAAGGTTTTCTTCTATCACTAAGTTTGTTGTTAGACCATCCATTCAAAGGTCCCTCTTCCAATAACCATGGCCTTCTTTCCATATCTAAAAGTAACGTGGCCATCCATACAACTTTGACAATCCATCAAGTAGCTTCTTTCACACTTTCTAACCCAATATGCTTAGGTAACGTTGGTTGTTACTGAAAGTTCATCGAAGAACGTCTAGATTTTCAGTTTTGAGCCCTCTGAAATATCATTTGTAACAACTTGTAACAATTTGGCCTTATGTGCCCGTTTAATCCATAAAAGTGACAAGTAGGTATAAATTTTTGTTTCCTCGTTGAAGTTTCTCCTTGGACAGATCTGGCCACATTATTTTTCTCATCATTCGACTTAGAATATTCACCTTTATAATCAATGCCTTGAGGGTCTCCTTTAATCTTAAGAATTTTTAACAACTTTTCTAACTTTTCGGTACCTCCATTTAACATTCTTATCCCTTTTTTGTACTAACCAGCTTCAACTTTGTTTCATCAAGCTCATCTATTGTAGATAACAACTTCGTTTCTAGATCTTGAGTAATGGTCTTCATGGTGGAGTTTTCCCCCGTTAGCTTCTCATTCTTCTTGCATGTTCGCACCTATTTAGCATACATTAACTCATAAGCTTTGTAAATATCATCTTTTTTGTATTCTAAATCACTGTCATAATTTGAAATAAAATTTCGGGCTAATTCATCAGTATTTTTTCTGGAATTTCAGACTTATTCATCTAAGTTTTCGTCGTCAGTTTCTTCATTGGTAGTTACTAAAGAAGCAAATGAACTTTGTTGTTTAAAGCAACCAATGCAACATTATTATTCACAATTTCTTCTTCATTGTCGTATTCACTTTCAAATTCCTTTTCTCTTGAAGTGTTGGTGTAAGACTTCCCTTTTCTTTTCTTAAGAGTATTAGCACATTCCGTTTGCACATGTCCAAAATCTTGGCATTCATGACATTGAATCTTCTTTACTTTCCTTTCGCCTCTTTGAGTCTTTGCCTGCTGTTTGAAATTGTTGTTTGATGAACTTCTAACATTCTGTATGAATTCAATTCTATCTTTATTCACCTTCTTTATCCACTTGCTGGAATTTCTTATTAGTGACACCATATCATCATTCTCATCAGATTCATCTCCTAAATCATTCACGGCCTTTCCAACCTCGAATTGCAATGTCAGTCCTTTGTTCTTCTCACGTTTATCTCTCAACAAATTCATCTCAAAGTTTGTAAAAATCACAATTACCTTATCCAAGGATAATTCATTGATATTATGGGCTTCTTCGATTGCTATAATTTTTGGCATGAATCTCGAAGATAATGATCTCAAAATTTTCTTATCAAGTTTTAGATTCTAATACTTCTTACTAAGTTGATGTGCTTGGTTGGCAATGTTATGTAACCTCTCATGGAAGTCTCTGATAATTTCATTTTCAGCTCTTAAAATCTAGTGGCCAACATCTGAAGTTTCGAGGCCATCACAGATTTTGATTCCTTATGTATTGTTTGCAGAGTGTCCCACGCCTCTTTCGCAGATTCACAGGCTGATATCATGAAGCGACCTTCATCAATTGCACTGAAGATGGCGTTCATGACTTGAGAATTTCCAAGTGTCCCTTTTCTTCAGCCCTTGTTCATTTATATTAAGAACTGCTTCTCCCTTTTCATCGGTCATCATCGGATGTGTCCAACCCAAAGTTATGAATACCGCACCGGGCTCGGTACCGAATTGAGCGCTGGAACGGAACTATACTGGTACTGTCGATACCGGGTACCGTTTCAGAAATTTTTTTATGAAATAGTCTCTAAAATTTTAAAAATTGCAAAATAGTCTATATTGGTATATTATACAGTTGTACTGTACACTTTACTAGTTTACTGTTTACATCAACCATGTTTTCAAAAATCTTAATAATAAATAATAATGACAATTAATATGAAATAACAATAATTTTTAAATATTTTACATATAAA
>JAOTBA010000205.1:9356120-9382699 GCA_025629845.1 Erythroxylum squamatum
TATTATTATTATTATTATTATTATTATTATTATTATTATTATTATTATTATTATTATTATTATTATTATTATCCTTTTATTTAGTTTTTTATTAATATTGGTTTTATCATTATTATTAGTATTATTATTATCATAATTATTATTATTTATATTTTTACTAGTTTTTTTATTATTATTTTTAGTATTATTAATATTTATTTATTTATTATTATTATTATTAGTTTTTGTATTAATATTATTCGTTTTAGTTTTATTGTTATTATTATTATTATTATTATTATTATTTATTATTATTATTATTATTACTCTTATTCAGCATCAACCCCTTTGTGTATTCTGCATGTGGGTCTAAAAGAAACAACTTCTTTACAATATAGAAATAAAATTGTGTACTATTAGACTTTTTCAGATCTTACTTTTTTTCGAAACTTCAAACTAATTGTGATAATGACGATGACGATGATATATATATATATATATATATAGGTATAAAGAGAGACTAGTCATTTGTAGGAGCAAGAGAGAGCGAGGGTTTGTGGCTTCTGTCCTCTGCGCAGCCAAAACCACGCAGTGGAGGGGGAATGATTAAAAAATGCATGAAAAAGGGACAGTTTTGAGGTACATAAAAACTCAACGTTTCCTTATAGCTACGTTAACCAAATTGAAACCAAAAACACTTAGAACAAGAACAAACAAAGGCTTTGCGTGGAAAAAAGAATAATTAAAAATGTTCAAATTATTATTTTTTTCAATTTTAGCTTGATGTTAGTGTCAATGTTATTTTAGCTGATATGACACTATCACATGTTAATGAACCCTCATTAATCAAACATATCAGCCATATTAGCAGAAATCAATCTAATTAATGAAACAATGCCATTTCATGATAAAACTGAGACAAGCACACCCGTTGTCAGTTCTCAATGTGTAACCTAAATTCTAACTTTTCTCTCATTCACGCCGTAGTCTAGTCCATGTGCTTCAGTAACGTCTTTCCGAGCAGAGATGTTTCTCAACATTAATATACAAATACGTGCAAAGTGAAGTTTTCATTTGACAAATCATGGTGAAATAATATAGTTTTCGTCTATTGTTGTTCCATTAAAAGAAAATCATCACTGACAACCACAGAGACAAGAGGTCAGGTGCCAAATGTGACTTTTATCAGTAAGAACGATGTTTATCTAAATGCACTGCATCGGATCGAGCCGTAAAAACAATGCATGCCTAATTTGGCAGTCAAAGCAAGGTTTATCTAACCATAGTTCTTTCACTATAATCTTACTGACGACACAAAAGTCTTCAGGTCGTGAGCAAGTAATAGCTTCAAAACAATCTTACGTATTGCAGTTTGGCATGATAAACCAATTCTTAATATGGAAAGCTTTGGTCAAATGCTTCATGTTATATTGTAAACAGTTAAATCATACAACTCAGCTCGAGATGGCTAGCCATGACATCATTTATCAAAGCCTAAACAGAAAAACACAGTACTTGGCATGCCGTGCTAACAATCAATTTCCTTAACCATCAATATGAGTTGGTAAAGTGTGATAATGACCCAAATCAGGTTGTGTGCTGTATTAACATTGCTTTGCACCGCCATGCGCCAAGCTTCTTCGACCACCAGTAACACAGGCAAAATATACTTTAAACTCCCCAAGAGTCTTACGCTTTGAACCGGTAATACAAAAACATACTTGCCATTCAGTCTATCACACTTTGATGGGTTCATATTTTTCACCAATGGAACCGCCTTTCTGTTTCTGGAACTGAATGTAACGCTTAGTGCTAGCTAAGAACGCATCAGTAGCTGGATCTGGAGTACTAGAGTCACTTTGCATCTCGGTCATAATCAATTCAATTAGGCTTTGAATTGCAGCTACCGTGATATGAGTGTTACCCTTCTCAAAGAAATAAAGGTACCTTCAATGAAATAAAAAGTTACAAGTTTCCATCTTAAAAAGTTTTAAACAAAGCAATTAGCATCAAAGGGCAGCTTGTTACTTGTTCAAGATCTCAACAAACAACGTCACTGATCCGGTGCTGCCACGGGCAGCATTTGACATTTGTTGGGCAGCATTTGCAATTCTTAAAGCACGCTTGAGGCAAATCAAAACCCTGGCTCAGAATTAAAAAAATGTTAATGGAGTGTTAGTCAACTAATGGAGAATTGTCATGGAACCGGAAGTTAAATTCTAAATGTTTGTAGAATTGCTTAAGGATCACAGACCAGTACCCCTCCATCAAGGGGAAAACGAAAGGCAAAAGATAAGGACTGAAATTTTGTAATATGCTTGGTTTATAATAATATTGAAGCACAAGGCCCACCTCTCTCCATCTTTCAAGTTATCTTGATCGTCAACCCAGAACAGATGTGCACACCCATAAACAGCTCTACACTGATCAGGCTTCTTTAAAAGCTTGGCAGAATACTGAATAAGTAAAGCTTTGTATCAGAACCATAGTAAAAAGCTAGCTGGTATGCATTAAAGTTAAAATGAAACTCCACTGCTACTATGGTTACCCCAGTCGCCTTGTGAGTTAAGGTATCCCTGTTTTCAACACCAAAGACATGCATCCTCTGAAGTGTCCCTATTATTAAATGAAGAGCAGTCACCTGTGCCCTAGAATCCTATTATGAAAGAGAAAAACAGAAAGGTATTCCGTTAAACTCACAACTTCAAATGACTAGCAACTCAGTTAATCATAATAAAGGCATTATTCAGCAAGTTATCACTTACCGAAACTTCCTCTTCATACAGAATATATGCTTGGGTGAAAAATTCATATGCAACAGGTTCCAAGTCACAGTCATTAGCAGCCTGATTGGAAGCATGAAAGACTAAATCAAACAGGAAAGTGTGACTTCTCCAAATCATCCTATGGATATTAACACAAGAAGTATCCTTTGTACCTCAGCACATTGCAAGTACAACCGTAATGCAAGCTCAGGCGATGGGACTGCTGACAGTGACTCAATAGTCTGGACAGAGCAGTTCAGAATGTTATCGACATCATGAAATTAGCTCACCAAGATATATTAATAAAAGACAGAAACCAAGTCTGTACCTGGTTTAGAAGCTGAAAGATTTTCTTTGGTGTAGTTGACGTCTCATCTCCAAAAGGGTTTTCATCTTGGGCTTGCAACCGCCTAACCAACTGGGCATCGCAAATAAAATGCCAGCAAAATAATGCAATCAGAAAAGAATTTCATATTCTCTTTTAGTGCATCAGTCACAAAAGGAGTTGGCCAAGAACTGGTACAAGTTATAAAAGTGAAAGCGGACAAAATTGTGCTCTTTGTAACATGTCCAAGATCAATGCCATGATTTACAGAATTGTGGGCCATTATGCAAACCAGCATTCTTACTCTAAGACTAGCAATGCCATTCAGGTAACTTTATTGTTAGAGTTAGGCATAACCAACCTTAAGCGCTGAAAAGACAAGGGGAGGAACAGTGAAGGGTAGACGCCTTTGTCCTCCAGTCATAATATGCTTCCTCACGTTACATATGATCTGCAATAGCGCAAGAAAGTGAATGGTCTTGAACTATAAAATCAGGCAGCAAATCAAATTTATGTAACAGCTAAACTCATTTTTAAGCGAGTACATAGAACATGATAGTAGCTCTGAAGAAAATAAAAGAAAAAAGTTAAGGATTAGTTTCACCAAATTATAAATTAACAGTGGAATGGGTAGAATTTATCTTGGAAATTACAGAGATGCAGATTTTTCTAAAACCAAATACCTTATACATTTCCTCTGGATCATCATTTGATAGCATCTGGATGAGGCGTGCAACAGAATTCTGCTCCTCATTAAAATCTTCTTCATCAACCTAAATAGCATAAGGAAAAGGGGGAATGGATACATAAGAAAGAAAGGCTAAGTAATAAAACAAGAAATAAAGCATTTCATGCTAAATTTCCAAAAGCATATTAAAGGACTCAAAAGATTACTTTCTTCTTTCATACATAAAAGCTATAAGTGATCAATGTAAAATGCAACCAACCCTAACCAACCTCTTCATGAGTTTCATCCAAATCCTTGATAAGCCCTTTCATTAATTCAAACAGTGAATCAACCTACAAGATATAACAAATAAGAACCAAGTATGATCATTAAGACAGTATCTGAAAATATTTATCGCCATGGAGAGATATGAACCTTGTCAGCAGTAGGAATACGTGTGTTGTTTTTCATAATACTTTGTATTATGACAGTTGCCATGACTTTATTTGTTTCAGTATCAAGGTACTCCATAACACAAGGATAGTTTGAAAGTTTTAATGCAGTGACTATATCATTATATTTCTCCAAGGGGGCACTCAAAAGTGCAACTATTTGTTTTGTGGCTCTACTGTCTTCAAGCTTCCCATGGCCAGACAGTTTCTTAACACATGCTCCCTGATGATCAATCCAGAAACAAGAACGGTTAAATCACATTTGAATATCAAGATAAAAAACATATTGTTATTAAAGCTTCTTGGAATAACTAGAAGTATGTGGTAAATATAAAGGTCAAAGGTAAACATAAAATCAGTAAATCAAGCGAAGCATACCAAAACTTGATCTGCGTAATCCAGACGATCAGGATGAACATGAAGAGTAAATGTGAGAAGAGAAGAATATAAAGTTACAGCTCCAAAAATGGGCATATCAACCTGTGCTTCTATAACCTGTATCAAGACATGGATAATTTATTTTCAGCAGCTTTATGGATAGGACAAGTAATATCATGATACAAGCATACTGACATCATAACATAAGAATACAACTGAAACTCAATACTTTCTTTTGAAAGTTGATAGCTGACACAATGTAATTAACTGAAATAGAATTAGCTTTCCATGTAAAGGAAGAAGTCTATCTTTAACTGCTGATGAAACAGAGTTACCAAGATATAAAGACACATTAGCAATGATAAACAAAGACGACTCCTTAATATTTTATTCTTTTTGAAGAATTCTCATTTTTTCACAGAAGGAATTTAATTCAAACTTTAATTTCTTCCTCCTCTATTTTCCAACATCATGGCTTTTGAATAGATTATACCTACCTTTCCTATAGCATTGTTCAATTTGGAAAACGCCTCTACTTGCAAGAATTCTGGTAAAACATCTGTGCTTGAAGCTGCATAGTTTGAAAGCCTCTCCATTAATCTGGAGAGAATGGTCTTGATGTCTACAGATGGCTGAAAAACAAAGACAAAATGTACCAAGAGAAAAATCAGCAAGTGACTTGCTGCATTTACCAAATACAGCAGATCAATAACATGGAAGAACAACTATTGAAAGTGTCATTGTCAATAATACCCAAAAATTCATTGTCAACCAATTAAGTGAAAAGTCAGGTAGCAAGTGGTACCCAGGCATGTACCTGCAGCTGAGGACACGCACCCAACAATATTTCAAGAGTTTGCAAGTGATACTCATCAGGAAAGACTTGAATGATGCAATCCATCAAATAGAATTGAGCGATCTCATCTTTACAATTGACAACCTGTCAAAATAAATGGAGTGTAGAATTTGGTTGTCTGATATTAGCGCATCACTTGAAGTATTATAAACTTCAAACACAATCTACTCACACATTCTATAATATACCTGTTCAAGTACTCTAGGAAGTACAGTATCTCTGTAGAGATCAAGATCAACACCTTCTATCTGACTGAGGACATGCAAGTTCTTGCCAACCTAACAACAAACGGACATATGCTAAGACCCTTTTTGACTACCATGCATACTCGTATAGTCTTATTGCAACAAATCAACCATTTACAGGTTATCGGTATTACAAGATCACGCAGCTCGCTTCTTTCTTTCTCCCGTCTCTCCTTTTCCCGGGCAGGTCCCTGCAGACCATAAAGCCCAACAGCAATCCTCAACACAGGATCAGCTAAGAGTATGAATGATTCACAAGCAGTATATGACCTGCATGACCAGAAATCATGCCTTCATGATATATTTTACCTTTATGACATGCAAGCAAATGCATGTCAAACATGAGAGCAGGTAGCCATAGATATTCAACCAACCTGATGTTGCATCCGCACCCATAGTTTGTTCATTTCAGTGAAATTTTGTAGAACAAAGTCAACAGCATCAATGACTGTGTCAGCATCCCTACATAAGTTCATACACCAACTATTAACAAGTTTCAGATACACAAACCAGCTGGAATACAGACAAGAAACTAAAGCAAATATCTATATGACCCGATCATTTGATTATATTAACCAAGGAGATGTTTTACATGCAATGAAGACTAATGCATTTTGACTTTCTGGCTATATCTCAGCTGAATACAACCATGTAGATGGCTTGACATATATACCTTGCCACATTAAATTATTACATATGCTTCATGTTACAAAATGACCTGAACTTAGTGAAGATGGCCAAGACCAACCATCTTCACCAATACTATGTCATGTAAGCATAGTTTCCAATAACAACAAAAAGTAATTCCTTTTGCCCATCATATAAATTGAAGTTACAACATCTAACATTCTTACCCTTCAAACTCAGAACCAATATCAGGCAATTTATCCCTACTGACTTGTGAAAGATAACTCCTCAAGAAAAGCCCACGTACAGGATGCTGAATGCCACGGCACATTTCCACGAGATCCTTTAGCACATCTTTAGCTGGAGCTTCTTTAGATTTGATATACACAGAACCTACAGTACAAAGGAGATACCTGCAACAGAATTGATGAGAAAACAGTAGAAAAAGCCAATACTGTATTGACAATAGACAAAATCAATTAAAAATATGGTAAAGGTTAAGAGGTAAGAAGCTCTGTATTCAAACTGTCATTTTAACTGACTTGTGTCAAGAGAAAACAATACGATCACCAGCAACATTTGCGGTTTACTTCAAACAACCAGAACATAAAATGAAAGAATTAAAAAAGACCACATTTGATACTTCAACAAATTCAAGCAGAGTAATGCTCAATCAAGATGAAGTGCATCACATGGTGAAATGTATCAGAACTTAATAGTAGAACCTTTCTGTATCCAATTAAATCAACAAGACACATCAGTTAACAAATAACAGTATAAAAATGGGTTAAAGCTTTCAACACTTTTACATATCTTCACAAGTTCCCTATTTGGTAAACATCTACAGGAAGACCTAACAACAATACAATAATCTTTAAGAGACAACTCGTTAATGAGCGAGCCATAGTTTGCACTGTACCACAATCGAGATGACGCAAATAGACTGTACAAAACCAAACTGTCCTCCTTCGTACCAGAAAGGAAAAACCAACAAGCCACAGAAACACAACTGAAGGAACAAAAAATTACTGAAGAAAAAAGATAGGCACGTACAATCTAGGTAATATGTTGCCCGCATGCTGCACAAGTTCGTAAAGCTCCACAATTGAGCAGCCACGACGCGCCTCTTCCTTAAAGAACATCTCCAGTTTTCTCAATTCATCAAATGATCGCATATCTGCCGCATCAAAACACAATTCACATTCTCCATCTTTGAAAATAACTATTCTAGAGTTGGGAAGTAAAAAAATATAGAAAGGGAAACCAAGACTAAATCTGCAAATTAGATCTCGCACAGAAACTCACAGAGTTCATAGTATTTGTGAGGAGAAAGCTTCGAAGTTCGAAGCTCGGAGAGCATTTGCGCCGAATACTTCAAGGCTTCTCTGAGATTGTTGGAGTCCTGTGCAAAATTTTTAGGGTTTGACAAAGTCATTTTGCATTCCTCCAAGAAAAGCAAGTAAATAGGAAATAGGGTTACCAGAGCTCGATGCATGTAGAAGGCGTTCTGTTGAAGGCCGGTGATCCCAGCGGCCAGCCACTTCTCCTCGTCTTCCACGCCATCGGCGATCATTTTCCCTCTTTTCTCTTATCTCACTTTGATTCCAAGAGATCTTTAATTGTATCGGACGAAGCTTGAGTTTTGACTTGTGCTCTGCGAACCTCAACCGCCTGTCCAGTCCTACCACCCAAACACAACGCACTCCCCTTTGGATCCACGTAATCGTCTACGAAGCGGGTCTACCATTTGGCACTGGACTCTACTATTACCTTCTTCTTCTTCTTCTTGTTTGGGGTCAAACAAACAATACCAAATTGCCACGTCAACTTCAACTTTTTTTTTTTTTTTGAGGAAACATCGTCGAAGTTTTATACAATTTTTTCCCTTTGCTCCGATAGCAAAATGCCAAGTCAAATTGCAAGTTTCTTTTTTAGATTCTCGATAATTGTCCAGTTGTATCTTTAACGGTTCCTTCGTCAACATCACACCACCTTTGCCTGTTGCTTATAGTTTAAGAGCAAGAATGGAAAATGGTTACTAAGGAAAAGAATGATTATTCATGTTAATTCGTGTGTCAACAAAGAGCTCAATTGAGCTTAACGGGGTAAAGAAATCCTCCAATTAAATTCTGAAAACTTCCAGATATTATATTCGTGAAGAAGAAAATATTTGGAGCTTTCGTATTCCTACAGACATGAATACCTAATCTCGTCTTTCCTACTTCCTACTAACTAATCTCGACTACAAACAAATTGAATGCAGAAACAACTCCACTGCCAGCGACTAAGATTCCACAGTTTCAGTGTCGAGGCAAATTGATACTTGGCTACTCGCACAAATGAACTCAGAATGGCAACGCATATGGTAAGGCATACATATCCACTTCGGGTAAGTAACAACCATGTGGAAAATAATTCTCCTCGCCTTGACCTAAACCAACACTGTCAACTTCACATGCTTCAGACCTGAAGTTTTGATTGTGACTCGGCCAGGTGCGAACAAACCATTCCTGATCATCCAAATCACTGCACTCACAATGCATGTCAGGTGCAACCCAATCCTCGATTAGATTTTTTAAGTATTTTGCGGAAGAAGGAGAACAACGGCTGCATAAGCTTGACTGCAAGGTTGAATCCTCTTGTTTTGCATTCGAATGCTCAGAAGGGAGAGAGAGCTTTTCTTTCCCAAACCTTGCAGCTGATTCCAGACCTGTACTACTGGAATCTGAACAGGGAAACTCTCCCTGCTCTCTACATGGTATAAAAACAGGTTCATCTACGCACTGGACTGCAGTATCATGAGCCCTCCAAGAGGCAGAACAAGGCTGTTCCTTGCAAGGTAGCACTTCTGGATCTCTATGCCTTTGGAAAGGCAGCCAGATCCGTATATTGCTTCCTTCACATTAATAATAACAATGCAAAGAGATGATATCAAGGCTCACTGACGTGAACAAACCCAATAAGGAAACAGCGCCCTCTGTAAAAGAAACAGACAAACTAACCAGTATTATGCACACTGTCTGTAGGCAAGCGCTGCTTTTGTTTTTTGTTGCTTTCAAGGCTGCAACAGAAAGAGTTATGAGAACCAATTGGATTTCCAAATTCCTCAGTAAGGCTACTCTTCTCAGAATGTTCTGCTTCACTTTCTCTAATCTTTTGGAACTCTCCTCCTTTCTGATCTTGTTGACTCCGCTTGTCCCTATGCCTTTTCTTGTGACCATGCTTTTTATTTTCAACTTCTCCATTCTCCCGAGCCTTCTTTTCTTTTCTCTCTCTTTTCTTCTCCTTTTTCCTTTCTCTACTGGCCTTCTCTTCTTTTCTCTAGAGATGCAAATAACTACAACACATAAGGATGGGAACACGAGCAATCTAGCAAAAGCACAATTCTGAGGAATATAAACTCAGAATAAAGTTGATTTAATCTCAACAAAGATCAGGCTCAATTTGTGTAGAGAGATGACATTAGTAGATTGCTAACAGCAAGAATGTGAAGCACAAAACCACCGCTCTCTTGGCACATACGCAGTATGTTTTAATATAGTGACACAGAGAGCTTCAAGGACTCAACAATCACATATTTAAAATATTTTCTTTTTTTAGTTTTTCAAGTAATAGATTGGTAGGATCAAGGTTTCTCTACGTATGGTATCATCCATACATTTTGTAAGATATAATCCACAAGTAACCATAAACCAGAAGAATTACAAATTCATACTCTTGTGCTCGAATTTTTTGGGTAAAAATGTTTTAGATGAGGAAACGGCGTTCATATGAAACTCTTGATACCCTGGCAAAAGAGTATGTCTAATTGAATTAGTTACCTGATCCTGAACACCTGTATTACTTGGCAAGAGAAAAAGGACCATTTAACGTGTACTTCTCCGTACTCAATTCGAGAGATGGCAAATGCATTAAAAATGTCTTTTCTTTAGCACAGGACTAAACATGGCAGCATTCATGTTCAAAAAGATGAGGGTTTTCTTCCTGATCATTAAAAGTCACACCCAAAACTGAAAGGTCAGATATGGCAACTGATTCATGACATAGAAACTCAAATATCCTTGGCCCGGATAAAACCAAACAGCATCCATCTAGGTGATACATGCACGTTTCATACAGTTTCACGGCAGACTATCCTTATTCCAACGATTGTAAAGATAAGGTAAAAGATAAAAGCAAAGGGACTATACAATCCTCTCCATCTCTTTCTTTTACATTTCTTGGGGAATCGGTGGGAATCTACGTCCAAATTGCTTTTTTTAACTCGTAAATGGTAGTAACAAACTTAGGCCCGACTTTAACAAGCACGTTGGTAATGAAAGGAATGCACATAAAGGTCAGGGAATCCCCACACGACAAATATACATTAGAAGACGAACTAGTGTCTCTCTCAAAGAAGATACAGAATTACTGTTCTTGCTCTGCTCCCCCCTTCCCGCTGTATTATGCCATTCTCTCTTCTCAGTCATAGATTAGGCAAGCAAACTATGCACAATCGAATCAGAAGGAGACAAATCAATCACAAAGCAAAAAGGACCTAGCTGAGCAATTAAGGGCCCAAACAAACCTTGATCGAATCAATCAGTGCCTGGTCGCGGACACCGATCTTCTCGCACCCAGGAGGAGGGTACGGGAAGCACCGGGACATCGCTAATAACCACCACGGCTCGATTCGTATCAAATAAAACCAAACCCTAGGTCTAGATCTGATCGCAGGGGTTCAAGAAACCAAGACTAAGGTTTTAATCCGCACACAAAGTTCGCCTCCCTTGTTAGTACAGACAGTAGCGCTAAACAGCGATTTGAAATCAGTTGAATAAGCAAACGGATTTTGAGAGTGTGAGTCGGGATCTAAAGAACGAGAGATTGCTCAGATCCAAAACAAACCATTGACCTGCTTTCAAGGGGTATTTATAGAGCCACCACCCCCAATCTTGTGCTTCGGTTGAGGACCCGTTTGGCAACTGAGACATCGTTAAAACGTAGTCGTTATGTTCGTTGTCTTCAGCCCCCAGGTCGATGTCTTCGTTAATTCGTTTCAATTCCATTATATAGTTTAAAAGAATTAAGTATGATCTTAGTAAATTACCTTAATATTTGATATAAATCGTAAAATTAAACTGATGCTAATTGACAATTACCTTAATTCCTATCTAATTTATAATAAACTATGCAATTAAATCTCATATTAGTTGATAATTATCATAATTTATAGGATAATTCATATTAAATAATAAAATTTATGTTAATTTATGTCATTTAATTCATTAGTTGGTTATGCATTTGTAACATTTATTTAATATAAGTATTTTCATATACATATATAATTTATTTATAAAATGAAGTTTATATAATATATATTTCTTTCAAGTGAGACTACAATGACTGATGTGTTGTTTTATTAAAATTATACGTTGATAAATCGAAAAGACATCTAATATCAATCTTATTTAAAATTTATTTCACTGTTAATAATTACATTGATATTTACTCAATATAACATGAATTTTGTTAAAGCAATTAATTGATTAATATATAATATGTCACCTTAAAATAATTAAAGAAGATGTTGCATGGTTCTCAATCAACATAGAATAACACTTTAAAAATAAGATTTCAAATATCACATAAGAATAAATTATTAATATTAAATAAATAATATGATTGGATTTAAATAAATTATATATTAAAAATATATAATATCGTATAATAAAAATTGTATAAAAATATTAGTTAGAGATGATAATGATTGGCTTCCGAGGTAAAGATTGGTTTAGAAGTTATACCACAAAAAGAGTGTTTTTAATATTTATAATTTATTATCCAAAGAAATAGATAATTTGATAAAGACATAGATCATCGTATCAGATTAGGATGACTTAAATGGAGAAAAGCATCAGTGATTTTATGTGATAAGAAGATACCATTCAAGCTCAAACGTAGATTTTATCATTTAGCGATTAGGTTGGCCATGCTTTTATAGGGTAAAGTGTTGGCTCATCAAGCAGGTGCATAGTCATAAGTTAATAGCGATAGAGATGGGGATACTTCATTAGATGTGCAACCTCACTAGAAGAGAAAATCAGGAGCGTAATGATAAAAAACAAATTAAAGATGATTAATATTAATGAGAAATTAAGAGGAAAAAAAAGGCTTAGTTGATTTAGACATATTAAAAGAAGATACTCTGACGCTCCAATGAAAAGAAACGAAAAGATATGATATGGCTCTGCTAAAACTTACCAAGACATGTCCCTCGATAGAAAACTTTGGCGTAGGATACATATAAAAGATCTCACATAGAGAAATCTTTCTCGTTCTCTTGAGTCTTTTAACAATTTTATTCAATTTTTATGTCTTGTATTTAACCTAAATATTTAACATGTAATACTTCCCTCTTAATTAATTAGCTTAAATATTTCCCTACTTAGCCTAAATATTTTCTTATAATGACTTAGTTTGATTTATTTGTTAACTTGTCTTATTTCTTGTTTGCATATTTATTTACTTATTTCATCTTTTATTTTGACTATTTATCTTGTTCTAAATTTATTTCATTATTTAATTTTAAATTTTTATTTATACATATCTATTTATTTTTATCTTTTATCTTTATTTTTATTTCATTTTTAATTATTTTTATTTTATTATTTTAATATGTATATGCATATCTTTATTTTTTTCCCTCTTTTTTTCTTTATGTGGATTTATCAGAAATAGTGTCTCTATTAGTTAGGGGTAAGACTCCTTAGCACTGAATCTCCTCAGACCCCACATATCAACATGACTTTCACTGATTTCTAAAAAAAAAAAAGACTTTCACTAGATTGTTATTATTATTGGTAATGGACTGAGCCAAGCTGGGCCTACCCAGGCCTAAGCTCATTTAAAATTTATAGCTTGAGCCCAAGTCTAGAACACATGGCCAAAACCTAAGCCCGATCGAGTCTGACCGAACCCCTTTTTAAATTTTAAAATTTGAAAATGACATCGTTTTACTTAAAACAATATAGTTTTGTTTTAATTTTTAGATTTCACGTTGGTCTAGGTCAGGCAATGCAAACTCGAACCTGACCCGAAGCCTAGTTAAATTGATCGAGCTTGTTAACTTTAGATTAGGACAGATCGGATAAATCAGACCTAGACTTAATTTTCAAGCCTAATATCAGTAAAGCTACTTTGATATTCATAATGTTTTAGATTTCATAACAACAACAACATCCAGTAGAAATTTCGCCGACATGCGAGGTCTGGAGAATCCAATAGTATGCGGCCTCACTTCTAACTAGTAAAAAGACTATTTTGGATAATCATAATACATAGTTAAAATGACTTCATCATTTTGGCATCATCATTAATCACACTGAGTTGCACCAAATTGTGCTTTGATGAACTAATTCATGTCTTTAATATATAAAGAAAAATTTAAAAGATTTTAACAAGAAATTTTAACATAGATTTTTTGTTGTTAGATATATTTACAATATAATTTGGATTAGATAGTAATTTTATCCTTATAGAAATTATAATCACAACAAAATTTTGAAACAATCTTATCATTTGCTTTTGTTTGTATATGTAAATCTTAATCTATAAATATAAACTATTTAATTAAAATATAATTTATTTATTTTAATTTTTAACATATTTAAGAACTTGATATATTACATACATAAAATTTATGTTAATTTATGTCATTTATTTAATTAGTTGGTTATGCATTTGTAACATTTAACATATTTAATTTTGGAAAAAAAAGGAAAAACATTTATTTAATATAAGTATTTTCATATATATATATATATATATATATATGTATATGTATATGTATATGTATAATTTATAAAATAAAGTTCTTTTAATATATATTTATTGCAATGACTTCCCAAAAATTTTATATAAATTTTATTATTAAATTTGATTTGATATGTTGTTTCATTAAAATTATACTAATAAATCGAAAAGATATATAATAGTAATGTTATTGAAATTTTGTTTCAATATTAATAATTTAATTGGCAGTTATTGAATATAACATGAATTTTATTAAAGCAATTAATCGATTAATATATAATTTGTCACCTTATAATTATTAGAGAATATGTTTCATTATTTTTGATCAAGATAGAATGTCACTTTAAAAATAAGATTTTATATATCACATAAGAATAAATTATTAAGGTTAAAGAAATAATATGATAGAATTTAAATAAATTATACTATTGTGATTTACTTGGACTATGAAAATCCAATATGTATTGGAGAAGGAAGAGTCTCAAAGACCATTAAACATAACCATGGATGTTTCTAAGAAAGGCAATACAATCTAATATAAAAGGAATTATGATGCTCATGAAATATGGAGTAAAAAGAACTTATTGGCTTACATTACATTGCTAACCATTATGGATAATGATATCATAAATGAGTTTTGTAAATATAAAAATGTTAAGGACATATAGTCCGCTTTAGTTATATATTTTGGGGACACCTCAGTGACAAAAGTGAGGTCAGTCACTATCAAGTCTAACATATATAAGAAGCGACCAAATCATATAATGCAAAAGCATTTGAGGCATATGTTAAACATAATATGCGAGTTACATTATATTGGTTACGAATTATCATATGAGCAGCAATTGCAAGTCATGATTTGTTCATTACTTCAGAGTTGGGAGCATATGAATATGCATCTAACTCATAAAAGTGTAAGCATTATAGTGTGCCTCAATGGAAAAAGTGTAAGAAAAATACCCACTATTCTCATGATTTAAAGAAGACAAAGTAGAACCAGCATGAAAAAGGAAAATGTCCTTTCAAAAAGCAGAACATGAATAAAGTCAAGTGTTTTAGTTGTAGCAATAAGGGTCACAATTGCGAGCCCAAAAAGGTACAATCTTATTGTATAGATATTTGCTATATGAATGTCTCATATTATGTTTTTCTAGCTAAATCACCTCCTTTGTGGATTGTAGATTTAGGAGCAACCAACCATGCACCGAAGGATAGAGATATCTTCATAGAATTCCAAAAGATCATGTACGAAATATGATGGATTTATGTAAGAGACAAATCAAGGGTTGTTGTACAAAAGATTGGAACTTGTAAATTAGACATAAGTGGTGTTTGATCCCTATTCTTACATGAAGTGTCATATACTCTGAATATTTGACAGAATCATATCTTTGTTTTGGTTTTAATAAATATTGATTTTGATGTAAATTTCCATAGTCATGGTATTGGACATATTTGTTATGGTCATGGATTTATTTAGATGGTTTTATTATTCTAGATGTTGTTTCTTAAAATAACAATGTAAGTTATCCTTTGTTTACCTCATCTAGTAATTCTAATATTGATGTAATTTTATGACATGTTAGATTATGTCATATTGGCCAATATCAAATAAGTCAATTAGCAAAAAAAGGTCTCTTAAGTGACTTACATCTAGTAGATTTACCTATTTGTGAACATCATCTAGCTGGTGAAATGGCATGAAAGCCATTTAAAAAGGGAACACGAGCTTCTTATCCATTACAATCGATTCATTCAGACAACTGTGGTCCAATAAATGTAAGGACACAATGTGAGGTTATGTACTTTATCACTTTTATAGATGACTATACTCGATATGGTCGTGTTTATTAGATCTCTCACAAATCAGAGGAATTAAATTGTTTCATCAAGTATATGAATTTAGGAGAGAATCATTTACACAAGAAAATTAAAGCTTTAAGAATTGATCAAGGACAATAATACTTATTTGATGAGTTTAAGATGTTGTGTGATGAAAAATGAATAAAAAGAAAGTTAAATATTCCATAAACCCTATAACAAAATGGTATTGTAGAAAGACATAATAGAACACTGCTAGAAATAGTTAGGCCCATAATGGCATTAGCAAATCTACCAATCACCTATTGGGGTGATGCATTGCTTACAATCACTTTTGTACTTAATTGAGTACTCACAAAATCAATTACAAATACTCTATATGGGTTATGGAGAGGAAGAAAACATGGAACATTTAAGACTGCGAGGGTATGCTACATATGTTCATAATCTCTCTCATAAATATGAGAAACTCCTAAGAAGGTAGAAAAGTATTTTGTTAGATACTCTAAACACTCAAAATGGTATGTGTTCATAGGTGAATGAGGTAATGAAGATGTAATTGAATTTGAATAACAGGATATCATATTTTTAGAAAAATGACTTTTCATGGCAACATGAAATAGGAAAAGACCTCTTTCTATATAAAATTCTTAATTAGAATGATTCTATTATAGGGAATTATGAAGAGGGACTTTATCTAAGTAAGAGTAATCTAAAACTTGAAAATTTATCTTAGGAACAGTTAAGATTACAACCCGCTAAAAGTTTACCTATTGTATTTGATCCGAGTAGGAGTAATTAAGATATTGATGAATTTTTTTCATGAGCCATATTACATCGAAGTAATTATGCTATAATTACCTGACATCATTTTCAAATAGAAGGGAACATGATTATCCCACAAGAAGATGATGAGCTAAGGAATGTATATGAGCCTCCAATTGGTCATGCTAAAAAAGAATGGATGCAAACAATGAAAGAAGAAACGAGTTATTTAAACTCGAATCAAGCATAGAACTTGGTTGATTTCCTTGATGGGTGTAAAGCTATCAAGAACAAATTGGTTCTTCAAATAAAACAGAACGTTGATGGCAGTATCGAAAGACATAAGGCACAACTTGTGGTGAAAGGATATACACAATAGAAGAGAATTGATTATGAGGAGACATTTTCACATATTGTGAGGTTTGCTTCAATTTGTCTAATCTTGGTTATAACAGCTAGTTTGGATTTTAAATTATATCAAATAGATGTAAATATGGCTTTTTTAAATGGAGAATTAGAAGAAGAAATTTATATGCAACAACTTATAGATCTCATTGAGACATGCTAATAATATAAAGTGTATCAATTATTAAAATCGATTTATAGTTTGAAGACTTTTAGAACGTATTCATTTCATATGAATTTCATATGCTTGATAAAGATCACTGTGTGTATATTAAGAGGCCAAAGATAAAATTGAGATTGTATCTTTATATGTGGATGATATTTTGATTGTTTGCAATGACTTTGAGTTTGTCAAGCAAATCAAAGATTAGTTTCCATCTGAATTTGAGATGGACATGAGTGAAGCTGCATATATTCTTGGAGTTATGATTTTAAGAGATTGTTCAAAAACAAATATTGTCACTTTATAAAAGGACTTACATTTAAAAGATTTTAGAATGATTTGTATGCAATATTGAAAACTAATAGATAATCCTCTTGCTAAAAGTGAAGGTTTCAATAAAAAGTTATATCTATCTATGCCATTAGAAAGGGAACAAATGAAGAAAATTTCTTATTCCAGTGTAGTTGGAAGCCTCTTGTATGCCATGCTATGTACAAGGTCAGATATTTTTTATGCTGTTAGAATGGTGATTAGATAACAATCAAACTCAAGATAAACACATTAGAAAGCAGTAAAGAATATTGAGGTATCTAAAGGGTACTATTGATTTTGCCTTGTGTTATCGAAGTAATGATCTACATATACAAAGGTATACAGATGTAAACTAGGGAGGGTATTTAGATGAGAGAAAAGTTACCTTTAGATATGTTTTCTTGCTTAACAATGGTACTATGTCATAGAAAAGTAAGAAACAATCATATGTTGCTTTATCCATAATGGAAGTTGAATTTATAGCTTCTTCAGTAAAGTACAAGAAGTTATGTGACTTAGACGATTCTTGGTTAATTTAAGGGTTACTTAAAGTGATAATGATATAATAAAAATCAAATGTGATGGATAAACAACAATCACTTACACTTAAGACCTTAAATTTCATTGTAAAACCAAGCTTATAGATATCAAATACAATTATGTTAAATATATAGTTATACGAGGAAAAGTAAACACGAATTATATATCTACACGAGATATGGTAACAAACTCAATGACAAAATTAATTTCTCCAGATACATACATTAAGCATATGAAGTCATTAAGATTACGTAGGTATTGAAATGTAATTGATTAACATTTCTACATGTATGTTCATTCAATGTATCATCATATATAAATACAAACACAAGTTGGCATTGTTTATTAAGTAATAAGCATTACTTAATACTTGACTATGAAATATATTTACTTTATGTTACATATTTTTTATATGAATCAAAGAGTACGTTAGACAGATAAAATATTGGCCTTCTCATACAGGTAATCGTCTATAATATTTGTGATGACTGGAGATAAGGTAAGTTTTAGGCTTATTATACATTTAATGACTATTTGGTTAGAGAGAGACTCTCCTCCCTCTCTCTAGGTGCATATCATGTATGCATTTCATCTTCTCCTCTTCACCTTGACTCTCCTTCAACCATCACATTTGCTCACCTTCTCATCCTTCTTTCCAGTTTTTTTTTTTTTTGTTCATTCTCCCTTTTGGTTTTTGGCTCACCAGGGGTATTCTAGTCTTTCTCCCCTCACCAAATTTTACCGCTTGCTATTATTACTATTTTAAAACCAATTTTCCTCTGATCCACTTTCTGCAAAGTTGCTTCTTTGCTATACTTAGACCATACTCTACACAATGTTAGACATGGCCCCCTAAGACCTAGCTGAATTCCCTAAGACCTAGCTGAATTCCCCCTTGCCATCCCACACACCATCATCTTCTTCTTCTTCCACACCATTCTTTACTGCACCATCTACCCTTTCCTTTGTTGCACTATTTGTCCAAAAAACATGGAAACAAGTTATTAGTGATGCATTCACCTCGAACTTAACCTTTAAACCACCTTTAGAAATGGATGGGAAGCTAATTGTATGTCCTAATCTTGAAGTTTTGCAAGAAGGTGTGAACAATAAGTTCACAGTGGTTGGATTTTTTTACAATCAACGAAAAACCTTCCCATTAATAGCTAGATGGGCTAACAAACTTTGGAAAAATAGGGAGCTGACAAATGTTCTCCTCTCAGAAGATAATCTTATTCTCTTCACCTTCTCCTCTATTTCATCAGCTTACAAAATCCTCAAAGAAGGTCCATGGCATCTAGTAAACCAACCAATCTTCTTGCAAATCTGGCAGCCAAGCTTGAGGTTAGAAACCGTCAACATCCAAAGCCTCCTTTGGATAAATTTTCATAATGTCCCATTTGAATATTGGACTAGTCAAGGTTTAAGCTCACTAGCTAGTTATACTGGAAGGCCATTATGTATGGATGAGAATACTGCTACAAAGAAATGAATAGGCTATGATAGAATTTGTGTCAGCATTGAGTTATCCAAAGAGCTTGTCGATGAAATCCCAATAATGCGACTAGGAGATGAAAACAAGTTATAGGAAGATAGCATTGCCATATCTTACCATGGAGGCCCCCTCCACCTCAAATTCACAAGATAAATAAGGAAAGCAACAAGAAAAACTTTTAAGTCTGGTACTTGTCAAGAGTTGATGGGAATTGAATTCAGATGAAAACTACATGTAGAAAATTAGTTTTCTGTGAAAAAAAACTGCTGTTAAAAATGAAATGCAGAAGGAAGCACTTGAGCAAACTCATATTCTTAACATTATTGCTGAAGAAGGTCTCAAGAATGTACCCTATAAATAGATATTCTTAGTAACCAAGGATAACTGCTCTATGATGGATGCTAATGACGGGAAAGTAAAGCTGATAAATATGCAAAACCCTGTGATTAGTACTACTTTGGTAGGTATAAACAAAGAAGAGATTCCAAACTCCAATCCAGATGATACAATTCTTAATATTACTAAAGTAGTTGAACCTGTCAATAATGAAGCAGAACCCAAAACTCCCTTTGTTACCCCCAAAAACACAACATTAGATGAGCAATTGTGTATACAAAGGGAATTGAATAGAGCTGAAACCAGTGACAGATTCCAGAGTGTGGTAAGAAGAAAATCACAAAGGGACAAAGGGAAAGGCTCCAAAACCATTTCTCTATAATATGTCTATCTTAGTTTGGAATGTAAGAGGAATAAATTACCCTTCTGAGCTCTCAACTTTAAGGGATTTTGTAATGAGAGAAAAACCTTGTGTAGTAAGATTACTTGAAACCAAAATCAGATTGGAGAACCTTGACAAATTAAGCATTTTGGGACCACATTGGAAAATGCTCACTAACCACAATTACCATGCTTATGGAAGAATTATTATTTGCTACAGATTTGATGAAATTAAAATGGATTTGTTGGGAGTAAATGATCAAGTCATGCATCTTAATATCTCATTCTTGCAATAAAACACTGACATGAATATTTCCTTCATATATGCAAGCAACTTCGGATTCCAGAGGAGACTGTTATGGAACAATCTCAGACATATCAATAGCATCGTAACCAAGCCTTGGTTGATCTTTGGGGATTTTAACTTAACTCTCTATGCATCTAAATCTCAAGGCTACGCAAATCTAAAGAATTTCTTAACTGACTTCAAAGATTGTGTAGAAAACATTGGTGTGGCAGATCGTAAGTATGTAGGGCTCTCTTTCACTTGGTCTAACAAACAAAAATTAGATTGATTTGTCAAGAAGAAGTTAGATCAAGCTTTTGTTAATGACATTTGGCTGGACAACTTTCCCAACAACATTTCCAAATTCAAGAATCCACTTTTCTCGAATCACACTCCTATTATAATTGCGAATTTGTTTAAGTAGATTGTAAAACATCATCCATTTTGGTTCAATAACTATCTTGTTAATGAAGCAGGTTTCTCTGAGGCTTGTAAGAAGGGGACAGATCAATATGTTGAGGGAACCAAGAAATTTTGTTGCATCCGAAAGCTAAAACTCATTAAAAAAGGAGTTTAAATTGTTGAACTCATTGAAGGGATCAATTACATTAGCAATTAACTCTACTAGACTAGAACTTAAAGATCTCCAAAACAAGATTGCCTCAAAGAGAGATGATCAAAAACTGTTAGATAAGGAAAAAAATAGCTCTCTTTAACTACTTGCAGACTATGAAAAATCATTCTTCTCTTTTTTAACAGAGGGCAAGAGTAAACTGGCTAAAAGATGGTGACAGCTGCACTAGTTTCTTTTTCAACACGATATTGGCAAGGAAAAATCATAACAAAATCTGTTCAATCACCTCTAGTGATGGATTATTACTTCAGAATCTCCAAGACATACAAGATGAAGCTGTTAGGTTTTTCACTTTTGTTTTTGGTACTATTGTTTCCTCTACTGTCTCACTTACAGACCTACAAAAACTCAACTTGCAACAAGTTTCTCCTCTAGATTTTGATAATTTAACAAAACTAGTTGAAGATAATAAGATTGAGAAGGTGGTTTTTGGTATGAATAGTAAGAAAGCCCTAGGGCCAGTGGCCTAAATGGTTTCTTTTTCCCTAAATCATGGAACATCATTGGTAGTTTTGTTAAAAATGTTGTCAACGAATTTTTCCCAAATCGTGTTCTTCTCAAAGAGATTAATAGAACTTTCTTATGCTTGATCCCTAAAGGTCATAATCCGTCTACTTTTGGGGATTTTAGACCTATCTCATGTGCCAATTTCCTTTACAAAATAATTTCCAAGATACTAGCAACCAGATCGAAGAAAGACATTGCTCCTTTGATCAATGAAAACCAAGGTGCTTTTTGAGTGATAGATAAATAAGAGACAATGTTCTTATACTACAAGAATTATTGAAGGACTACTCTAGAACAAATAGCTCTCTAATTGCACAAGGAAGATTGACTTTCATAAGGCTTTCGATAGTATCAGCTGGGACTTCTTATGGGAAATGCTCATAGCTTATGGGTTTCCAATTAAGTTAATTAATTGCCTTAGAGAATGCATCTCATCTGCCATATTTTCTTTATTAATTAATGGCAACCCCTTTATGTTCTCTAAAGTAGCTAGAGGTCTCAAACAGGGGGATCCCCTATCCCCCTATCTTTTTGTTCTTTACATGGAAATCCTTAACACAATCATCAAGAAAGAAGTGCTCAACAACTCCAAATTGAAATACCACACAAAATGCAAGAAAATTGGATTAACTAACCTCTACTTTGTAGATGATCTACTTTTATTTTACAGGGAAAATATGGATTCCATCCTCACCTATATGCGAGCTCTTGAAACATTCGAATGATTTTTGGGTTTAATGATTAATCTACACAAAAGTCATTTCTATCTCTCCAAAAATACCATCATTTTGGAACCTCAAATAGCTGATCCTACGGGAATGCAACTCAAATGTCCTACACTCTTATATCTTGGCCTACCAATGTCTACAAAGAGACTTAACCACTCAGAATGCATTCTTTTGATAGAAAAGATCCAGAAGAGAGTTAAGTCTTGGGTGAATAAATCTCTTTTCTATACAGGTAAGTTGCAACTTATCAAATATTTACTCTAACTCGCTACATATCTATTGGAACTCCCACATTTTCCTATCCCAAAGCATCATCAAATTGATTGAAAAAATTCTCAAGAACTTTTTATAATCACTCGGATGGCACTCAAAGAGCTGCTAAAGTAAAATGGGCTGATGTATGTTACTTGAAAGAATAAGGTGGACTCAATATTTTCTCCATCAAAATCATAAATCAAGCACTAATTCTCAAGAGGTTCTGGTGGATATTGGTGGACAAAAAATATCTCTGGATTAAATGGCTACACTGTTGCTTCCTCCAAGGCAAATGCATATGGGAAATCAAGAAATATACATCATACTCACACTTCCATAATCAGCCTGCAAAATTGTTAATAGGAGATTGATATCACTTTGGAATGATAATTGGTTTGGTCAGGGATAGTTGATACATTCTCTTCACTGCTCACGGGTTCCATTATCCCCATTACACACCAGACTCAGCTCTTTGATACACGGTAATTCCTGGAAATTCCCCTTTCGATTGAGGCATCTCTAACCCAGGTACCCCCTGATCTAGATATGCAAGACACATTCTTGTAAAAGTATCAACCAGTCCACAAACTCAATAACAAAACCATCCTTAATCTGTTATAAAGAAGAGCTGCAAGGTAGACTAGTTCAAGACAGCATGGAGTAAGTCTTTAACACCAAGAATCTCATTTATGCTCTAGTTGGCAATTGAAAACAAGTTAAATACCACTAATTGAATGCCTTTCTTATAAGAACTTGTCCAATGTGCTTGATACATAAGGAATCAAGAAACCATCTTCTATTTGAATGCCCATTCAACAAGGACATTTGGGAATATGTCACTACGAAATGTCTATGGCTTGATCCAGGGGACTCACTTCCAGATATCACACAAAGAATATCAAACTAGATTGTCTATATGAAAGCAGACTAGCTGATACACAATGTTGTACTGGGGCTTTGTGTCTACATTCCATTGAGAGAAAGAAATCTTAGACAGTTTGCTAACAAATCCACTTCCAAGGAAACCCTCCTCACTGAAGTTAGGGAGCTAATTTTGTTGAAAAAACTGAAACAAAAATGCAGCTCAAGCATAGTCTTTTCACTGTATACATAAAACAACTCCTACTGTCATATTTACTCATCTAGTTTCTTGTCTCTAATACTTACCTTGTAATGCAAGGTTGTTAAGGGTACTCCCCTACATATTCTATTTTTTTTGTAATACTTTCTATATTTATTAATTATCAAGGTGATAATAGAGAGCTAAAGTAAGAAACTTAAACCTTGAATGCTGACTTAAATGATAAGTCAAAAGGAAATTGGTTTGCAGTGATCATGTGTTCATTATATCTATCTTAAATTGCCAAGTGAGAGCTCAGGAAGATAATTTTAATAGTAGATAAGTGAGTTCAGATTATACATGTAAGTATATATGAACCAACATTTGTACTATATTATATTTATAAAAGACAAACACTTTGAATTAATAGGAGTTGATACCATACCATATGACTTCTACCATTTGTGTAAAAAATAACTATAAAAGGGATTAATGTAAGTCATAATATCTCAACTTACATTATGTAAGACATTAGAGGTTAAGTGAATCTCAAAAGATACCCTTCAAACTCTTATCTAGTTCTTAAGAATTAAATTTAAAGCTTGCTACTTTATAATGTTACTAGAAGATTATAATATATATGAATTTATAAGACAATTCTAGGGCCGTAAATTAAATTCGATTCAAGAGAACTGAGAAAAGAGGAAGGTTATTTCCCAAATGTTAACCCACATTAGAAAATTCTGTATTCAAAGGTGGCCACTGACTCTTAGTAAGAGAATTGAATATATTTGTGACATGATGAAGTATACAAGATCAAAGCATATTGAAATGCAAGATATGATCTAGTGTATATCATATAAAAGGATCAATTCATTAATCGAGATTTCATATATTCCTAACAAATATATGACTCTGAGCTCTCATTATATGTTGGTCGCACTAATTATTGGACTAGTATGAAAACATATAAAAATCTTATTACTTAAACTCATCATGCAAAAGTGAGAGATGATAATGAAAAGACACACCTAATGAGTTTAAGGTATGACATTTTCAGTTGTTAACTGTTAAAGAACAGTTAATATTGACATTACCTATAAATATGAGATAATGATTAATTGAAACGATTGATGGTAAACATTCAAAAAACACAAATACAAGATAATTTATACTAGTAAAAACAAAAATATCTTTCAATATTCCTTTAACCAATGGAATACAATCAAATTCATAATTGGTTTGTGTATTTATTTACATAATTTATCTTTTATTGTTAAGCTTGACCATGTTCTATATGTACGATATTATATAGCGGATTAAATATTTTTTATGTATACATATTTATTTTTATTTTGTATTATCATTATTTGGCATTATATGCGTGTCTATAAAAAACAATCTTTCTACCAAGTAGAGGTAAGACTCCATACTAATGGAACTCCCCATATCCTGCATTTCAGCGAGACTCTCACTGAATATTGTTGTTGTTGTTTATTTGTTAGATATTTTCTTTCAATTTGCATATTTCTCTCCACATTTTATAAAATTTTATCAAACAATCATGTAAATTTTGTTAGAGATGAACACTAAATCGATTATAATAATTTACATAATAAAATATACGAATTAACCCTTAAAATCTTCATACAAATTTAAATAAGTTCATGGGTAAACCTTTTACCTTAACATTTATTCACAGAAGAGTTCTAATTTAAATGAAATTCAACGAACACCTTAAAATTTTCTTAAAAAATTAGTTTAAGGTGAAATATAAAAAATAGAAATAAGTTTCAAAACAAATAAGGTTTTTTTTAATAAAATGTTACAATTATGATTAATTGAATTACATAAATTGATCCTTTGATGACTCTATCAATCCAATGCTCTTGCTCACATGTCTCTTGTTTATGGGATCAGAGATACATAATTCTCTATGAAGATGGCATCAGGAACTGTTATGAGTGCTGACCAGAACCTAAAAGTAACAAAAGCCCCAAAGGCATTGCTTTCATGTACCTTTCATTGTCAATCGTACCATCCAAGCATTCGGTAAACGGTTTCTGCAGATCTATAACTGGCAAACTTTGGAGGGTTGACATAGCTGGAAATGAAAGGCTTTATGAACAGGCCAATCCTTCCACTTTTGTTTCTGGTGGGTATTAACGTTTTTTTTCTAATAATCAAAACGTTTTTTTTTAATTCTGTGTCTATTACTTACCATTCATTCAACGTGGGTACTTCAACTATATAGGACCTAAACAAAGGATTAAGTTTCAAAAGGAAAAAAAAGCCAAGTGGTACCATATGTTCTTCTTTAGAAGTACCATTATTTATAGTTTGGGGAATATCTAGATTTATTATTTATTTACAAAATTTAATAATTTTGTGACATATAGTTTTGTGCCCCACTTGATTATGTTTATATCATTTATTGATTGTTGCGATTAGACGATGAAATGAATTTGCATCTGGAACTGGAATGCAACAGACTTTATTAAGTATATATACTAAGGGCGAGTTGGGATGGACGACCACGCAATCCATCCCAACCGCCCATTTAATCCAACGGTGACATTCTCCCCCTCCCCCTCTCTGAAAGTTCTAGAGCCATCCCGCTCCTTCGTTTATTTAATCCGACGGTTTAAAAGTTCTGGAGGTATGTGTTCATTGAATGTTGTGCCTCCCCAGTTATCTGTTCAGTGGATGCTGTGCCTTTATCTTTATTATTATTACTTTCCCTCTTCCATTTATTCATTCGCTTAACCTGGAGTTGTGCAAAGGTTTCTCTCTCTTCCTTTAC
>JAOTBA010000205.1:9397982-9430329 GCA_025629845.1 Erythroxylum squamatum
TTCCAGCTTTTAATTCCCAATATTTCACATATAATCCATCTTGTACTAACTATCTCTTCTATTTCTTTTCAAATTCATGAATTCTCCTTTCTTTATACATGAATAATCATGAACAACTTCTCATTTAATAGTCCTCACTTCTAAGAAAGCTTCGGGGCCCAACAATAAATGCCCGGTGCTATTAATGACTGTGATGTTGAGTTAAATTTTTTTGTCTAAAGGGGGTATATATCATAAAATTAGAGGAAATTCTGTGAAATTTTTTGTAAATTGTAGTTCACTTATAATAATTTATTCTGATGCAGGAAAAGTCTATGGGCAGGAAGTCTACACCATGCCAGCTCTTTTTGCACATTCTTACAAGGAAGCATGATGATGTGGCCTTCATCAATACCTCATGCAGACAATTTCATGTATGTAAAATCTATACTTTAATATTAATTCTTAAAATATATCACTTATTAACATAAACAATTATAATGATAGGACCAAATACAAGAAACATTGAACGACAGTCTTAGAACTCTAAAACTGTTGATGAGAGTCAGACGTATCTTGACGTAGTGGGTGGTAGGGACCAGCATTGAAGGATTTTTAGCTTAGGTTCATTTGTGAACACATGTTATTCGCAATTCTCCACATCCACTACAGCTAGATTTAGTAGACGGTCCACATCAAATGAGAGAGTCCTCCAGCTTGAGAGCACGGTAGAGAGGCTGACAACTCAGTTGCAACAGTCGATGGAGTACATAGCCCATCTTTGTAATGAGATGGATCAATTGTGTAACACCCCATATTAGGGGTTAGGATATTAAGAAAATTCAGTACATTTTATTCTTTGCATATGTGAATATTTGCTTATTTGTGCATAAGCATTTTAGACACATACAATAATTGTACATGCATTCATGACATTTTTTGGGTATATTTAATTTATAAATGCGAATTATGGATTATTTGCGTTAAAATTTTATTTGGAGAGTGTTATTATTATTTCAGAATTTTTGGTAAATTTTAGAAATTTTCAAAACAAATTTGGTACATTTTGGATATTTTGAAATTTTTAGCGAATTATTCTAACTGAAAATTTTATTTGAAGACTATTAGTAATATTTTAAAATTTTTGAGAATTTTAGAAATTTTTCTGAAAATTTTGAGATATTTTTAGATTAAAAATATTAAAATAATGGACCAATTACAAGGTGACATGTGGCAGCTTATAGATGAGACAAATGGCTCACATGCATGGTGACATGTGGAGATGTGTTAGGCTAAAATAGAAATTAATGTTATTTCCTCCACCTTTGCTTTTCACCGTATACATCAACACCAAAACTCTTTCTCATCACCGATCAGCTAGTTGCTTCAAGTTGCATGTTTGACTTTGGATTCTAATATCAAGGTAAGAACTTCAATATGAAACTTGTGTTGTTGTTCTTTATTTTCATTATTTCCATCCACCGAAAGTATTATGGGATTTGTAAAGGATTTGTGTTGATGATGTTTTAGTGTGTGGAAATAGTTACATGCATGAGTGGGGGTAGGAAGAAGTAGTTTCAGTGATGATTAATGAGTTAGAAAAGAGACTGAAAGTGTGAAAAAGAATGCAGAAAAAGAACGAAAGTGCAGAAACTTTCGTGAAATACATGAATCTATTTGTTGTTTTGAAGTTGTGTGATTTTAAATTTTGAGAGGTCTTGATAGTGAGCTGAATGCAAATGGGAGTGGAAAAGCATAATATGGGATCTGTTTAGGATTTGTTGTTTAACGTAAAAAAAAACTAAATTTACTTAAAAGAGAAGAAGTGCAAAAGATAAAGGAAGAAGAAGATGATGAATAGTGTGTTTGACGTCGGTGTTTGAAATATAATTTTGAACTAGAGTTGTTTTGTTGCACAACTTGAGTATTTTGGCTATAACTTCTACATCTGAACTCCAAATGACTTGAAACTTAGACCAATGGATTCCTACGACATTTTTCTTTCTCTCCATAAAAATTTAGAGTTATCTGAATTGATTTGAAAGCGATTGATAGTATGAAAGTATGGAAGTCTGCTAGAATGTTATGAACTGGAGTATTTTTAAGAACATGCTTTGGTATTTTAATTATAGCTTGATCTGTAGATTTTTAAATGGATTGATAGCCCTTCCAAATATCGAGCAACCTGCTGTCCTTTAGATTCTAGAAGGTTGCTTCTCTCCGACAACCTCATGAAATCTGCGGTATACTCGTGCACTGTCTGTACTCCCTGACTACACCGTTGATATTGTTGGAATAGAATCTGCTCGTAATCCGATGGTAAGAATTCCTGCTTCAACTGAAACTTCATTCTATACCATGTATGCATCAGTCCCTTCCCTTCGCGCTCCCTCAGTGACTAAACCCTGTCCCACCATGCCAAAGCTCTCCGCTTCAGTCTACAAGCCATAATCCGAACTCTTTTCTCTGGTGCAATCTCCAGATATTCGAAGAATCTGTCAATTTCTACAAGTCAGTCTAAAAAATCTTCAATACCTAGACTACCATTAAAATAGGGGATATCCACCTTCAATCTATAATCCCCCGCGTCTCTATCTTCAAATCCATCATAAGCGTCTCTCTTCCTACGCCCATCGTGTTGTTGAAAATGCCCAAGTCTATTTGACTCATAGTAATTTTCTTCCTCCGAATCCTCCTCACGGATTGGTTGTCTCCTCGCAGGCATAGTTCTTCCCATAGGTTCACCACGAGCCATCTCCACCCTTGTTCTTCTATGGTTATACTGCCTCCTGTGTGTATCAATTCCTAGAGCATCCAGACGTTCCACAATCTCTTCTAGACGCTCCTCAAAATGCCACAATCTATGTTCTATCTGCTACTCCAAACGTTGCAACGCTTCGTCTCTTAAACAAGGAGCCTTAGCCTCCTGAACACCGTCACGAAGCCGTTGCTATCACTCTCAGTCGATATCCTTTCTCTGATACCACTTGACGCAGCATATAACGTTTGATTTTTCAAAGGTTGTACGGAACCCTTTGAATAACCAACGAAAATTCAATAGAAATCTGAAATAATGTTTTTACACTGACAAAAGTTATTGCCAAGTGATTATAAAAGATTATATAAACTCTAAAAGATGAAAACATAAGGATAAAACATTCTTTTACTAATAAAACAATTAAAACTACTAAAACACCACTAGAAATCCGTGTCAACTATTGACTTGGATGACTCATCATTAACAGATAGAGATGAGGAGATCTTGGATAATGTGGTTGATAAGATCAAAATGGATGAACATCAGTTCTAAGAGATAAAGATCATGTAGAAGGATCGTCTGAAGATAAAGGAGATCTTCATGAATATGAATAGATCATTCCTAGATAGATGTAATCTTTTATCTTGTTATTGCGGTATAACTTAATCCTATCAGATAAAGTCTTAATTAAATGAGGATGTCATTATATTAGTTAGTGTGATGTAATCTGTTAAGGATAAGATGTGATCTTAGCTAGTAGCGTTATATTAAGATTATAATTTGGTCATCTAAAAGTGCCTATAAATAGCTCATTTGAGCTTTAGTTTTCATATAATGAGTGTGGGAGACACAGAGATTGAGAGAGCATCCTTTGTATACATTGAGGAAAGCAATAAAGGTGACGTTTGTCGTATCTCTTTTTTGTTCTGATTGTTGCCATGAATATTTAGTTCTTTCGTAATTTTCTTACAAAGGCGTGAGAGTAAAATACTACGAGGGTCGTGAGGCGTTCAGAACAAGTAGGTTGGTCGATGATTACGAGACAAGACTGAATCTTGTTTTAACGAAGCTGAATGAGATTGTCGTACAAAGAAATTAGCGCAACTAACAAAAATTAGTACTTGAAAGAAAACCTTTGTAACACTTAGCTTCGTATGATCCACATATATTTTCGATTTCAAGACATTGCTAATAATTTATTGGCATCTGTATTATTAGGAAACCAATCATTCCTCTTTCATTTTGGCCTGCCGTATTATGCTGTTCACGACCGTAAGTTGAAGGTTTTTAAATCTTTCTTTTACAGTACAATATCATGTGCCACTCAATCCGAGAATCACAAAAATGTTGCATAATCAAGGATACCAACTGTTACCTAATAACCATGACTTGTGCGCAAATCCAATTAATAGCTAACACCAACACAGCTTATGTGGCACACTATATATATATATGCTTTACTCCCCCTTTCAGATTCTGAGCACACCATTCCCCAAACAATGAAGCTTTTCTCCGGAAAACTTGGCTCTTCACCTTTCCTTGTTATTTTATGTGTCCTCGTAGCTACATTCGTGCCCATATTTATTGCAGCAGAGGAAGTGGTACCAAAGATTGGGAAGTTTCCTGCATTTTTCGTGTTTGGAGACTCGATAGTTGATCCTGGCAACAACAACTATATTAAAACTATTGCCAGGTGCAACTTCCTGCCTTATGGAAGAGATTTCATGGAAGGAAAGCCAACGGGAAGGTTCAGTAATGGAAGGATCCCCTCAGACCTTATAGGTACACCAAGCTAGTTACGCACTCCTCAAATCTTCACTTTTTCTACCCCGATAAAGGTCACGAGATCCATACACACTCACACACATTCACAAAGCTTCACATCAAGCTAAGTTTGGCTCAAACTTCTCTCCAGCTTTTGTTCTTTCAAAAGCTTAACAGGTCAAACCACAATTTTTTTGCGAAATTTCAAGGTTTTACGTTGAATACCTACTCAAAACTGCTTCTTTAAGATCTTCTTCGGCATAGATGATGAGAGAGGAGAAAACAAGCCGTCCAGATTTAATTAACAGGTCAAACCACAATTTTTTTTCGAAATTTCAAGCTTTTACGTTGAATAGCTACTCAAAACTGCTTCTTTAAGATCTTCTTCGGCATAGATGATGAGAGAGGAGAATTAATGCATGCAAGTACTTGCACCAACCCTTATACTTCTCTGAAAAGATATTTCAGACAAGTAGGAAAAGTAGACTCTAGAAGGTACCAGACAAATTCAGCTGAGACGTAGCCACACGGTGAATTAGTCAAAACCCGACACAGTATCTCCAAGTCCCGCACACTATTTCTATCGATTGTCTGGTCTGCTAATTTCTCCAATTTTCAGTGCTCTATATTATAATTTATAGAAGATATAGTGTTACATGCCTTTTCATTTAGTAATGTGTTTTACAGTTTACTTGGACTATGATTTATTTGTACTTTTGAGATGCTACATTTTGTACTTGCAAGTTGCGACCTTTTATACTTGAACAGCATACAATCTGCTCAGCCTTCCTTCCCTATGATCTATGGACTGAGAGGAGTATGGATGCTGTGTCTTTCGCCTTGGACACATTTCACATTCTAGGGTCCATGTGTTCTTAATGCAAATAACTAGCTATCCAATATATTTATCATGATTCCATAATTCATATGCAAGCCCATTTTCGATGCTTCAGCGGAGGAACTTGGCATAAAGAAACTTGTGCCTGCATACCTAGATCCAAGCCTTCAGGTTCAAGACCTCCTTACAGGTGTAAGTTTTGCCTCTGGAGCTGCTGGTTACGATCCTCTCACATCTCGGACAGCGGTAGCTCTCGCTGTCTTCTCTCCTAATCTAGTCATCTTTAATTCTCTTCTAAATCTTCTCAATGATCACTAATGTGACTTGTGTCCATTCTCTTGATTACCAGTCAGTAGTTTCGTTGCGGGGTCAAGTAGACCTGTTCAGGGATTACATACAGAAGATAACGGCGGCAGTAGGAGAAGAAAGAGCTGACTCAATTGTATCCCAAAGCTTCTACTTTGTATGTATAGGAAGCAATGACATTGCCAACACTTATCCATTCAGGAAAGCTCAGTATGACATTGATTCCTACACTGATTTAATGGTCAGCTATGCTTCAAGTTTTTACAAGGTATGTTCCAAGACCCTAGCAGATAAATTTAGGCTCTAAGATCAAATTGTCTTAAACCTTTTTCTAGTTTCTTGCTTGACCTCATTTATGGTTTCCTGGTAAATGTGTGACGATACTTGAATATAGAGCTTTTCCTTTATTTTGTGGGTCGGTTTGTATAGGAGTGATTTGTTCGTGTGCAACTAATCATTAGCATCAAAACTTTAAGACCGTATTCACTTTAATATTAGTCGGGACCAGGGGCGGGGGTTCATTCAGCTAGCAGAAAGCGAACTTTGTGTACAAACAATATGACGTAGTTTCGTTGTCAGGTCAGGACGCTTTTTCCGAGCTGATGCCACAATTATGATCCTGAACTACTCTATAGAGCTCAGGTCCCCACTTCAATAAGAAGTCATATGCATACATACATTCAATGATCCACTGATCTGAACTTGTTCATAGGAACTTTATGGAGTTGGAGCAAGAAAAATTGCTATCCTGGGTTTGCCACCAATAGGCTGTGTGCCATCACAGAGAACTCTTTCAGGGGGCATAGAAAGGGAATGTTCAAATTTCTCCAACCATGGAGCAGTTCTGTTTAATTCCAAGATTTCCTCAGCGATTGATCATCTGAACAAAGAACTTCCAGATGTTAGGATGGTGTATGGTGACGTCTACAATCCTCTGCTTTCTCTCATTAAAACTCCTGCTCAATACGGTAACTTGTTAAACTTTATTGTTTCATCTTGTTTTCTTTGTACATTTCTTTTATGCGTAAATAACTGTACTGGATTTGATCCGTGGCTACAGGCTTTGTAGAGGCTACTAAAGGATGCTGTGGTACAGGAAATATAGAAGTCAGCATCCTCTGCAACCATTTATCTGATGCAATTACATGCAAAGATGCCTCAAAGTACATATTTTGGGATAGTTATCATCCCACAGAGAAAGCTTACGAAGTACTTGTCACTCTTATTCTTGGTGATTCACTGGATAAACTTTCCAAAATGTAATCTAAGCCTTAATACTATACTACTCAACAAAAGCTGTCGTTGTCATGAGTCGAGTCTAAAACCCCTCCCACTCCAAAAGCACTTGTCATTCTCTCTGTGGTCTTAAATCCTTCTTTTTGAAGGTAAAACAATCATAACTTCAAGCATATATAGAGATATACAAGTAACCAGTTCCAATCTGTTATGGCCCGCTTAAGCTACAAAATTTCATACTCCATTTTCTAACTACAACTACCTATAGGATAAGGAACCGGACTATACACAAAAGACAACGACGTATACTATGCAAACCACAACAAAACATCAACGAAGCTTATTCTCAACAGCCTGACATAACTCATCCTCACAGAATAGAGCACGATTGGAAGCCATTGACTTGCATAGGGGTTTCGACAATGCCGGTGGTACAATGCATCTTGAAGGGAACGTAGAATCTTGAAAGAGAACAGCAGCAATTTGCTTCATCTCGGTGATTTTTATGCGAGAAGGTGGCCGAGGACCATGCCGTGGTGCTTTTGGGGTGTGTGGGCTTGGCATGAAAACACCTTTTCGGTCACCCCTGCTGCAATGATAATTTAAACAAAGGGGCACATTTATCAGTAAGAGGAAAAACTTTAAAAAGAACAATAAAGCTTGCAAAAAACCTCCAATTCTCAATCCGTACCTCAAAAATGGCCAGTGTTCAGTGGGCTGCGGGGTCATTGCGCTCAACAGCTCCTGTCGTGACCGATCAGGTGTGGTGAAATTGAAATGGGATTGTCTTGCAATCACAACCTGCTTCAACATAATTGAACCATATCAAAGTGAACCCAAAATCTAGTGTTCGCCTCACACATCCACAGTGAAAAGTACAAAACAGACTTACAGCTCTTCTAATCCTCCGGGAAACATGAAAAACTGCCCTGAGTTGATCATGGTGCAGGTGACAAAGTATTTTGACCTCAAAAAGAGAAATCATACTGAATCAATACCCCCAAATTATATTATTTGAATTATATGGGAAAAAACATGACTTTTGCTGTTAAGCATGAAATTAATGTACAGCAAAAATAGCACAGATAGCAATTATAATAAAAATTTTGCAGACACATAACAAACTTGGCAGTTGGCACACAAATCACTGACTGCAAAAAAAAAAAAAAAAGGTTCAGACGAAGGCCAGACACTACGTAAATATGATGAAATTCTATTCTCTACTTTTCTATTGACCATCTAAAAATTATTGAGAATCTAATTCTTACTGTTTGGCCTTGAAATTATGCTGCCACAATTTTTACCGATAAGAGTTATCAACCCCACCTTGTTAATCTCAGTAAGCACATATGTTAAGCAAACGAAGAAGATGAACTGAAGAAGTCATTTTCTCAAAGCAGTGTAAGAGTAATATTCCAATCAAATTGGGCAACAGATGCGTATTCTCACATAAACATAATTAAAAGAAACCCGGGATAAAGGAAATGATCATTACCAACAAATCCATTGGGAGAGATTCCAGTCTAGAATCAGAATCGCTAACATCAGCGCGTGGCGTCTTTGGTGTCTGAACCAAAAGATTTTGCTTAACCAAATCCACGGGGGACAGCATCAAAGGGCTTTTATCAAAAACCTTATTCTCAATTTGTACGTCATCATCGCCAAGCTTCCTGTCTCCAAACAAAGCAACCCTTTTCTTACCAAGATCAGTGCATGACTTCTCCGAGGAGACCTTGTTATACCGAAGCTGAGCTAGGGCACCAGGCTTCAAATACCTGCTGTTCGAGCTCCTCAACCGCCTTTTCTTCTTGGCGGTTCTCGAATTGCTTTCCTTTGAAGATAATTTCCCCATAATTCAACTTTTCCTAAACCCAGGAAGCTTAATCCTTTATCTATCCCAGGAAAAATCCTCAAGAAATTCACTAAAATTAACTTAACCCGCCATCAATGGGGCCCTGAAACACATTTCAAGTTCTTCAATACGCATATAATATCAACAAGGAAACAGCTAAAGTTATTCACACGGAAAGAATTGACAAAATGAAATCCAATCCACATCTTCTAACACAGGATTCTGAACAATAACAAACACTCCTACCTGAAATTGAAGAGAAATGACTCACCTGAAAATCCTCAAGACTAAGGAACAGAGTAGAGAGAGAGAGAGAGGGAAAATATGTGGGCCGCTAGGGTTTGGTCTTTATTTGAATTTCTCTAAAATGCCCGCCAAAATTTTTAATGCCGACGTGCCATTGGCTAATGCAACCTGACCGTTTCAGTTATCCGCAGTGAACGTGGCGAGTTCTGGTTGGGTTGTGAGGGTCGTGTGAAGGGCACGTGCGGGTTCCGTTATTTATCATCCCATATTTGACGGCGTGGATGGCGTTTCACTAGACACTACTTGCTGTTATTGGCCTTTTAAAAAATTAAACCCCGGTGGCATGTTAAATCCCTTTCACGAATCATATGCGCGAGTGGCGCTTTGTGGAGGGTATTATAGTCTTTCTAATAATAAATATATTTTGGGACATGAGCCTACATATTTTGCCATGATATTTTTACAAGATTGCAAACAGATAATTTCACGTGTACAGCATGCGAGAAATGGTTGGCTGGAGCTACAATATTAATAATAAATCTAATAAATTGAAATATACTAAAATGCATAAACTTAAAAATAAATTTAGCTTTTAATAATTAAAATATTTAGTAATAAATAAATATTAATTTATAAACTATTTTAACTTATTAAATTATTTATTTTGATAAAATATAGTAATTTTTACTAATAAATATTAATTAATATAGAGATTAAAATAAAGTATTTACTTAATTAATTCATAAAATTAATTTATCTTTAAGTTTTACTTAATATTATATAATAATACAGATATAATTAAACTAATATTAACAACTAAACAAAATTTTATTTTTATTTGGGAAAAACATAAACCAAAAATCACATAAAAAATTGAAATAGTCCCTAAGTTAATATTTTTTGGGCCAAAAGTAAATCGCAAACACTAATATTTTCACCAAAATATAAAATAAACTCTAACATTTAAGAGCATTAAATTTAAATTTAACATTTTAAAATATTCAAAATGAATTCTAAATAGACAAAAAATCAAATGGGAATAAATTTTTGTCATTACTAATAAAATATATATTTATTATTTAATTATTAAATAATTCATATTGTCATGTGATAATTTGATCTTATTTTAAAATTTTAAATTAGATTTTTCATTGAAAATTTATAATAAAACATAATTAATGTAAATTAATCACAATTAATGCTAATTAGTAACAAGTTAATTAACATCGAGACTCAATTCTAGTAATAGAGACGAACAACTTTGAAACCATATATAATGAAATGTCCTTCCCACCCTTACCAGTGAAAGCCTCCCCCATCCTGACACCCTCTAATCCTTCAACGTCTTCCCTGGAGCATAGAGATCCCTCCTTTATGTGTTGAGCTGGAAACAAGCGGTGGGAGAAGAAATGAAGAATGCAATGACACGTTGAGCTGCTTCCCACCAGTAACGGAAGATGGGCAAGAGCGTAGTGAAGCCAGATATCCAAGTCTCAGAGATGGCACAAAGGCGTAGTGATCGACTCTTATGGGTTTCTAGAATGAGAGGCATGTAGCCTTCCCAGTAGTGAAGGAATGGATTATCCAAAGTTTTACTCTCAGAAGACAACTGGTTCTCTTTAAAATTTTAAACCAGGTGAATGCAACATAAATGCTAGAAGCTGGTCCATGGCATATATGGAACTAGCCCCTTTTCCTACAACATTGGAAAACAAGCATGAAGATGGAAAGAGTCACCCATGACCAGATTCCAGTGTGGATAAACCTTCACCAGGTTCCACTAGAATATTGGTGGCCTTAGCGCAGTGGCAAGTTACGTGGGAGCTCCCGTATGAATAGATAAGTTCTAGAAGTGATTTACTAAACTCTTGGAGTAGTTATGAAATCCGGTCAAATCTTAAAAAGAATTAAAGACTAATTTCTTGATTTCATTTCATAAAACAAAATGAGAAATTCAATATTAATTAACTAATAATCTAAATTTAATAAGGAATCAAAATAAATCAACTAAGTATTAAAATGAGAAAAACAACGATATTTAATTCCGATTCAAGAAAATGATCTCATTTAATTATAACTTTGATCATTAGTCTAAAAAAAATCATTTTCTCAATTTAAACAATTACCCCACAACCTAGTACGATAGTTATAATAAGTCTTAATTTTTCTTAAATTAATTTGTTTAAAATGAACGTTCAAACTAAAACTTAATATAAATTGATTGAGTATGATTGCATTATATATCAATTAAATGATAGTAATAAGCTTAATAAAAAATAGTAAACCCCAAATTAAATAATTGAGATAACTAAAATTATTCGATTTATTTTTTTGTTTCTCATAAATAAAATATGCAAATTCATAAATAATATATGCACTACTTGTATCAATCCCTAATAATTATGACTGATCGCCGAATTTTTAGATACCTATAAAATAATTAACATCAAGTCAATTTGATCAATCGATATTGATTACTCATGAAATAATAAAGAATACAAAACTAGAAATACTTGAATTAAAATAAAATATAGATTTATAACAAAACGTCACAAGGTTATAGCTAGAGTTTTGAATCCTTTTGAATCATAATATTTGGATTTAGCTATACATGGCTTTAGTTCCACCGTAAAAATATAAAAAAAGATAAAAGATGAAAAAAAACATAAAGAAAATTAAAAGAGAATTATGTAAAAGATGTGTGTGTTTTTTTCCCTCTTATTTCCTACCTCAAGCATATATCAATTTAATACATCAGTCATTCTTATAACAACTTCTCATCTTCTTTCATGTTATCTAAAAATATCCCTAAAAGCTAATACACATTAAAGGTTTAAGATAAAATAGCAATTGAGAGAACAAGCACTCATAAGATACATTTTTAAAATGAAAACATAACATCTCATCAATTCCATCAAAATAAAATAAAATAAGACTTGACAACTTCTTATAGATTTCACTCTATACACTCAAAATATTTAGCGTTTATTAAGGTCTCAAATCAAAACATAGTGAGTTATTTCCATAAGCTTACTCATGAATCAAAAGCACTTGATAAGGGTTATAATATGACTTAAGCAAAGGTATGGCAAAAGGAAGTTTTGAGGTTAAACAAGTTGAAGGAAACTACACAAACTTATGCAGAAAAGTTTTAACTCAAATCAATTCCAAAATTCACTTAGATTAAATAGCAACCTTTCAATCACCTCGTCTCTTTTCTTCTTTTTTCATGTTTTTTCATATTTTTTATTTTTCTAAACAAGAACATCATAAAGGTTTTTTTTACTATACTTCTCACCCATTTTGTAAAAATTGAAAAATCAAAATAACGCAACTTGAATAAACTAATTTAGTTTTCATGAAAATAGTCAAAATCTAATACAAATAAACTTTATGCAATTCCTTCAATTTAGGGGTTCAAAATTATTAAGGACATCAACAAAAAGAAGGGTAAAAGTTACTTGTAACAAGGTTAGTATTCAAGAAAAGTCAAAAGTCAAATTGGTTCTCTAGGGTAATGTTTTAAGAAAATAAAGCGGAAGTTAAATCAGTAAGATAAGAGGTTTAAGATTTAAAAAGTTCAACCGATATTAGACTGTCATAAAATTTGATAAAGATTAAATAAAATTAAATAATTCGAAATATGTTTGTCGTTTCCTATCTAAGAATTTGAATTTGAATTAAAAAAGATACTTTTAAATAAAAAATAATTGGTTTATTTTGGTTTATAATAACTTATTAATTTATAAAAGTTAACATATTAATTAATAAATTAATTGTTTTTAACAAGAGTTATTAAAATAAATCTAACCAGAAAGTTCAGCTCAAAACATTAATGGAATCTTTGTTGTTCATGATATGTAAGTGTTACCTAAAAAAATCCTATGTACTCCAGTCTAACTATGATCACTATTTTTCTAACGGACATTTACATGTTATGAACAACAAAATTCTATTAATGAAATCAACAAATTACTAATAAAATTAATATTGTAAACTCAACTGTTAATATTTTAAAAGGTTGGTCGCTTAATTAAAAAATTAAAATTTTGGACACTAGATTAAAAGATTTCAAAAGGTTGGACACTTTTGAAATGGTTATCCATACACAGTAATAAAGCGTATTAAATAATTTAAAAGAAAAAATAGATATGTATACTTGACGAACAAAATTTTAATACGTTTAATTTTTTGTTTATTTAAAATTAATTTTAAACATTTCAAAACATTAAAATTCAAATTAATTTTTTTGAAAAATTATAATTTATCTTATATTTTGATAAAATCATTAAGATTTGGAATGAAAATTTTAACTTTTTTTACCCAAAAAAAAAAAGGCCAAGTAACTTTCAAAAGGCTTAAGGATTAAAAATTCGGACATAGGCCTAATTTAATAAATGACTGATCAATTATGTTTTGACAGATTGAGATGTATTTAGTTGTTTGACTATGTCAAATCGCTAAAAATTGTATTTAGTAATTAATTATTTGGGTTGGCGGATTGAACTCAATCCGTTGTTTTTTAAAATGCTCCTATAAGGAGCGTTTTGCTCCAGTAGCTAAGAAATTAAGGAACGAAAAGAAGATTGTGCCCAAAAGTTATTACAAATTTCTCAAGTTGTTATCTTCTATTATTGCTTTCCCTTCACCAAAAACTAGTACCATAAACTTTACTGATAGGACTCTAAAAAAGAAGAAATAGAGGTAGAGATAGAGATAAAAACTATAATTTTTGCTAAAATTAGTTCTATAATTTATGATATTTTGATAAAGACATGATTTAACTTTGTCTCATAACTACTATGAAGTAGAATTTAACTTCTTGTAGGTATGATTTTAATCAATCTTCCTCTACATTTACATCTTGAGTATTCATTGGCGAGCTAAGATCTTGATAAGTTATTTTGAGGTTAAATTGCACCAAATCAAGTAAGTGTGGCCCATTTTTTGGTGAATACTCAGTAGCGAAGCTACAGCAATGGATTTGCCCACCCTCAAAAATTTTTTTTTTAAAGAATATATATATGCTGTATGCATATAGAGGTTGTCTTCCCCACCTAAAAGAATGTTGTTGCCCAATGCCCATGGTGAATTTGCCCAATGCCCCCCTGAAACAAATTCCTGGCTTCGCCACTGTGAATACTCCATGTTGTGATTGTAAATTTACTCAAGCTAGGCATATGGTGTGCCTCACTTCAGTTTTGACTTTGTGTTGATAAAAATGTGTGCTTTTCATGATATGCCTTTTAGATCAGCATGATGGTTTTTATACCTTAAATGTAACCAGCAAACAAAACGAATGTTGTCACAGTGATATCAATTCAAGCTTGACTCCTGACTTGAAGTCTTACAACAGCTATAATGAGAACGTTGATTGACAAAATCAACGCGGATATTTAGTGGATGTTGCCTAACAAATGCTTCTTATTTTTTTCTTCCAAAATTTCTGAACACGCAAAATCAAAACATAACTAATTGCAAATTGAAGCAAAAATAGAAAGGAAAAAGTTCCAGATTTGTGACCTAAAGTTGAAATCTTTTCGGTGCTTGGGTTTGGTAGATGGTAAGCATTTGTTTTGTTTTGTAGATATCAGCATTTAATGTTAAAACACAGAATGTATTTTATTAGAATTAAGTGTCCTGAAAAGGCAAAATAACTACCTACCCAAGATTGATCCTTATGCGACCAGCAGCTACCCTTATTAAACAATCGAAAGTGACAACTTACCTTCAACTTTATTACACGCTGACAAGTTGAAATGAGTTGGATCTTAGTAATTAAACAGTAAACTAATTTTGTATGCTTCATCGCGCAGGAGCACTTCAAGCCCCAATCTATGCGTGAACTGAATAACTAAAGCCCGCTTGAAAACTGTGGAATCTCATTCAGGCCAATTAGATATACTTTTAACTCTATTTTGAACCCAAAAAAACACAAACGAGTATACAGTTAATGTTGAACTGATTCTCTGGAGAAGAGAAGAGAAGAGAAGACAATCATGGATTCCAGCAACCGACTGTTCATGCAGAGACTTTTAGGGATTAAGTTGCAGAGACATTCCGTGCACCGACCCACAAGGACAGCATTAGGCGGTCCAAGGTTCTTACTAAATACAGTAGATGAAAAGGTCAAGTTTTTAGTAACACAAGTAATAAGAAACTGTCAAAAATCTTCTTATCTCAAGAATTAATCTAGACAGTTGGTGTATATAAGTTACAGTGTCCATTTCTCTTTTTGAATATTCACCTGATAGATAAAACATCTGCATCCCGCTGTTTTTCACCTAATAAAATCAATCATGGAGTGAAAATTTGGTTAACTTTGTAAAGAAGATTGATATTAGAACTAGTGACATAAATTGGACTACACGATAGCTGTGGTGTGCCTGTGGGGATGATAGTTAATGGAGGTTCCTGATAGTGAAAGTGGCACTTCAGCTTTCCAAGGACAGTTTAACGTGAATTTGGTGGAGAATGTTAGTTAAGAAAGCAAGCTCGTAAACCACCTCCGAAAAAGAAAGAAGCCTTAATGATATGTCTTGAAGATGATCAACAACCTTCCTGGTCAGGAATATTGCAGCAGAACTTGCTAGCTATGTACCAACTCCAGTAAATTGATTCTGAAGTTACTTATTACCCTATATTCAGAAAATCTTACGTATATAGTTTAATTTGAGTCCCAATTCATTATTTGAGCGGAATCTTTGGTTCAACTTAAACAATAGTAATGGTATGTCTCCTAATAAAAAATTCAACTTATTCATAAACCACAACAGAAGAACTTTTCATAGATAAGCTTTAAGTGCTAAGGAAGTGGCACATTATTGGCAGGAAAAGGGAGCTTTTGAGGTGGAATATGCATGCTTATGCTTACGGGGAAGTTTGCATACCACAGACATCTATCCTCATTTGTTGTTTCTTGAGAAGCTAACGACAACACAATTCTCATATCACATCGTTAGCTTTTCTTTCTTTTTGCTTTATTTATGGATGTTAAAAATGTAGCCAACAACACCCATCAAGATCAAATTTTCTATTAACTCCATGACAAGGATTGAGAATTCTGTTACACTACAAGAAGGTATTACTAAATGTAGTTTCCAGTTTTAATGTAATGGGAATTTTGAATTTCTGTTATACACTATTTATATCTATTTCCTATATAGTACAGTCTGGTTTGGGACATTGCCCCACCTACATCCCACTAGCAACCCATGATCTAGCCTTTCACAGCAGATTTCAGAATAATTTGTAAATGCAATAACTTGTTGCTTTCTCAACATCCCTGTAATTCTTATACAGGGCTTAAAGGGTTGCTCTTTTGCAACTATAATTTTAAAAGTTCACGTCACGGAAATAAATTCTTTGTAAAAATAATACATATATTATCATCATTATTATCATAATATTCAGTCCAAAGTTTCGCAATAAAGTAGGATCTAGGGAGGTCTGATAGTACGCAGCTTTATCCCTGTATAGTAGAGAGGCTATTTCCAGTAAACCCACATACAAATGTGACAATACAACATGTATCATAAGTACTAAATTTATTAATATGAATTAATTTAAATTCTTAATTTAATTCTAAAACTTATTCCTAATACTTAATTTGTGAATTATTAAGTAAATATGTACACCTCATACTTTGCTTATCTTTAAAGTTTTGTTTAATATGCATTAATATGGACATATTTTACATCAATTTGATTGTTTCTCTTACTAATTTTGTAATTTACAATTTTACCCTTTCTTCCACAAACGGTTGAGTTGACCTCCCCTACCCCTAATCCCACCAATGGCAATGCCCCACCTATGCTTGACATTTATTAATATGAAGATGTAGTTTTACAGAGTAAAACCAGGGGGTATGGTTTGACTTTTATGACCCCAAGCTCTATCATCCATATGACTTTACTTAGTTAATACTAGAGGAACAGTTAAACTTTGCTTAGCATCTGACGAACTTATAATTTAAGTCAATATGATAATCACAACTCGTTAACGTGGAATTTAGGGTAATACCTGTTTAATATAATCATCACATAGTTAGGATAGAAGGTAAGATTAGATTACGAATCATGTTAGCACATGCAGTGTCTGTCTCCTCGATTTTTCTACTGCCAACATACCGAGTGTCCACATATACTAACTATCAACTTTACGAAGAACAGCCGCCAGCTGGAACCTCTGTACGTAAATTTTGAGGTTTCCAGGAGGGCCTTTCTGACATTGGATTAAACTATCCTGTCCAATGACAAAAGTGCTTGCTTGGTCCATGTAGGGTGTGTCTGTGCATGGCACTTAAGAGGCCAAGAGAGCTGTGCACGGAGGAACAGACAAGCACCACCGAGTCAGCGAGCAATAAAGAAAAGACATTTAGAGATCCAGAGAGAAAAGGGTTTCTCTGGTTTGTGCTCACGTAGCTCCAAACTCCATTTTCAACAAAAAAATTTGGAGCTTGGGAGGAAAAAAAGAAAGAAGCACCTCTCGACAGTCAATGATTGTGAATCCCAGAATTCAATGCTCTTATTCTCAGGGATTCTGACATTTTTCTCTCTTGAAAATCACTTCTGTCTCTGCTTGCTGCGTCCTACCGAACGAATGAACTAAGCACTAAACATAAACGAAGCCTTAACACTAGTAGTAATTGCATGGAATCCCAACAGGTGAGTCACGAGTGCTAAATTATAGTAATTGTTTTAATGGGTTTCTCTAGATTTCCTGAAATGTATCTTTTTGCTCTCTTCTGGATTCCAGGTGAATCTGTTGACCCGTTAAAGAGTCCTACGAGGACAGGTGAACTACTGATTGTTTCTGTATATACGGACTGTAGAAGTTCTCTTTTCGTCTATTTCTTTCTTCTTCCGTGTCTGTGGCTTGTTACTTGTTCAAATTTTTGGTTTTATTTTGCTTTGAAAAGCCAGTCAAGACGCATAAGGAATAATCCATACTAAAGTTTTTTTGTATGTACTTTTTTGCTTTTGCTTTTTCTTTAATGGCAGTTGAAACGGTTTCTTGCTGCTGCTAGTTCAAGATCTAAAATGGTGCTATGCTGGTTCTTAACTAGTTCTCGTGAGGGAGAAGCATTTGATCCTGGTCTTAACCAGCAATTTTATTAATCAGTTCGGTGTTCTCCAGTTTCTAGCTTTGCATAACTAATTATTTTCATTGGACACTGCATAATTTTCACAAATGCAAGAGGAGAAACGTACTGCAACTTCGATGTCCTCTGGTTGCTGAAGCGATTGGCTTAGGAGAGGTAAACAACAATCGATATTGCCAACGTTGACGATGCTGATTTAATTCTGTAATCGTTGGCCTAGTAGTTTATCGTCCCATAATAGGTAGTCAAAAATTCGACTCTTTGTTACTTTTCCCAATTCCTGGAGCCTGAAACCGGAGTAAAACAAACTTCGCTTCTGTTTGGAGTCCTTTCTTTATTTAGTTATAGCAAGAGAAAGCATGTGATTAAGGGGGATTTGGATTTTGGAGTTCTTTGATGTTAGCTTTTGATATTTGCAGGATTTGGATTGGTTGTGCTGTGGAGAATGGCTTCATGGGAACATATTGGGGAGATTGCGAATGTCGTCCAGCTTACTGGTTTGGATGCTGTGCGGCTAATAGGATTGATTGTAAAAGCTTCCCATACAGCAAGAATGCACAAGAAAAATTGTAGGCAGTTTGCGCAGCATTTGAAGCTGATTGGGAACTTGCTCGAGCAGCTCAAGTTATCAGAGCTCAAGAGGTATCCAGAAACTCGGGAGCCATTGGAGCAGCTTGAGGATGCCCTCAGGAAAGCATATGTTTTGGTGCAGAGTTGTCAGGATAGGAGTTATCTCTACTTGATGGCCATGGGGTGGAACATCGTGTACCAATTCAGGAAGGCACAGAATGAGATTGAACGATATTTGCGCCTTGTTCCCCTGATTACTCTGGTCGACAATGCTCGAGTTCGGGTATCAAATTTCTTGTCCTTATTTTGGATATTAAACTATACTTGCTTGGATTTTTATATTTGTTTCTGTTTTCCATATTCTTCTTGCTGCAAATATATAAGCATTTTCTTTGTTACACAATCACATTTTTGTTAAAAAAATAATGAATCCTGAATTCATATAGATTTCATGAAGTATCACTTTGGTCTTACCGTTTGCATTGTCATTCGGAGGGTCATTGATCTATTCAGAGAAAGATCACTGAAGAGTTACCACTGTAGTCTCGTCTTAATTTCGTTCACATATTTCAGGCAAAATTATTAAACTGAGACTTGCAATGTATGTCAATTCCTACTATCATTTTGATGTTTGGAACTCATAATTGGCATTTGATGGGAATATCCAAGAGTCTCCAGGGGTTATAATTCATCAATTTGGAACATGGCTACTTTGTTTTTAATCGCCAGCCCCCTAAAAACTTTCTTAAGTGATGAAAAATACAAACTTTCATTTTTCTTTGTTTGACTGCAGACCTAGGCTCAAGAATGTAATTTGCTTCAACTTATGCATATTTTCGATACCTGATTAAAGATTGACAATGATTTGAATGCTCATCTACAGGAGAGGCTGGAAGACATAGAAAAACATCAGTGTGAGTACACGCTTGATGAAGAGGACAGAAGGGTGCAAGATGTCATCTTAAAACCAGAACCCTCAAAAGATCACACAACAGTGTTGAAAAAAACTCTTTCATGTTCCTATCCAAACTTATGTTTTAATGAAGCTCTTAAAAAAGAAAATGAGAAGCTTCAGCTTGAACTACAACATTCACAAGCTAATTTGGATGTGAATCAATGTGAATTTATTCAGCATTTGATCGAGGTCACAGAGACGATGGCTACAAATTATATTCCTGAAAAGATCTCACCTAAAAAGGGTTCCAAAAAACTGGAGTCTAATTACTCAGATGCTGGTCAGAAATACCGATCACCCGATGAAATCTATCATAAGAAGAGTGATTCTCCTGTGAGTTCAAGGTTAGAAATCTTTTGGAATCATTTTTCTAAATGAGAAACTTCAGTTTGGTGGCATTATTGTTTCAGGTCATGAAAATCTTGTATCAGTTATATGGAGACAAACCCGTTATGATATATATCCAAGAAATTGGTTGTTCTAAAACCTTGAAAATCGTTACTGTACCAGGTTTGATATGCTAAAATGACTTGGCCTGCTTTCAGTTTCTTTTACATTTCGTCCTGCCTAAGGATTGCTATGAAGATCACTTGGATTACATTCAACTCATGACCTTGATGGGTTCTAAACAAGGTTTTTCAAGAAGTCTGATGATATGCTTCTCTTTACAGAAACAACTCCTCAGTCTCATCAGGACAAGAACTTCTGTCAAGTAGAGGTTCATATCAGGATGAAGAATGGCATACCGATTTACTTGGGTGTTGTTCTGAACCTTCTCTATGTATGGCTCCTAAAACCCGTTTGGTTTTGTTCCCTATTAGCAACTATTTGCCCAAAATAATGATTTTTGATGATTCATTTTTTCCTAAACAGTCAGAACATGCTTCTGTTTTGTGTTTCATTATATTGTTATCCTTACTTCGCAAAATCAACCTCCTGATTGAATGCCGTCCTTTCATTTCTAACACAGTATGTCGGCACGTGCAGTCTCATTTTCTGCTGTGAATTAAAGTGAAAAAGAATAGCTAATAAGTCCCATTTTGCTAATTTTGTCAAATAGTACAGCGTCTCTTGCTCGGTGCAACTTTTAGCAAGCATCAAATGTTCTGATTGAAGATACGAATTTGATATCTTCAGGAGATTTAAACTAGTGTCTAGGCTGCAGCTGAAACGTGGATCTAGTAGTGTAGAAATGTCATGAAGAATAAATGTTTTCTTAATGATATTTCCTAAGAATATCAGGATCTACTATTACATCACATGATTTACACCTCGGGTACTTGTCATTCTTATAGCCTCCTTTCAATCCGCAGGTCTAAAGACTTTCTTTTATCCTTGTGGTACGCTCTCCAAGATTGCTACCGTAGCAAATAATAGACACATATGTAAGTGACTATGTTTATACCCGCAATCAATGATTTTTTATTCATTGCTGCATTTTATAATTGAAGTTGGGGTAGTCTGGATAATTGGTTTATGGAACCTCTGTAGGACTACTTTGAAGAGTAAACAAAAGTAAGACATTAGTTGAGGTTATTCGGGATGGATGTAGATGCAACATAGGGGATGGGGATTGGGATATGGTTGTAGATCAATGAATTATTTTCCTCTTAAATCTTCAATGGAAGGATATTCATGCTTTGATATCATGTCAAGCTTATATAGTCCATTTCTACAATCTTCAGCTTCAGCTGAAGCATGCAATGAATTGATGGCCTATTCATTGATACTGTCGTGTTGCTGCTACACTTGCTGCATTCGGAGGAAGCTTCGCAGAATGTTCAATATCCCGGTAATTATTCTAGCTGTTTGATTAAATTTTTTTTTTCCCTGCTCTGAATCCTGGTACTGGTGTTTTGCTGAACTGTTTTCTTGAACAGGGTGGCTTTGTTGATGATTTCCTCTCACATCTGATGTGCTGTTGCTGTGCACTTGTGCAAGAATGGCGAGAAGTGGAGATTCGTGGTGCCTATGGTACGTATCACCAAGAATATATTCTTTACCTTAGAAGTTTCATACTTCCCTTACAACAACACCTTCTTCCTTGCTTGTCCGTCTTGATGGTCCTTTCCCGTGTCAAATTTATTGTTTTCTTTCGCATATATAATGGTACTTTGTTCTTTGTGAATAAGCAATTATGTTGCTTTGTTAATATAACTTCAGAATCGTGCAGGTATGGAGAAAACCAAAACGAGTCCACCAACTTCACAGTTCATGGAGAGTCCTAAGTGATAGGTTTACTTGGGCAGAAAATATTACATACCTTGGAAGCTAAATACAGAGGTAACAGCCAGCAGTTATGTAAAGGTTGTAATATAATGGAACAATTTTCTTTACTTTTTCACTGGGAATTACCCTTCTTGTAAATTAGCTTGTTATTGCTTGCTTTTCAGCAAATTGAATGATAGTGCCGATGATGATGAACTATTTCCTAAAACCACTAATTCTAGAGAATTAACAAACAAGTTTGGGTGTGGATGCCTCCCGCAAGGGACCTACCCGGCTCGAGCGGGGATTAGTCTGGGTGTGGATGATTTAAAGGTGCCTTCCCATAGTTGAGACCTTCTTAGAACACCTCGTAGGCAACAAAAAAAAAAAAACAAGCCAACATATAAATTTGAGTTGATGCTAATTTGTAAATTTGAAAGCATGATTGTTATATTTCTTTTTAGTTTTTCGTTTATATGTGCTTAAAATAAGGTATAAATCCGTTGAAGTTGATATAGACTGAACATAACCACACAGATAATTTAAAATACAAAATAAAGTAATTAAACTAACATATAATGTTAGTTTAGTTTTGTCACTACAAATCAATATGTAGGATATGTTAAAGTATGTGTTCATGCATGCAAAAAAGTAGTAAGATCTACTATCTAAGACATGGATCTGTATCCATATGTAGGACATGTTCGCAACCGACAACCTTGTCTTTAAATGCATTTTTGGTGAATTTCAGACTTTGGAAAGGTTATAGAATTTATTATAGTCAATTTTAATTTAGGTTGAGTTTGATAAATGGCAAGTTGCGTAAAACTATACTAGTTAAAATTTACATTTAATTAAAATTTTATAAACTTAATCTATATATATATATATATATATGAAATCTTTAATCTTTATAAAGTGGAGTTTTGGGTTTAATAGTAAAATTGGTCGCTTTTGGCTCTTAAGGATTGAGCTATACTCAATTGGTCAAATCTTGTTAAACTATTTCCCAACAATTGGTATCATAAAGTAGTTGAGATGACAATAACTTGAATTATAAGGTTTTGAATTGGAGAAGTTTAATGGAAATAAGAATTTCAAATAATAGCAACAAAGGATGAATAATTTGTTGGCATAATAATGTATTCTGAATGGGCTAAGCAGTTGAAAGATATAAATGAGCTGTTGACAAAAAAGGAGTTACAAGTGTAAGCCTCTAGAACCATTCAGTTTTGTCTAACATACGAGGTTATGTACCATATCATAGAGATTGCATTTTCTATAGAGATCATATTGAAATCCCTCTTAAACAATTTGTATATAAAGTAGAGTGATATAACTCTCACTAGCATAACTAGTGAGATTTAATGCTAATATGAATAGGACTATTGGTTGTTTTATGAAGACAAACTTGATTCAAGAATGGACTCAAAATTAACATAGTTTATAGCTTTTTCTCTTCTTGTTTTTTCTTCTTCATAATGTTAGAATTTGAGTGTATTCCTTCTCTCATCATAATCTATTTCTTCCGCCTTAGAGCCAAAGCTAAGGGTTCGCTTTTAGTTCCATAGAAAAATCAAGTTCTTACCTTTTTACCATACTTGTGCCAACGTCTATGTCATGCCCCAAAAGATAGTTTTAAGCCAAATCCTCTAACAGAAAGAACTAAAGTATATGATATGAATCACCATGATCATATAAAAGATATGGTTGAGTGTGATAAGATTTGATCACTACTAATAAGCAAGATAAAATCCCAAGACAATTGAGAACCTAAATCAAGAGTTTCTTTAAAAATAGAACGAGAATTTCTAGTGTATTAGATTGATCATTAATAGTAATATCCCTAATTACATCAATAAAAAATCCTTTTATAAGCATAAAATCCTAAAAGAGTTTTAAAAGGAAATAAATTATGATATAATAAAAATCTTATGCAACTAAACTTACAGTCTAGTGCTTGTCTAAGAAGCGCTAACATTGATTATATTCTGGAACTTTATAAGTGCTTTTTATAAACAAGTTTGATACCAGTTATAAGGATCACTTTGGTTTTGGTTTACTTTTGTTTTCCCTCATCTATAAAACCAACACAAAACTAATGCGTTACACTAATTTGACTTTAGCTAATTACATTTTGCTTTTCAACTTCTAAAAAGTAGCGAAAATATTGACATTTGTCTCCAACACAATATTGGCACCAATTATGTTCTTCTAAATCTTGCTCCTATACTTCAATCAATATTATAGGCTCGACTTTCATCTCTTGAAGTAGAAAAGGTTCATTTTTTGTGTAAAGATCTACTATTAGATCATTTGAGAGTTTCTTTAGTCTTGTTTTCTTTACTCCTTAGCAATGGTCCTCTAACGTTCTTTATGAATCTCCAACAATTTTTAGAGCTTAAGTAATAGATGTTTGATTCCCATCATTTTCTCTCTCTTTAAAACAATTCTCCAAATTAACGTCTTTGTCTACAAAATCAAAATGAGATAAATTACTAACATTAAAAGTAGTATAAATACTAACATTAAATGTAGTATAAATACTATACTCACTTGGCAAGTTAATCTTGTAAGTGTTGTTGATAACTCTTTTATGACTTCCACCTCCTCTTAGTTGTATCTTAGACTTGTGTTTGTTTGGAAACTACTCTTTCCTTAGTTGTATCCAAACCTAATCTTTGGGTTCAATTATCACTTCTTCTCCACTTGTTAGTTTGCTTAATGTAATATTATATCATCTTCTTAATGTTCACGCTTGCTTTTTTATGAAGCTTTGTCAATTCAATTTTTTTTTACCATCTAAGGTATCTTTTCTTACCTAAAGAAATAAGTACAAAATCTAAAGGAGATATTGAGGTAAATCCATAATTAATCTCTAAAGGATAATAATCAATTATAATATGGACAATCCTATTATAAGAAATTCAATAAAAGGCAAAGTTTCTTCCTAAGTTCTAATATTCTTATTAACAATAGCACCTAATAAAGCATTTAGAGTTCTATTAACTACCTTAGTTTGATTATGATGATAAGTTGTAAAAAAAATGCTCAACTTTCCCTATAAATTCTTTTGAAAGTAACTTAAGAACTTTACATCAATATCCAAAACAATGGTTCTAAGAGCTCCATATAATATAATATTCTCTTTTAAAAATAATTCATCAATGTAAGATGCATCATTAGTTTTATGAAATACAATAAAATGAATCATTTTAGAAAACCTATTTATCATTACAAAGACTGAAACTTACCATTTCTTGACTTGGGTAAACCTAAAATAAAATTCGTCAGGAGATCTACCCATATTTCACTAGGTATAGGTAAAGGTGTTTATGATTTATAGGTTATACTTTAAATTTGACATGCCTATATGTAAAACATCTTTCACACACTCCCGTTACATCTCTCCTGGTCAAAATAAATTCCACTTAAAATTTTAGTAGTCTTTTTAACTCAAAAGTATCCCGTTATGCCTCCTTTATGTGATTCTCTTATAAGTAGCTCCTTTAAAAAACTATTAAGCGCGCATAATCGATTATCCCCAAACAAATATCCTTCATGCATATAGAACTTTCTAAATACAAAATGCCCAAATGCTTTAAACTCACTATCAAAATTAGGATCAACAACAAATAAATCTCTAATATGCATAAAAACCATCAATTTAGTATGTAAAGAACTTAACAAAATATGTCTCCTAGATAATGTGTTAATAACTATGTTTTCCTTATCTTATTTATACTTCACCAACTAAGAAAAATTATCAATGAACTCTATCCATTTAACATGTCTCTTACTCAATTTACTTTGATCTCAAATATATTTTAATGAATCATGATCTTTATGTATCATAAACTTCTTAAGCCATAAATAATGTTGTTATATCTGTAAGCTCTCACTGATGCATACATCTCCTTATCATAAGTTGGGTAGTTCAAGGTTGAGCTACTAAATTTCTCATTAAAATATGTTATTATTTTTCTATCTTGCATCAAGATCTCCTTAATTCCTATACTCGAAGCATCACACTCAATTTTAAAAGGGTTGACAAAGTTAGATAAAGCTAATAAAGATGAACTTAACTTCACTTTCAACAAGTTAAAAGGTTTCTCTGGATCATTATTCCATTTAAATTTGACACTCTTTTTCACTATCTCAGCCAAAGGTGTCGTAATTATGTGAAGATCCTTAACAAAACTCTCATAAAAACTAGCCAAACTATAAAAAACTCATAAATTCACTTACTATTTTTGGTGTTAACCACTCTAAGCTCTCACTTTCTCCTTATTAGGTTATATAACTAAGAAATATAACCTATTAGGTTGAAAAAAACACTTCTTCAAAATTGAAAATAGTTTTTCTTGCCTAAGAACATGTAAAACCTTTCTTGAATGCTCAATATATTCATCTAAGATCTTAATATAGATAATAATGTCATCAAAATACACAACTACAAATTCCATAAGAATTTATGTAAAATATGGTCCATTAATCTTATAAAAGTACTAAGTGCATTAGTTAAATCAAAAGGTATTACTAATCACTCATACAAACTATATTTAGCCTTAAAAGTAGTTTTTCATTCACCACCTCTCTAATCTTAATTTGATAGTAACGAGAGTTTATATTAGTTTTAGAGAATAAGCATGCACTATATAACTTATCAAGCATATCATCTAATATGAGAATAGGATCTTTATATTTTATAATTATTTTATTAATGGTGAAATAATTTACACACATTCTTCATAATCCATCCTTCTTCGGTACTAATAAAAGAGGGACGATATAAAGGCTTAAGCTCTCTCTCACGTAGCCCTTCTTCAAAAGTTTTTTCACTTGCTTTTGTATTTTTTTCTCTTCTGGATTAATTCTATATGTGGGCCAATTTAAAATTTGAATCTAAAAATAAAGTTGATTTGGTGTTCAATTTGTTTTGTAGGTGGTAATTCATTCATAATATCTTCTTAAAAAAGATCATCAAATTCTTGTAAAAAAACTACAATACAATTAGTCAAAGCAACATCAGTATCAATATTATAAGAAAGAAAATATTCTTTGTAAATAAGAAAAAATATTTGACACTTAACCAAGAATGCATCTCTCACATCCCCCACTCTCACTATAAAACTCATTCTTGTTCCTCACATTTATATATTATCTTTGTGTTGCCCAAAGTGTTTAATTTATCCTTAGGTGTTTGCTCTTGTTTCTTTCCCTTTAATCTCTCTTGCTCACTCTCATAAATCTTGAGTTGATCTTCATAAAAAAAATGAAACAAGGCTGATCTATTTCCATTCATAGTAAGAGAAATATATGTTCTTACACCTATTATATATAGCTCTCCTTTCATATTACCAAAGACTCCTCAAAAGAATGTGACCCATTTACACAGGAATCACATCATATTGCACCTTATCCTTGTACCTACTAATTTAGAAATAAAAACTAGAACTTGTGTTGTTACCCTAACTTTTACACTCTCATTCAACAGTTGTATTTTGCATGGTTCAAAGTGTTTCATAGTTGACAGTCTCAACTTCTCCACTAATCCTACACTAGTAACATTTGAACAACTCCCTCTATCTATGGTCATAGGATAAACATGATCCTTAATGGAACACCATATAAGGAAGAGACTATCATGTTGTTCATTTACATCATCTTCTATCACATACATATTCAATTCCTTGCTGGTGACCAACATTCTTCCCTTTTCAGGCCTCTCAATACACTTATCTTTACTAGCATCCTCTAAACTAAGCATATCCTCATCTGCCTCTTTTTCACTCTCAGATATGTAATCTTCATCCTTATTTAACATCATCATTCTCTTGTTGGGATATTATGAAGTTATATATCTTATCCCTAAGTATTTAAATCACTTGATATCTTGATTCTTAATTGTTAAAGAGGAATCACTTAGCTTTCCCTCTTTTGATGTATGCACTTCAAATTTGGTTACTTCATACTTTATTTTTAAAACTTTGTCTTCCTTTCTATTTCATAGTTTGATCCAAGATGAAGAATCTGCGCTAGAAATACCAAAACAATTAACTTTTTTTTAGTTGTCTTTTTATGATTATGGTCAGGTATATCACATCCTCCAACTTCATGTAATGTTGTAGCTTGAAATAATTTTAGGTTTAGTTCATAAACAAAATAAGCCATTATTGCTTTATGATCTCCTTTACATTTTTCCTTAATTATGACAACCTTTATCTCTTTGTGGTATTTCTCTGCACTCTTAAAACCTTACGTTAATGTTTGTAACCTCTGGTAAATATTTCTATAGCACGAACTTAACATATGCTTCTACATCACCATTTTTATCTCCTCTCATATAATCACTAAATTGTATGGCTGTTAATTTAACCTCGTTTTGTCTTAAAAAGTTGTAATAGTCAAACACTAACTGTATACATTTTTTTCAATATAAATAGGCATTAAAGTCTATCTTCCTTATTGAGAGAGTTTTTGTCTGGAAAGAGGGTTTTTGTTTGGTTCAATTGAGAGAGGATTCATTTCAGGTCCCCTAGATCGTGGGCGGTTCTTGGGTCCTCTTGAAAAGGGTAGTCTTATCAGTTTCAGAGGAGTTTTTCTCATGGAGGCTTTGCTTTTAAACGTAGATCAGGTTAGAGGTTATAGATTAGAGTTTTGCAAAGAGCAATATCAAAAACGATATCATGGGATAGAACTCAATTGTTGCTCCAATAAAAGGTATGGGGAAAGAACCAGATTGGATAATCAATCCAAATAAACACAACGAGAATTTGATAGTAAGTAGTATTAACTTGAGCAATGATGGTAGTTTAGAGGACAATGATTCTTTGGAGAGTCAAAATCTGCATTAGGCTCAAGGCAAAGCAGGGGAGGATCATGTTCATGTTGTTGTTTCCGATGAGCATGGATGGGTCTTCGTCGGGATTTATGATGGAAGATAGAAATGAAGTGAACCTTTTAATTATTTTCAAAGATTTCGTGCGTCTGGGAAGAGGAAGATCGAAAGATATGATTTAATCTTCTTAAAATGACGTCATTTTAGTATCATAATGAAACGACGTCATTGCAATAATCTGACATGTCTAACTAATGAGGGTCTTCTGGACACATGGTATTGCCACGTCAGTAAAGATAATGATAGCACTAACGTTGGACTAGAATTGAAAAAATTGAAAGTTTGAGCATTTTATTGTTACTTTTTAAAGTTCAGGCTATAATTGAAAAATTAATGAAAGTTTGGGATTTTTTTTTTGTAATTAACCCTAAAAGGTAATATCATCATCTTAATATTACTCGTATTGTTCTCTACCCTTTCTTCACACCCTCTTTCATTGCTTAAACCAAAATTTACCTCCTTGTTTTCTCCTTCTAACTTCTCTTCCATCTCTTTCTCCTATACCACTCCTTAGATTTAACACTTCTAATTAGTTGACAGCATTATCCACTTTATCATAAACTTTAAAGTCATCCATCTAACAAGTATAGGTAGGTTATGTTGAATATTAGCTATGACAGCTTTATGTTTCTGTAACTTATCCCTGACATCATCAAATTGTCTATGAGTTGCTTATATTGAGCGTATATTACATTCATGATAATCTTCTAATTCATTCATGATAAGCTCCTGATTCATCCTTATCCTTTCATACTCACTTGCTTTATTGTTTTTAGATGAATTAATTGCTTCAATTTTGAGTCATAATGAAAATGTAAGAAAAATATTATTAGTAAAAGAACACACTCACGTATTTCTCAAAATGAAGGTTCTTTGCATATTCGTTAATCGATATTGAAAAAGCTAATATTAAATAATACAGGTTCCAACCAATGTTTAATGATAATAAAACATAAGCACTATTAATTAGTTTTATTTTTTTTTATAAAAGTAATATGAGAGCAAATTGTAGACATGTATAAATCAATAGATGTTTCGTGAAGTTACTTAGGAAAAGTTAACGTATGTATCATTTGAAGTGAAGATAAAAGTGAAGGAAAAAGAAGATGAAGGCATATCAAAGTTATTAATATTTTGTAATTTTTGTTGTATGTTTACTTAGTCACTTTGGTAATCTTAAAAGCTCATCATACATGACCATTTTATTTTTAATTCATTGCATAAGTCTTTTCCATTATCAAGAGGAATTAAAATTTTTAGTTCCTCTTAAACCTTAAAACACTCTTTAGGAATATTTTGAAAAGTGTTTAAGTCATAATTGTATAAGGTAAATTAATTTTAAATACTTGAAGTTGTTAAAACCATGATTTTGGAGGAATTGACTAATATGGATTAATAGTCAGTTAAGATCAGTTAAAGTTATCAAATCTAATGTATCAAGAGTTTGTAGCATTATTGGTTAACATATTGGTCAACTGATGTGCCACATTAGTCGACCAATAGAACCTAGTGATTAATTAATATGTAATCACTAGTAAATATTGTACATTTAATGCACATTGGTTGATTAATGTGCTATATTGGTTGAACATTTCGAGTCCCAAAACTCTATAAATATATATATTCTCATTAGTTTTTGCTTGGGAGAGCTTTCAGGTGTCTTATATACACATTTGTAAGTTCTCTTCAAGCATTTGATCATTCATTATGCCATTTTTGAGTGAGTAAGTCACTTATTGTTACCAAGGTGATTAAAGTGAAATACTTTAAGCTATAAAGTGCTTTTGGGTTGGATTTAGGTTAACAAAGTGATCAAGAAAGGCTCTTTTGAGTTGTAAATTTATTTGTGAATGGGGTTACTCTTTAACTTAGACAAAAATCGTAAGAAGAGTTGTTCTTTACTTGTGAAAAAATAAGATTATTGTAAGAAGGTTCCTTTTTGCTTTGTTGAAAGAAGAGAATTAATGAAAATTCTAGGAAGGGCCTTAAAGAGTAGACATAGGCAAGAGTTATTTATCGAATAATTATAAATTGGTTTACCTTTCTCTTGCTTGTCCTTTTTATATTATTAGTTAATTATTTTCTTGATTTACTTTAAATAATCGCTTTATTGTTTCTAAATTAGTTCATTGGTTCAAAAATACTTAATCTAGAACAATAGAAAAAGTAAGAACAACTAGTAAGCATAATGTATATAATATTTAGAATACCTTGTCCATGTTATAGAAGTATTAACAATCCTTACTTGTAAGGATAATACAATTGTCAGCTCCTTGTGTATGCTTTGAATGAGTCTTTTTAGGAAATTCCATTAGCTTAACATTTTTAATGAATTTGAGATGAATGTTAATTTTCTTTCCTTTGATCAAAGATCAAAAAACAAGAACCTAAGGGCAATATATTTTTAACAGAAGGGCAATATATTTTTAACAGATCTTAAGATGGCAAGAACACTAAAGGAAATTGAATGTATAAGAAGAAAAACATAAGAATATTGAACTGTGAATAAATGAATTCAAGAATAGACATGAATATAGAAGATTGCTCTAATACCAAATTTGGGAACAATTCTTAATAATACAAATAGTGAGATTCGATACTGATATGAATAAGACTAAGGGATTTTTCTATTAAGACAAGTTTGATTTAAGAATGAACTCAAAATTGACACAAAAAGTAAAATGACATGAATAACTACACCATAGGATTAGGAGTGATAAGATTCTAAGATTTGATCATCACTAGCAAGCTAGATAAGGTCACAAGTTATTAAAGAACATAAAATAAGAGTTATTTCTTAAAACAAGTACGCAGAAATCTCTCCAAATGTATCTGATTGATCAATAATAGTAATATCCTTAATTATATTAATAAAAAAGTTTTTTAAAGGTATTAAACCCTAAGAACTAAAGTCCTAAAAGGAAATAACATTATGAAATAATAAAACCATAAGTAACTAAACTATGAGTCCAATGCTTGTTCAGGAAACATACTAAAGCCAAGTTTGTTATGAAACTTTATAAGTTCTTTCTATGGACGAGTACCATACCTATCACAAGGAACACTCTGGTGCCAATTTGCTTATGTTTCTCTATCTATAAAAATAGCACTTGACTGACACTTGACACTAGCATTGTAGCGCCCCCTTACCATAGAGTACCCACCGGAACGCCCGTAGGTCCTTCCGGTACGTATCCTACGATAAGAGACCACTACTGACAACCACCACTAAACTCCCCATGGCATCACAGTCATAAAGCAGTAATAAGAAATTGACGACTTTTTAAAACTAAACTGTAATGCATTGCATTTACTCAAAATTCAGAAATTTACAAACTGTCAGGATTTTCAGTCTGTACATTTTCCCAAAATACTGTACACTAAGTACTATACAAGAAAACACAAAACAGGTCTATCTATCAGTCTCCAAAAGAAAGCCCAGCTGACCGACCTTTGAGCCATTGCCTCTCTCGCCAATCCACAGTATACGGCTCTACAGTCCTGAGGGAGCTATCTGTCTATGCTCACACCTGAAAAATAGATTGCAATTTTGGATGAGTTTGCGAACTCAATGAGAAACCATCATCGATGGTTCTCTCAATTCATGCATCACATAAGCATGATTCAATAA
>JAOTBA010000205.1:9430429-9447343 GCA_025629845.1 Erythroxylum squamatum
GAATACACAATTCAACCCCCCCTTCTTGTGCATTTTGTATATCGAATATTAAGTCTATACTAACGTGTGATTTACTTCATCAGTATTCTGGTTGTAGTTCATCGACCTATACTCCTTCTACTTTTCCTTTTATACCACACCTTACCTCCACGTATATATCTTTTTGGTAGATGTTTCAAATATTTAGGAACCTCAATCTTATCATCAAGCTAAATCTAATGTACATTGGATAAGAGCTATGCAGCAGGAGTTAGCTGCACTGGAATCCAATCAAACTTGGATTTTAACTCCTTTACCAAATGGTAAGAAGGTCATTGGTTCCAGGTGGATTCATAAGGTGAAGCTTAAGCCTGGTGGGACTATTGACTGTTATAAGGCTAGGTTAGTAGCAAAAAGATATCATCAAATTGAAGGAATTGACTTTATTGATAGTTTTTCACCAGTTGCTAAAACAGTAACTGTTCGTTTATTACTAGCTATTGCAACACATTTTTCTTGGCCTATACATCAGTTAGATGTGAATAATGCATTTTTGCATAGCTTTCTTGATGAGGAAGTGTACATGACACCTCCGGATGGGTATACTAAGGCTGGACCTAATGAAGTTTACAAGTTGAATCGGTCCTTGTATAGCTTAAAGCAAGCCTCACGATATTGGAATTGTGAATTTACTAAACACTTGCTTTCTTATGGTTCTATGCAATCACAGCATGATCATTGCTTGTTTACCAAATCCACTGGTTTTATTTTTGTTGCACTTCTTATCTATGTGGATGACATTTTGTTGACTGGACCATCTGAAGTTGTCTTAAGTGATGTTAAAAGTTTTTGCATACTGCTTTTACCATTAAGTATCTTGGCCCAGCTAAATATTTCCTTGGTTTAGAGATTGCTAGATCATCTACTAGTTTATATGTTAATCAGAAGAAGTTTGTTTTGGATATTCTATCTAATTCGGGTTTGACTAGAGCAAAACCGGTTTCTACACTACTGCCTAAAGGCTTACAATTAACTGACAAATCTGGTCAATTACTAGATGATGTAGGATAGTATCGAAGGTTAATTATTAGGCTACTGGATTTGGGATTTACTTGGCCTGACATTACTTTTGCAGCTCAACAATTAAGTCAGTTCCTTAATGCTCCTTTTAAAGGTCATTGGGATGTTGTTGTTCACTTGTTGAAATATTTCAAGGGTTGTCCTTCTAAAGGTTTATTTTTTCCTACTTCCACTGCATCTTTTGTTTCTCCTGTATCACCTTTATTTTCACTTGTGGCTTATTGTGATGCTGATTGGGGATCATGCTTAACGACTCGAAGATTTATTTCTGGTTTCTATGTTTTCTTGGGTTCTTCTATAGTTTCTTGGAAGACTAAAAAATAGCCCACAGTTTCTAGATCTTTTGCTGAAGCAGAGTATTGCAGCATGGCTTCCACTGTGTGTGAATTGTTATGGATTTCTTATGTTTTGCATGATTTACAGATTTCTTTTACTTCACCTATTCCTTTATGGTGTGATAACAAGGCTGCCATACATATTATTGCTAATCCGATTTTTCATGAACGCACAAAACATCTTGATATTGACTGTCATGTAGTTCGTGATCAATACAAGCTAGGTTTTGTTGCTCCTACTCGTATTTCTTCCGAGGACCAGTTAGCAGATCTTTTTACCAAGGCTTTGGCAGCCCCAGCTTTTGCTTCTCTTCTGTCCAAGTTGGGTTTGGTTGATGTCCACCAAACTCCAACTTGAAAGGGAGATGTTAACTTTATGTAACTTTATGTATAGCTTTTATAAACAGATGTGTATTATTTATTTACGTAAAGTGTAGTCGTTTTGTTAACTTACGTTAGCCTTTGCTTTTGTTTTAGTTGTTTTGTATATAAGGAAAATCTTGCTTATGGAAGACCTGAGTTGAAATAAAGAAAGTCAGTTCTTATTTAGCTTCTTTTTTCCAATTAAAGCAACGACTTCAGCATGCATAATAAAAATAGTTTCACAATCAAGCTTTTCATTGCAGGTTGGGTGGGGTTAGACGTGGAAAGGAAAATGTCACCTTTATTTCCCTTACAAGGGGAAAAACTGATGATAAATACATATAGTTTCGGAATGATTGACTTGATTATATGGAAGTGTTCTTCATGGCTGCATGATGATTCATTATGTATCTTGTGCTGCATGTCTGGATTGGCTATGTTAATGAGCTAAAACGAGGATCGCTGTTGACTGGTACCAGTACCGTTGGATTTTTGACCTGTTGATGGTGATTGTAGCCATTAATATGTCTTGGAGAATCAGACTATCCATTTTAGTAGCTCTGTATGTTGATTTTGACCTGCAGGCTTTGTATTAAATGAAGGAATGAAGTTTGAATCAAGATAGTGCGGTATTTTACTAATTTCATTTGAAGATCAAGTGTAATACTCATGTTTAGGTGCAACAGCTTTTCGGTTGAACGCTCTAAATCGGCTGCCCAAATCTACCAACTCTTCCAAACTACTCAAAATTAACACAAATCAACTAAAATGAACCACCAGTAGCACGATTCTATCTGCTTAAATCCATTCACTAGAGATTTAATAGAAATCTAAGTTACACGTTCGTAAAGACCAAATGGCTTTCAGCAATTTGATTTCCTTTTTCTACAGCTTCATGGGTCTAATCCAGCAGCCACGGAATAAAGATGGAACGTCTTACAAGATGATCACATTGGAAGTTTTGGAGGATGTCAAGGAAGGAGAGTCATTCCACTCAGCTCCAGGATCAAGCTCAGCAGAAAGACTACAGGTTGGTAATGAGCTTTGCTGTGTGTGCTTGTCACGGTTGAAGGTGGGACAGGAAACCAGAATGCTTCCTTGCCTTCATAGGTTCCATACGCTATGTATCAATAGGTGGCTCAGCAAGTGCCGGAAAACTTGCCCAGTGTGCCGGTTCTCGATGGGAGAAGCGAAGTATTGTAAGAGTGAAGAGCAGCTCACTGAGGAGATGGTGATTTGGTTTTCTTCATTTCATGTAGCAGGCTTCTAGTTGCATGAACTTGTATTATAGTTGTCAAGGAAACTTTCAACATTATAATCAGTTGGTGATGAGAGCATAACTGTAAATAGGTTCCAAGTAATGGAACAATGGAATAATGCGAAGTTCAGAACAAATGATAGAATGGGGACCGCAAACTGAACTTGGGCCTAATGTGAATGGGTTTTATGTGTTTGATCAGATTTATTGTCGCCGTCTCGATTGGGACCAGACTTGTAGCAGTTGGGATAGTGCACTCAGTTCTTGGCTGAAGTCTTTCATGACACTTTTGAATCCTGCGAAATGTGTCCCAAGTCTAAATTCAAATGGCATTTAATATCATTCTCTAAGTGACTAGATTTTGAACCTCTTATATGAAAGTAATAATTCTGATCAGACCTTGTCATTTATGAAAGTTTTGGGAGTACAAACTTTTCAGAATCCGAGCTTCCAGTTGATAACTAAGACTCAACTGCATACATCATTGGTTTGCACAACATTCAAATAGAGATGAAAAGTTGTTTGGTCAATATCAGTTCAAGTGTAACCATATTGGAAATGGTCATGGCAGCCTGCAGCTTTGTCCTTAAATCAAAGATAGAAAGTGGGAGAAATGTCATCAGATACCCAACAACAAAAGAAGACCCCAGAAGACCGTATTCATAAAGGGAGAGAAAGATTTTACCCTTTGATGACCCAGAAGATAACAATAGATAAGGAGTCTTATGAAAGTGATGTCTCAGCTCTCTTTTCTGCTCAATGTCTTTGATTGAGCCTAATAAAGAAGCTATGTTTGTGGGTTCTGTTTGTTACCCAAAACTTACCCTCCTGTGTCCTGAACCCATCTTTTGCATGACAAGGAAATTACAACAAAGGGAACATACAGATGCCAAAGACTCAAAAATATTCCTAAATCCGGCCAATTAGTATAGAACTTTTTTTCTTTCCTTCCAAACACATACATACAGACATGTCCTTTCCTCTAAAAGCAAATGTCTTGTGAGGAGTCATCTTTCCCACAACATTGGACCTCCACAGTTAATATCTTTCCTATTCTTTTACACTCTACTCATCTCTTTATCACAGACACCCCAAAAGGAACTGTTATTAAGGTTAAAAGAGAGAGAGAGAGAGAGAGAGAGAGACGGCTTGCAAGTAGACATGAAAGCCTGATATTTCTCAAAATGGAGCCGTTGACGTCCGATGGAGAGTGTGCTTTTTGGGAAGTTGAACAGCTGCACCTACGAATAACTGCGCACAAATGCATATAACACACAAAGAATCAACGTTTAACCCATAAAAGCCACACGAGGTAGCTCCAAATAGTGTACTCGTATACTCAAATAAATGCAAGAATTTAACCAAATATTGGAACTTTTAACACCAAGCATGCGTGTCTAACAGTGAAACAGAAACAAATGTAAGTTCCCTTTTTTCTGGGTTCCTAGGCAGGTTTCCTAGAAGCTGATGTCTTGTTCTAGCTTACCTCCTCTTGCTGTCTCCTCAGTCTTGCATTCTCTTCTAGTAAATGTGCCACTTCTAGCTCTAACTCATTCGTGTAAGCCTGTACGATAAAAATGGCAACAAAAGCAAGTAACCAAGAGGTTCACCTAGGAAGAAAACATTTCTAAAATGAGTACTCGGAGAGGTATTTTCCTGTTTTCTAGCTCTAGATCGGGCAGCAGATTCTCGGTTCTTGATCATACGTTTGTGACGGCGATAGCCGGAGCTGTTATCTGATTCCTGAATCCTTTTTTTACCAAAAGACGCCAACCCCGAAGATGAATCTAATGCCTCAAAAGGGTTGTTATTGGATGACGAAACATTTGAAATAGGACGGTGGCTCTGCAAATGCGAACTAGGCCTGAGAGGACCGGAACTGTCTAGAAAACCTAACCCAGTACCCGAATTCAAGCTCAACACTGTAGCAGGATGTGGCACCGAAGAACCATAGGTGCTCGAGTCAACTTGAGTACAGGAGATAATCCTTGCTGGTGAGTCTTTGTTGAATGGTCTTCCAAGAAAATCCTGAAGCATAAAGTTTGGATTTTGATGAGGCTTATTGTGGAGTGTTGGGGTTGCGGAAAGGTCTTGCCCCACAGAAGGATGGTCATGAAGTGAAGCAATGTCCTTCCACACCTCTTCCATGGTTTTGGGTGTACGAGTAGTTTCGTGGAAGAGATTAGAGGGTGAAAATGATGAAGGAGATGGAGATAATGTCGAGACTCCGTTCAAGATGTCAGTTTTGTTGATGTTGTAGTCGTTGTAGCTAATATCCCCACCACCCGTGGAAGACAACATTCGGACAAATAGTGGCAGCAACTACTAACTACAATGACGGGGGTATATCTCTTAAGCTTTGTTAGTGTTGGAGTGGGAGAGAGACAGGGAGAAAGTGGGGATCAATGATCATTTCCCGGATCGCTTATTGGCACACATACACCAATCAGGATTGAGGAGAGTTTTGCTTTTTTGTCCTAGGTTTCCTGAGATTTGGTCCACAGTAGAGGAGATTTACTTAAGCAAATGGCTTCTGTGTTGACGATGTGATCTGCCGATCTTTAACTATTCATTGAGAGCGCAGTTGAATTGGCAAGGAGATCTCCTAATTTAAGTGAAATAGTAGGTTTGAATTATTTGGATGTATACAATTGTTTAAAATTTGGAGTCATAATTTTACTACTCGTAAGAGATCTATCTGATTCGAACGGGGATTAATTTGAGAATGAATGGTATAAAGGTACCTTCTTATAATTGAGACCCTCCTCAAACATCTCGTGAAAAAAAAAACCATTAATTGTATAAATTCTAACTCATATCATATCTGAATCATTTCTAATAATTATTAAATAAAATAATAAATCATCGGTTCATATTAAAATCATACTACAACACATTATCTCTGAGAGACGACATTTCATTGGTCATGAACACTTGACCAGCACTTACGGAATCATTGAGGACTAATACTTTTTACTGATCTCCTTGGGCTAGAGGACTAATACTTTTTATTGATAATAAAGTGCTTCTCCTTGGCCTTAACCTTTTGGCTAGCTATCATATACATTGTGACATCACTTGTCTCCTTTTCATCTAGTTTGCATTCATAAAACATTATATTCTGATTTTAAAATGAAAGAAATTTTTCAAGATGCCTTCACTAAATTTGATTTATATTTTTTTTCATGAATAATTCGTGATGTCAAAGAAGAAGAAAAAAAAATCACGAAACCAAAAACAAGAAGCTTTAACACTAAATGAACCAAACCCACTCAATCCGAGTGCAATTATTTTTATGGATTTTACAATGATGTTTTTTTTTAATAAAGGGAAACACAACAAATTACGTAGTAAATCCAGGAGAGACGGTTTTGATAAATCCTTTTTTAGGAGGAGGTGGCATCCAATTGGTGTATTCTCAAAATAAGTAATGCCTACATCGAATCGGCCAGCATAATTTGCAAGCCAGTTTGTGCATTTGTTACTTTCTCTAAAAATATGTCGATGAGTAACAGTCTAATTGCGGATAAAGAACTCGTTAAGTCCGTGGACAATGGAGTTGAGCGCCTGGGATATGGTGACTGTCGAAGACATAATTGCAATCACTGCAGTAGAATCTACTTCCAGTTCAATTCTGCGGAAGCCCAGGTTTCACGCGTACGTGAGGCCTGTAAAGACATCCCAGAGTTTTGCCGATATTAGATTGCACCAGCCTAGATTCTGAGTGAATCCTCTAAACTAGGTGCTTGTACTGTTTCGGAGAAGCCCTCCTGCAGATGCTGTGGACGAGGACCGTTTGCATGCTCCATTTGTATTTAATTTGATTCAACCGGTAGGCAGTTTACTCCAGCCGATTCTCTGAACTTCACACGGGTGATGTCCTGAAAGAACCCGGCTGGATTTTACAATGATGTTTTAATACAACACAAGATTGACAAGGTTAATGTTCTTAAAATCCGAGTTCATATGTGTATGGTGATCAAGTAAGTGTCTTTCTGAAAATGACTGAAACCTCTGGTCGTGTAGTGGCTAAAGATCAAAATTTGGCGTATTGTTCGGTGATGTAAAGAAAAAGATGAAATGCCGCCATAACAAGTGCGCGTCAAGGTCAGTTCTGAGAGTGGCTAAAGATCAAAATTTTGCGTATTGTTCGGTGATGTAAAGAAAAAGATGAAATGCCGCCAATCGCCATAACAAGTGCGCGTCAAGGTCAGTTCTGAGAGATTCCCTCTCTCTCTCTACGCTATGTGGCATAGACATCCGTTTTGTTCAATGGATAGTATAATGGACGCACTCTGTACCTTTATTTACCCGGAGAAACTATCCCTATCTACAATCATTTCCTCCTTGGTCAGAGCTAGCTTTCACCTTTGTCCACAACTCTTCCATCAACAATTATTTTTTCTTTCTTTGTTTTTACTTTTTAAGCATCATGAACGTAGCTGTTTGTACGAAATGTTCATCGCGAGAGAGTTTCATGAATGGCTTATACGATTCTTTTAAGCCATCATCTTTTTGACGAAAGTATTTAAATTGCATTCGACTTGAACTTGTCATAGTACTATTAGGTTTTATCAACTTCCTGTGTCTTGATAAGATTGGTGGAGGACTGACCTAAGAGATTCATGTAATCTTATGAGAAATGAAATGAAGTTAGGCTGTAAAGAACCAATGTACATAAGAAGCAACTCAAGCTATTAAATGTGAAGTTTGAACAGAAACCAAAACTGAAAACTTACAGGAAGCTAAGTTGAAACAGGGACAGGGAGAGGCCATCAGAGAGCACAGCGACTAGTCTTTGAGGTAGACAGCTGTCAGCTCCGTATTCGTTTCTCTAAAACATCAACGGATCAATACCATTGATGTTTTACCATTGATGTTTTTGTCGCCTATTACACTAGCGTCATCACTCACCCCACATTGCAAGTACGTACACATCCAAAGGCACAAACAACCTATTCTTCTCACTTTCATCCCTTCCTTTGTAAGTGACCGTAGGATAACAATGCGACACGTTGTCCTAGACAACCAGTGGTGGGTGGTCACCGGAGGGGAAAAGTAAGCTACGTAGTCCATTAGGAAACAGTACTAGTTACGTAGTGTTCAACAGGGCAGAGAGCACTGAACTGACCTATCCAATAGGAACCAGCATTTGCTATATAATTTCAGTTCCACTAACTACCAATTCTTTTTATGGCTAAAATAAATTGAGAAAAGAAAAAAGTAGAAAAAATTGATTCCTAACAGGTAAAAGCATTCCTTCTACCTTTGTTCTCGCAGTTCTCTTATAGGGGACATTAAATACATATTTCACTTAAGTCGCCCTCTTCCCCTTGTCCAAGTACTCTACAGTCTACACTAGATGAAAAAGAAAAATCCACGGACTCGTTTCACGTGCCAGATTCAAGAAAATCCTAAAACCTTCAAAAGGAAATCCATGTCTAAAATTCGTTCGCTCGAGTTCTGCCTTCATAACTACTCTAGCATCATTAAAATTTCCATGGGGCACTCAGATAGACTGTCTTCTATTTTCCCTCTTGAGACTAAAAGAATGAGATTTTTCTCAAGAAAATCCCAACATACCCTAATGCATAATGATTAGTTAATCAACAATTTCATTTGCACTTATTCACGCTTGTTTCTTTGTGGTTCCAGGCAACCCTAAGAAACGGATTATCAGTTATCAGAGACATTAAGAAAATAAAAACAAGACCTTACCGAACATGCAAATAAAATAAACCATCAAATCGTTTTTTTAACCTGAATTAAGTTTTACCTTTTACGCAAATTCAACCACCATAACAAAACAAGAAAAGAAAAGAAAATCCATATTAAGTCAAAAGAATTACGAAAACACACAGTTTCAAAAGCTCCAAGTCTTTAAGTTAACATCTAATACTTACCATCATCCAGTCCAGAACTGGACATTTCAACAGGTTTCTCCAAGGACCATTTTATGCCACAGAAATCTCCAAAAGGTTTGAAGAAAGAAGGTATACATATAAATGTACCTGTCAATTTAGTATATGTAACAGAGCAGATGAACCCAAAGGTTGAGAATACGTGAAGATAAGCAGAGTGAATAGTAGATGTAGCTCGGCCTTCATCATCCAGCAATCGCCACACTCGTGTCTTTCCCTCGTTGCTAAAATACCAATACAACTGTGTGCAATCCATTGTTGAAACACGCCCAGTGGTTAAAGATAGTCTGACCCCAAAGATTTTCAAAAACCAGCTGAGGGGCAGAAGGGGGGAGTACTGCCAAAATTCCCCATTTTAAACACCGAACACACCACCAGAATTAGGCATGTGGTCAAAGGCCAGAGTCCACAAAAACCGCACATCCCAATAAGCACTCGCTAATAGATTTGAGTCCTAGAATTTTTTTCTCTTTTTGATATTTTTATAGTGTGATTTTCCTTTTGTTTTTTCTTTAGTCAACAAAACATTGTTTTCCCTTTCCCCTTCTCCGTATTCTTCCTATTAGTCTCATGGGAAAAGAATGTTTTATGTGCCAAGGTAAGATAACTACCCTCAAGAAAATGCAAGAAAACCACCATCCTAATCAGAGATTTCACTCCCAACCTTCTTCCCAAGTGTTGTTAAAAGTAAAATGTGCGTCAGCACACATCCTACTTGGCTGAAATTCGTGATGAAGCAGAATGGTTCAAATCTCCTTCAGTACTAACGTATCCCAATCCCTCATCGCTGGATAGCTCTGACTGCCGATTTGAAGCCCCAGATGAGGAACTGCCGCAAGCTGCAACCGAAGGAATCCCTGCTCCACTTCTCACATTAGTAGCGTTTTCTTCCAATGAAATATTTTGGACTTGAGCTCCTAACATGTCAGCACTGGACTGAGGACTTGATACATTAGGTAACTGAACAGGAGGCGGCATTATCCATCTCTGCCAATCATTTCGCCTCCTAATTTTATTACCCTAAAAGAATGACAATAAAACTGACAGTTGAGGGCCACATGTAACAGCACATCATAAAAATCACATGAAACTTAACGTGTATTTAAATGTTATTACGGTCAATTGGCAAAAGCAGTTGAAAACAACAACTAAGGCCGTATTAATGCTTGCTAGCAGAAAGGATGCAAACTCACTATGGAATTCTCCCCAACATAGCAGCATTTGCTCGTTAAATCTGTGGATATTATATTTCAAGCCACAAAAATTGTTTTTGTGCCACCAAAATGCTTAAGCAGCTAAAACAAAAAACTTCGTAACAGAATGTTGAGGTGATTGATAGGAAAATTAACGTCACTGATTTTAGATAATTCAAGGAAAAAATGACTGACAGAGGTGCACTAAAAGAGGTACCTGTACTTCCACTAGATTTGAATTTCTCATAGCATCCAATATAATCTGGACATTCGGAGTCAATTGTGAAACCTGAAACATAAATCAAGAAGATATGACCTTCCACCAATAATATCAATAAAGATCTCAACATTATTAGGCAGGAAAGATTTTAACCTAATAAAAGTGGACATGGAGAAGACCAACACTACAACCTAAAAGGTCACAAGTTAAAGATCATCACATAACAAAGGTTGATCCAATCAGGGATGGACGAAAAATCTAATGAAGAAGATGATTATGGTGAATTAGATTTCCCATTTAAAAGGATGTTTTGATGATCTGTAACTTCCATCCATCACTAAATAAATTATTCATCTCAATTTTGGTAGAAGAGTTTTAGATAAAAGCATATGGCAAGTTTTATATAAGCATTAGCTTGGGCACTTGCGGGCTCAGCTAAAAGGCAAATACCCTAGCAAAGGTAGCACAAGCATGTAAGTTCTGATATTTCTCAACACGATTCAATAAATTTCCAGTGCAACCCTTTACTGATAGTTGATATATGGCAGTTTAGTGTTTAACATCTTAAATCCAGATGTCTGAAATTGTCCTCACTTAGCTACAGTTAGCAATTAAACATAGTATGGCACAAATAACTCAAAATATGATCTATGTCAAATCTATCAACTGCAATGCACAAAGACATTAGGAGTAATTATAATTGACGGAGTCACAAATTGGTTACATTGAGCAAAATGTGTACCCTAAGTTGGCATTTCGGCATAAAGAATAACAAGATAGTTACCAAAGTTCAGGTTTGCCTATCTTATTTTTACCCACATGACTTTTATAGTTGGTTATTGAAATAGAATTACATACCAATGACATGCATAAGTGACAGTGTAACGTGTTAAGGTTATAGCATGGGTTAAAACAAGAAAGAGACAGAGAAGCTGAAGTATCTCAAGTGGCAATATTTCCTTCAGCACAATTCATTTTATAGTGAGAGTATTTTCTGCATCTGGCAGCACACCATGAAACATAATTTTATTCTCCTACAAAGATAAAGATTTCAAGCACACAATAAAAATTACTCTCCTACAAAGATAAAGATTTCAAGCACACAATAAAAAAAAGGAAAAGGTAAACTTATCAAATTCACTTCTCATTGATGTATTCTGCCATCGAAATAAAAGACTCTCTCTATAATTAAAAAACTTTAGAAAATTTCTTTCATCTATAAAATTATCGAAAAAAATCCCTTACAATTTTTAATTTTTTAGAAAAACATTTTATCTAAGACTTTGGATAAAAATAACAACAATCGCAAGTCATATGAATATCATCCATAGACTAATAAAATATCACTAATATGATAGCCCAATTTAATACTTAAATTCGACCTAAACCAATTAAATTCGACTGAAATTAATAATTTAAGATAATTATAATAAATTATTAGTTTGAATCGGATTGAATTAGTTCAAAACTTAAGAGTTGAGTCGAATCGTCATGTCATTTAATTAGTTTATATGTGATGTTCATACCATATGTGCTTTTCATTATTTTCTAACCTAGGTCTAAAAAAAGAGGGTTTTTTTGAAAATTGAACTCTATAAGAATTTTTTTTTTAGAATTTTAGAGTTTAACAAATTTTTCTAAAGTTCCCTAAACTACAGGGAAGCTCCACATCTTTTACCGCAACAAAAAGTGAACCTTAATTTCTTTTACTTCCATTATCCTCTAATCCTTCAATTTCCCTAAATAATAGTATTGGCAAATTACATCAAACTATACTAAAAACTTAGCTTATTGGATGGTAATTCTAATGCTACATTTGACAATATGGTAGCTTTTAAACTATGATTGCAAAGGATGGCTCCATAACATTAATTTAAAGTCCATAAATTGAAACAAATGCAGAAATATGCATGCTAGTATTCATAGACACTATGAGTTTATATTTTAATGAAACACATTATCTTCCAACTGCATACGCAAGAAGAACAAATTGCATTTTTAACAACATTAACCCACTGAAGTTTCAAGTTGTATCAATTTTAACGAAAGAATACAATAGAAAGTAACAGGAATAGCAATAAACAACCAGCTACATTTCTCCCACCTTCGTAAGCAAATAAGATGCAAGAGAACGTGTTCAATTTAATAAAATCTGCTGAATTCTTGGTACCAGAAAATCCGGTGTCATGCAGAAGCAGCAAACACAGTAGATAACATTTAAAATGTAAAACAATAAGTTAACAATCACCATAAGCACTCACTTTCTTGAAGCTTGCTACTAATTTAACAGGTACCCAGCCCTGATCATCCATGTTCTGCCTCAAGAATGTATCCTTAATTAAATTTTCATTACTGCATGAAACAAAATTAAGGCACAAATGCAGTTAATTTCTCAACAAGCATGAAACAAAAAGATGTCTTGACTGATAAAAACTAAGAAAACCCATCTACAACAAAGGAAAAGAAGGGAGAGGTACCTGAAATAATAATCTATCTGCTTCACTATATTATCATGCAACTGAAAGTTCGGGAAAAACATTGGATGAGGTGGTATTGGCGCTGCAACAAACTGCATGCCTCTGAGAGAGTCGACGTAATAAAAATGCGGGGCAAATTCTGGAAATGGACAGTAGATTAGCGCAAATCTACACAAAAGAGAAAGCAGAAATAAATAGTGGTACCAATTACCAGGAAAGCCCATCGGGCTGCCAAAACCTCGCACAGGCGAAGATGACATAAATGATGCAGAAGTGGAAGGAGGAGGTGAAGGCTGTGGTGGATGCCTAATAAACCTTGTGAAAGGTCTTTGTGACTGCAAGTGACCATCTCTACCATTGAAATGCCGATGGTTATTCCAATCTGGGTTTCCAGGATCTTGCTCACGCCTGCCCCCGAGGTTGTGGTAATGAGAACCATCCCCACGAGAATGCGGCCCACCATTGCGGTTCCTGAAAGAGTTGCGCATCTGCTGTGGGTGATCATTAGCACTGCGTGAGTGTGAATTCCTTTGTGAATGGTCCCTAGACGAAGAGTTATTTAACTGTGTTTCCCCCACTGGACCCTGTAATCCAGGTGGATGAGGTGTACCTCCGTTCGAAGAAGAAGAGTTTGCACCATTGCGTTTGATTGATCTTTGACGAGCTGGTGCCGTATGGTTTGGTGTGGAACTTGTGTGGGCATTACTAGCGTGTCTAGGTGAAGTAGAGGAAGGCACAGTTTCAGTTCCCTGTAATTGTCAGAAAGAGCAGAACATTAAACACTGTATTGTAAGATAACTCACTGAACACCCAGAACACAGCACTCGCAGGACAAATTCTTCAAATTTTAGAACCAATTTCTTGTGAGAATTATCTTATGATTTCAAATTTCCTCTTGCATCCATTATTTTTCCAGAATTTTCCAAAGAGAAAACAATGCTTCAAGAACCATCCGTTCTGTTTTTTATATATAAATCTATTTTTTCAAGCAACCAACACAAATAGTCATACGATAGACAAGCAATTCAGCATACTCTTCACTGATTGAACCGAGTTAAATTCAAGAAACAACAATTACCAACGAATTCAGTAATTAAAGCAAACAGACTATATAAAATAGTTTCAAAGTTATCAAACTAACCTCTGAAACGGAGAGCGATGATGATCCATCAGATAAACCTTTCAACGACTCGGAAGACGATTTGGTCGCACCTCCTCTGGCCAACTCTGACAACGGAGGCCACGAATCGGCCCCCATGACGGCCCCAATCTCCAAGTCTCCATTCGACGGCTTGTTCCACGCCGTTCGCTTACCGGCATTTCCACTGGACACATTCCCGTACTCCGAACTTTCTTCCTCCGCCATCGAAGAAGTCGACGAAGACGCCGACACCATCGCCGCCTCCGAAGGAGGCGCCTGAGAGACCGCGATCGTCTCCAATTCACCGCGGAGGATTTGTGTCCAGGCCGAGCCCCCCTTGCCGGCGCGTCGCGATTGGGGGCTACTGACAGAGTAGCGTGGAGAGTGATTGCTTGTCGCCGCCGCCGTTGACGTCATCATCGCCGAAGCAGTACTCGCCATTTGTTCAGGAAAATAGAGAATTAGGTTTACAAGACCGGATGATCGGGGGCAAAACTGGAAGCGATCAAATAGAGAAAAAGTAAAAGAATCAGAGAAGCAAGGATTTCCAAAGCGATTGCGAGTAATGTGGGAGGAGCTTCCAAAATTAAAAACCTAAACGCAAGAGGTCGCCGATCGGAGAGAGACCGTAGGTCAGTCAGATTGTGCCGACGTCTGTACTAGGCACTGCCTTTCTCTCTCTCTCTCTTTTGGGGGTTGCGTTGCGTTTGGTTTGTTTAGGTAAAAAATGACTTTTTTTCTATGGAGTGTTTGTTTGGTTGCTTTGCTTTCCGCTTGAGAATTCTCAGGATGCTCGGCCTTTTGTTTTGCCCTTTATAAATGTTCGGATGATGCTTTGACGCAAATGCCCTTAATGTACTTTAAATACTTTTCTCTATATTGTTTTTGAATTAAATGTGTATATAATCTAACTAAGGAACTTGGTGAATTTGAATTACCTAAAGACAAAACTAATTAAAATTGGCATAACTTGGTTGGTAAGGCATTGGGAACCTGGAAAGCAACTTAACTTGGTACAAACAGATCATCGTCTATTTGTTTCTGGGCCTCAAGAGTTGCCACCTGGGACCTGGCCCGCCGCCCCCGTCTTTTGTGCTTTTAAATTTTAGGCAAAATGGATAAAACCTTTCATCGTCGTTATTTTTCAGAAACGGAGTCGTGCCCAATGATTAGTGAGTAATACGATTTGTAATATTGTAAATAATAAAAAATATTTTTATTGCTGATGATTGTTTCTTTTTTTTTTAAAAAATTATTATAATAAGTATTTATAATAATGAGGAAATTAGACTAAAAATAAGAATGGAAATGAAAAGGAGGAATTGAAATTGGAATGAAATTAGTGGTGATGGATACTTTGTACATAATCATTAGAAATAATATTAAACAAATTAATAGTTATATTAATATTTAATATATAATATTAGGATATGATTTATTTTATAAAGTATAAACAATGACAAAAAATAATTATTTTATTGATAAAGTAAATGCGATAGAAATATGTGTTTTTTTCATATCTTTCTGTGAAAAGTTTTGCTTCTTAATATACACATTATTGATGTATAAGATAATGTATGATATATAACATAAATATTAAAATATATCTAACAATTTATTGGGATTGGAATATATGTGAACATATATTTTTTACTATTATTTATTTCTATTTTTATTTTATTTTACATTTTATATTTATTATATATAATATATTTTTATTTTTATTTTAGTTTTGACTTTGATTTTGATTTTGATTTTTTTCTTACAAACAGCTCTCAAAAACTTTTTTTTCCTTTTGTCTTTTTTGTCTTTTTTCCTGTTAGTCTGTCAAAAACAATTTCTTTACTAATTAGAAGTAAGGTTGTTTACTTCTGAACCTACAGGACTTCTATTAAGATGTTGTTTGTTCTTGTAGAATATAAGTGAACATGCACCATATGTTATCAGTCTCCCTCAAGTTCATGATAATGTGAAATTATGAGCTTGCTTCGAAAAAAGAGAAATGTAAAGGAAGACAAAGCTTTAAACATAATATCATCAATATAATTTGGATAAGAGATATGATTGATGAAGAAAGCCTTGTTTGTGACAAAATCTCAAACAAATGGATGTTAATATCAATGTATGTTATATGAGTGTGAAAGACCATATCAGCTAGTAAGTTACATTGTACCAATATTACCACACTAAAGAGTGAGCTTGATGTGAAACAATCTAATTTCACCCTAGAACAAGGTGATCTAATAAAGTTCTACAATGCTTAAAGCAAGATGGTGATATTCGGCTTTAGTGCTTAACTTGACAACAGTGGAATGTTTCTTAACACTCTAAAAAAATCATATTAGTGTCAAAAAAGATATAATATCTAGATGTAGAATGACAATCATTAGGGTAAATAGCCTAGTCAGCATCCTAGTAAGCCTGCAATGTAAGTGAGGGAGATTGAGAGAAGTGAATATCATAAGAAGGTATGGAAGGAAGGTAGCACAAAATTCATTTAACGATGAGTTAGTGAATGACAGTAAGACAATGCAAAAACTTAAAAATGTGTTTTATGACAAATTGAATGTCAAGACGAGCATGACAAAGTTATTGAAGGGCACCAATAGTGCTACAATATTCAATAAGATCAAGAAGGAGATAACTATGGTTTTTAGATAGGGGAGGGTGGGGGTAATAGGTGTGGTTAAAAACGATGCAAAAAAGAAGATCTTTAGTGTACTTTGTTTGAGTAAAGAGAAGAGCAGTGGGTGTATTGGTAGCTTCGATGTCAAGAAAATGATGAAGAGGACCAAAGTCTTTAATGGGAAAGGTTGTGTGAAGATTAAGGGTAAGAGAGGTAATGAATGTTGGAACCCGAACCTTCGGTAAAAATTAGAAATATTAAAATGAATTTAAATGAGTGTTTTTGTATATGAATTGTATTGTAGATGTTTTTGTGCCTTAA
>JAOTBA010000205.1:9459490-9479334 GCA_025629845.1 Erythroxylum squamatum
GACAGATTTCTTACCTATTTAAGCTTCCGCTTCATCAATTCATCGAGAATACGACGCTGTCTCGCAACACCAGACCCGATCATCACCTTCTCAAAGGGGTGAGGTTTATAATCGAATCTTTAGGTGAGTTAAAGGGAGAGAAAGCCAAAGAGCGAGAAAGCCAGGTGAAAGAAAATAAGCAACTTGAACAAGAAGTAGAGAACTTGTACAGGGAGCAGAGAGCAAAGAAGCTACGAGAACATGCAAGGTGTCGATATTCTGATGGAGGCATTTAATGCTCCGTGCCACAATCTTATCTTATGACTTTATAGACACCTATCGCAATCACGCAATTTTATAATCCAGTTGTCACCCAACACTCCAATAACTTAAACAGAAATTCCAGAAATCAAGTATCGAATTTTTCAGTGCCATTTGACAAAAATTGTCTACTACCAGTACCAGTTACTCTGCCACTTGGCATTTTCCTAGTTGGGAAAATTCCCACCAATTTCAGAAAAATTCTCTAAAATTCTCCAAAATTGTTAAATCATTAATTTCACTCTCCAAATCAATTTTCAATACCAAAAGCCCGTACATCTCAAGACAGCCACGTCCATTACCCATTATACCCGGACTGTCAATGCATGTACACTTATTGCTATATGCAAGGATTTACTAGACGCGTGCGTGTGTCCCCTTATGATGCATGAGCAGGAAATGTGTTGTCCCAATTTCTCCGATTAATCACACATATACCAAATGTTTAGGGTTCTACCATTTTGATGGGAACGGGATGTTACATTCACAAATGAATCCATTAAACGTCTCTGAAATATTATTATGTACTATTTCACACTTTGGTCTTGGATCACAAAGGCCTTCACAAATATCTCCAGATTCTTACTTTTAGGATCCTTATAAGCCTTCATTAACAAGCTCTTCAACTCCTCCATTACCTCATTGAAATCAAATTGCGTTGTGCAATTCACCGCTTTTCAGAATAAAGTCCTATACGTGTGCCCTTTGTGAACACTAGACCAGTTTACATACACATGACGGGCACATTTTCTATGTTCAGCTTATGGAAACAAGTTCTTTAATGCTTCCACTAAACCCTGTGAAACAAATAGTTACATAAATTAATTAATTATTGATCACATAAACAAATGAACATAAGATATATGGATATTTAAAGTTTACCTTCTTCTGATCGCTTATGAAAGGCCATGAAATTCCACTTATGTGGAGATCTTCAGTAAGAATGGTCAAAAACCAATTCCATGATTGATAGTTTTCTCCCTTAATTACAACCCAACATATAGGAAACATCTGATTGTTTCCATCACGACCAACAACAGATAATAATGCACCACTAAGGAAAGTCTTCAGAAAACATCCATCTAACCTAATAATCTTCCTACATCTACCAAGAAAACCATACTTCAAAGCACTGAAACCCATATAAAATCTTTTGAAGATTGGTCTCCCGGCTTATTCATCAAAATCACATTCAATAATAAACTTTCCATCTTTGTTAACTCGCATTAACTCATGTCTATAAGACCATAACTTCGCATAATGACCTTTTGTTGATCCCCGAAGCATAGTAATTGCTTCCCATTTAGCCTTATAACATTGAATTTTAGTGACCTTTAGTGCATAGTAATTGCTTCCTCCAAAACTTATGTATTGATTTCATTGGCAATCCATTTCCGACTAGCTTGCTTATTCCTATGCACTTTATTGTAAGTATGGGTGTTTTCGACTCTCTTCATAACAAATTTTTTCTCATTTCTAATCTAGCTAACATACAACCGAAAAGGATAATATGCATCACAAACTGCTTCCATTTGTACACCAGATCTCGCCATTGAAACATTATACCCATTTATAATTGCATATTTCCTTATAGCTTCCCTCAATTGCTTCTCGTCCTTAAACTTCATTCCAATTTCAAACTTAAAATTTGTCATTTCAACTTTTGGATTAAAAACTAATGTATTTCTTCTTTGGAATCGATGCTTCATCATCACTAGGAACTAGTGATTGGATTTCATCATCACTGTCATCATAATCACTATTTGCACAATGAGAACTTCTTTATGCTCTTCCAGCATCATTCGAAGGATCATCAACTTCATTGAAATTGTTTTCACTTCCATCAACACCATCAACAACATTGTCAAATTCAAACCCACTTTGCGAAGTCTTTGCACACCTCCTCTCATTTCTAGCAATAACATATTCTTCATCATCTCATTTGTTCCAAAGAACTCCTCATCAACTAAATCATCACCAGAATCATTATCCTGCATAACAGTGAAATCCTCATCTTGCTCCAATTCAACATGGAAGAACCCCTCATCTTGCTCCAATTCATCATCAGAATTTGACTCCGCACCCTCTATCGCAGGATTCTCATAACCATGATCATTGTATATTTGAACATTTTGACAATTCAATTCTTCCAATTTTTTCAGCATATCCAACATGTCCCTGTCATGCTTTAAGCTTAACTCCATCTAGCTTCTAATAGATTCATGTGGAAATTTGTAAAACATAGAGATTACTCTATGTCCTTTATTTTCGAAAATCCCTTTTAGAACTAGCATGCTTAGTTCATCAATGCCCATATTCTTTTTTCTTTTAATCTTACCCCCCAACATATTTATTTTCCTACCTTTCCAACACTCCACCATAATGAAATTCAAAATTGACCAATATCTGGAAAGGCAAACTGTGACTAAATACGAAATGATAAATATTATAAGAAGAAAAAAAGAAGCAACAACTAACAGTGCACATAAATAGGTTAGTAAGATTGCATCAGAATAATACAGCCACATTTTCATATGCAAGGATAATACAAACTGAAATGATCGAAAGGCATTAGAAACATACCTTTACTAATTTTCTTAATTTTTTCACAATACTTCACAACTTAGCAGCCTCACCTATTGAAACGATCATAAGTAAGTCATTTTGAGGGTGTACCACTTAAAAAAAGAATGTATCCACAACATACACATAAGAAACTACAGTAAAAATTTTGAGACAAACAAAATGGAATGTAGTCAATAATTACCAAATAAAAATCATATTTTTCAGTAATTACCAAATGGAATGCATTCAATATTTACTAAATGGAATGCAAGTTGAACTAAATATTAAATATTAGAGCATATAACAAGCTAAATAGAAATCATATTTTTCATTAAACACCAAGATGAAATGCAAGTCGACTATCATGCATTCAGTTACTCTAGTTGGAGTGGAAAAAAGAATAGAGAGAGAGAGGACCAATCATACCTTATTTGACGCCACAGGAAGTCCGACGACTACTTCTTCAGTTTTTACCCGACGAAGAAATCACAGGGATAGATGAAGCACCAACGCACGATAGAAGAAGCACCAACGCACGATAAAAGAAGCTCCAACTTTGGGGAATTTGGGGGATTTTAGGTTACATAGTTTTTAGCATTACGTGACAGAGAAGAGAGGCAGAAGATTTTTCATATGATTTTAGTTGAAACGACGTCGTTTTACTATCAAAGCTAAACAACATCGTTTCGCTAATCAGACGATCTTCACCTAAATCAATTGAGGTGTCTAATTAGGGAAGGGTGTTGACACGTGGCTATGCCACGTCACCGAAGATAACGGTGAGACTAACGTCGGATTATAGTTGAAAAAAATAAAAGTTTGTTGCTACTTTTTAAAATTCAGGTTACAATTGAAAAATTGAAAAAAGTTTGGACTTTTTAAAGTAATTAGCCCTATAAATAAACCTTTAGCCTCGTATGTCATACGAAAAACCCCAGACATACTTTATTTTCCAAGAGGAATACCTCCATATCTTAAAGCTGTAGTTATGCAGAACGTATGTACGCCATCCAACTCCAAGGATGCATATATACCAATTACCAAGCACATAGATTTAGATACTAGACAAGTGAGTGCAAAGCGACACAACTTAGTTTTCCTAACGTCTGGTTTAGTACTATAAATATATTTGTATTAGTCGCGTGCAGGATATGTTAGGCTTAAGTTCTGGTTGGATGGGGACCTTTTTTACTAGCTACCTCGGAACTCAAGGATAGCCAAGACTAGAGAGATCAGCTAGCTAGCTAGCTGGCCAGGGGCAATAATAAGGTGGAGAAGATCATACTGTGACTTATATTTGGAATGTAATTGAACATGTGGAGGATGACTGTTGGTGCTAAGCCTAAGGCCCTTGCTAACTTGCTTGCTTGCTCGTTGCTATCCAGTGGCAACATGCATGACAGTAATGACAAAATAGATATTTCCACCTGAAATTCTGAGATCACTGCAACTCTCGTAAAGAAAAAGTTGACACAAGGATTGTAGCAAATCACAGGTTACGATAACCGTATGAATACGATCGTAGTGTGGTGACAAATTGTCATAACTCACTAGCAATCAATTCATAATTCAAAAATCTTGAAAAAGACACCGGGCTGATATGGAAAAACAAATGCAGATTGGACACACATGAGCCTAGGCAACAGAACGGACTGTGCTGCATAATGGTCCCCTCCAAACGTGCACCATTTTTTCCACAAGACAATAGTCTCGTATTAAATGTAGGGAAACCTCCAACGTAACCCCCTCGAGTTTCTTATCCTTAAATTCCTGGTTCTAGCTCTATTCCTTAGCATTTTCAAGCATCCACAGAGGGACGCCAAGAACTAAGAGTACGTAGCGAGTTGTATAGCAATTTTCTATGGCAGAGGAGAGCCACGTTCACCACCATGGGAAGGACTACATAGACCCTCCACCAGCTCCTTTATTAGACATGGAAGAGTTAAGGCGTTGGTCCTTTTACAGAGCTATTATCGCAGAGTTCGTCGCCACACTTCTCTTCCTTTACGTAGGTGTTGCCACCATCATCGGCTACAAACAGCAATCTAAGACGGACCCTTGTGGCGGTGTTGGTTATCTTGGTATAGGATGGGCCTTTGGTGGAATGATTTTCGTTCTTGTCTACTGCACTGCAGGGATTTCTGGTACACCACGCAGTCTAACGGTTCCATCGACTAGAGCTTTCTTTGCTTCCTCCAAGAATTGTTCCTGAATGAAACTAGTGTCATGTTCAACAATTTTTGTTTTTTGTTTAAACCACAGGTGGCCATATTAACCCCGCGGTGACGTTCGGGCTATTCCTGGCTAGGAAAGTGTCGCTCATACGAGCCCTAGCCTACATGGTATCGCAATGCCTGGGGGCTGTCTGTGGCGTTGGTTTGGTGAAGGGTTTCACGGAGCCTTACTATGACAATGTAGGCGGCGGTACCAACTCAGTGGCTTCTGGCTTCTCAAACGGTGTTGCTTTGGGAGCTGAGATACTTGGCACTTTCCTTCTCGTCTACACCGTCTTCTCAGCCACTGACCCCAAACGCAATGCTCGCGATTCCCATGTTCCTGTAAGCAGTTGAAAACCTAGGAAGCATGAGTGTGTTTCGGTCGGAAGGCTGTTTTTCACATGTGCATTGATTGTCTCAGGTTTTGGCTCCCTTGCCCATCGGGTTTGCCGTGTTTGTGGTGCATATGGCCACGATTCCCATCACTGGCACAGGCATCAATCCTGCTAGGAGCTTTGGAGCGGCTGTGATTTACAACCAGAAAACTGTTTGGGATGATCATGTACGTTAGACTATTATTCTCATCATGTCTCGTCATTTCTCTCCGGTCCAATCTCATCATGCTTTATCATCTAAATTCTTAATTAATTTACATCGTCAGAAAGTTATATGTGATTTATTCTTGGCCCGTAGCTTAACAGAATGGTTCAAAACTTGTACAATTCATCTCATTTTAGGTCTCAGGCCAACAGCTTGAATCCCTAAACAATAAAAGTTTATATGATTCTAGACTGAAATCCAACACAACTCCTTTTTCTAGAAATTGAGAATTAATTTGTCAGCGACCTGATTTGGCTTCTAATTCTGATTCTTGACGAACAGTGGATATTTTGGGTTGGACCATTTCTTGGAGCTCTAGCAGCAGCAGTCTACCATGAATTCGTACTACGAGCAGGTGCAGCTAATGCTTTGGGGTCCTTCCGCAGTTACTCCACCAACTAGTCATGCCTTGCCTATGCTCATAGAAACGTACGACTCTCACAATAAAGTGGGTTGGGTATTTCATTGAATGAGTATTAACAGGTGGTTGGAGTAGCTACTTGTTGATGGCCCATTTGATGGTGTCCTCTATTGTTGGATTTCCGGTCGAATAATCTTCATTTAAACCTTGAAATGCTTTGTGTTGAAGACTAGTAGTTGAATGGTTTCTTTCATTTCATGGATTTTTGGGGCTTAAAAATACATCAGCGAACACATTTCTCTTGAATTTAGGTGCACACACTCATGAAGCACGTTTATTTAGGAACTCGAACACCCTTTCATGACCACTGTAACTGATTTACTTTGGCGGATCTGCGGGGTTAAGGGTGGTCTCCAGGAGCAGCTTGTTAACTATTGACGGAGTACTGAATACTGACTCCTCAGAAAAGAGCTAGGCTATTCAATTCATGTTCGTCACAAATTTAAACCAATCCTTATCATACTGGTCCCTCCTCTCAAAAACACATCCTGCAATGAGATACGTCGTCTTCGGTTGCAGGCAGGGATGTCCTACTTCGTGGCTTATAGGAAAACTTGAACATTTTGCTTCCCAGTTCCCAACTCGTTCAGGTGAAGAAACAAAGAATACTTCCCCGTAAAACGTAGCTGCCCCTCAAACAAATGATTCTATTATTAACAACTAAAGAATTTAGGAAAAGAAACTCTTCTGACTTCTCCTCCTACAGTCCTATCCAAGTCCTTCAACCATTTATGTCAATTCCAAAGACCTTTGAAATTTCTATTATGCATTGTATACCCCGCTCCCGCTCTTAAAATGAGTCTCCGGTCAACATAAAGCTAGGCATGAGTACAAGGACCTAAAAAATTCTATGGTCCACCTAGTTTTATGATAATACGCGTAAATGTTTAACTTAGGTCATCCAAGTCAAAGTTCCCATTCTTTGAAAAAATCTCTCCAACAAGGTGAATGTAAGTACTTACCTTAGTCATTGTAACGAGCTTGAGAAGTAAGGCCCAAGACACGATTAGACCATGCTGAATTATACATGTCAATGGGCAAAACGAGATCCAATCCAATACCAATTAGAGGTCCATATCGCAAGATCAGATGCATGTACTTGTCATTCTATGTTTAGCCTCTCTTAGTTCTAGGACAACCACAACAAAAACCCGCAGACAGATATATCCGGCAGGCACATTGCCAAACTAGCCACAAGGGTCAAACCAAAATGGAAGTGGAGACTCTGGAGAAAAATGGAAGTTGACAACAGTTCAGCAAATGATGGCTCTTCAGAGGCTACACTTTACAATGGTAAGAGTAACACAGGGCAGGGAATGAATTCGGCTAGCAGATTTGCATCCACATGCTTAGAATGAATTGCTTCCATGCTTAGAACTACGAGATCCAAGTCCAAGTCATCAGCAACCTCACCGATGATGGCAGTGGGTTTGTTCCCTTCCCCGAGTCGCTCCAACAACTTGAACTCCTGGAATCCACCTATAATGTTTCTAGCATGTGTAAGTAACTTAGAAAGAGACATAGAGGACACAAGAAGATGATGCCATGAGACGTATTTTAACATCTGACAGACAGAGTGATAGTAGAACTTCGGTGCACAGATGTTCACTGGTGCATGTCCTTCCCGTAAATTTCCAACGCAATCAGTATGCACACATATATAGCATAGTTTCTTTCATTTCAATTATGAGTTTCAAATGCTTTCTGCTCAGATTGAAGCAAGAATATACTTATCTGATTATTAACTGCGATCATTCAAACTCTTGCTACCTTGTTGTACCACTGCCTACTCAAATCCATGAAATTACGGGATCACATACAAACCTTCAGAGAGATGCCAGCGTATGCTGGCCATTCGGGTTTCATGTTCTGGCAGCGCTTCCTTCTGTTTGTCATCAATTACTACATAAAACATAAAGTTCGACAATCAACTTATAATTTCATTACATCTGACATGTGTCAGAGAGGAACCTCTACAATATAGGTAGTCTGTGACGGAACAAGTGTAGGTCAGTATGTTCTCACCCACAACAGTTAAGTCAGCTCCATATTTCTTTGCCAATGCAGTAACTGTTGCAGCTGCCTATCAATGGAAACGACAAAATGAAAGGAGTAAGAAAGAAATGATTCAGTAAGGCCAAAGGAACAGAATTCTACATTTGCACCTTATAAGCTTGGCGGTTCAAATCAATGTCTTAACAATAACTTACCAACTTAGATTAGAAAGCACAAAGACTTACATAAAAGCCAATAATGAAAGAAATAGCACGCCTATCCAAATAAAAAAGAAAGAGGAAGAAATTTATACAAGTCTTGATGGAAAATATTTGTTCTTTCATGAGCAAGCAGAAGACCATAGCTGCCTAAAAGAAAGAAAGTTCACCTGTCTTGTCCCCTCAGAAAGATAAGGATTTGTGTCCGTGATTGGGAGAAGCAGATGCTTGAAATCAGTAAAGGCATCCGCAGCTAAATTGACTTCTGACTCTTGTGGCGTAGCTTTAGCTGCTAATGAAACAAGCATTATAAAGACCAGGTCACCAACAACTTATGGAATGAAATCAAACTGAAAATATCAAACTTCTTCTAACAATCTATTGAAATAGCAGGATGAGGTCAATAAATTTCAGTTTCCATGTGAAACACAGAAGCAACTATCATATTAATAACTAATTAACCAAATATCCCTAGTCCCTCCACTCACTTACTCCCATGGCCAAAGGCAAACTCGAAGCCCCTCCACTTTGCCCTCTATCGGTCAACTTCCGAAGAAAGCATTAATAAACCCTACGGAAATGTAGATGTATAGAATCTTTCACCAGTATGGCCGTCCCGTCACCCCACAAACAAAAAGAGGCCACTAGTGCCCTATTTTCACACAGTTAACAAGCATAAATATGGCACTCAAACAAATTCAAGGCTTTTCCAATGTTTTTGTCATTCAAGGTTCTCCTTTTATCAACCGAGTCCCGTTATGGAATCAATAAATGATTGCTAAGCACTTCCAAAGCTTCCCCACAGTTCAAAGAGAAAAAGGAACGACAGAGTTAAATATTTCTCTTCCTCTGATGCTTCTTAAGTTCGTTCCTAAGAGCTAAGATGACCTCTTCCAAATGATAAATCTTTATAATTCAATGCCTATAATGGCTTTCTAGGCATACTGTAATCAAAGATGTAATGACATGGACAATAACCAAACAAACCAGTGAAAAGAACTGACCTTTATGTCCAATTTTTCGGAGTTTTGACAGCCCACGAGACTTGGACTGGAGGGAAGAGGAAGAGAGAGCTAAAGAAACCAAAGACCGAGTAGCAGAAGAATAAGAAGAAGAAGAAGTAATGATCGGAGGTTTTTGGTGCTTAGAAGTTTCAACGGGAACAGCCATCAAGTAATGAACAAGAGCCATGAGCAAAAACTGACACCGGCTATTACACGGACAAGAGAAAGATACAAGATCGGGGTTGTTTCCAGAACAAGCCCAACAACTATAGAAAGACCAGACACAGGATAACTACAGAAGTGTAGCATGTGTTGACAATCCGATGGCCTCGCTTTACTAGGTGGGCCACTCCTTATCATGGCCCGTTCATAACACGTTAGCTGTGTTAAACGCACCGTTTATGCGGCGATACGTTTGGACAACGCACTGGCAGAGATGAAGCGTGACGATGACGACCGCGACCACGAGAGACGGTCGCGTCGGACTATGACGACAGTTTCTCAGCATGATTTTGGCGATGATCTAGAAAATCCAGCATTCTCTATCTCAATTATAGAGGTACTCAACTACTCATCCAACTCCTCGGAGCAAGTTAGCTTCTAATTACAGGAAAAGACACAAACTTTATCTTGTATTGTGGCTTGGGGTGGCGTTGGTTCAGAATATGAAGGAAGATTACGGGCTATTTGTGTGGCCTTGTAGTGTGATCTTGGCCGAGTACGTTTGGCAGCAAAGGTTGCGCTTTTCAGGCTCTAGGGTGCTTGAGGTGATTTTATTCCTCTCCTAATTTAGCTAATCTTATTTGTGTCTCTGAATCCATTTATAAGCACTTGGTTATGCATGTTGTTTCTGCAGCTCGGTGCTGGGACTTCTTTGCCTGGATTGGTAGCTGCTAAGTTGGGCTTGGACGTGACTCTTACAGACGATTCCAGCAGAATAGAGGTTTTGAACTTGCTTATCGATTTCTTGGGACGTATATGTTTAATGCCAATCTTGATGTTATTTTGAGTTGATTGGAGATTTCTGGTACAGTCCAAATGTGGGCTCTTTGTCATTCTTAGGAGCCACTATTTGAAGCAACATTTGTGATTTATGCTGCATAGGAACTTTAATAGGTTTCCTAGAGAATATAAGTTTGATCTACTTAACTGCATCTTTTGGTGATAATAAGGATGCAAAGAAGCTAGTTTAATCAACACAGCAATGAGGAAGGAAGAGCATTTCACGAGTCATTTGCGCTAAACTATCTTTGTCTTACCAAGTCCCTATAATCTAGCACTGGCCCTCATGATAAATTATTTCCTAGTACAAAAATGGGGCAAATCCATCGTATAAATTAATTCATTCTCTGGGATGTATCCAGTTTGTAATTCCTATGGTTTTAGATCCTAAAGAGAAGAAGCCTATCTTATTTCCGTGTGCATTTTATAATTCATGAGTTCAGCTGGCCCTGTTACTTCTTATCCTGAACTATCATGATTCATTCCTCTATGATTGACAGGTGCTAGACAACATGAAAAAAGTCTGTGACCTAAACAAAGTTAAATGTAAAGTAAGAAGTCACCGTTGCGTTTGGTTTTGAGCTGCAGAGTAATTACAATCAGCTCTGATAGTAGTTACTTAGGAAATCCAGTTCTATTTTACAGGTGTTGGGGCTGACATGGGGGGTTTGGGATGCAGCTGTATTCAGTTTAAAGCCGAATTTTATTCTCGGGGCTGATGTGCTTTACGATGCAAGTGGTAATTCTATTTTGCCTTAACAGTTTTGTTCTATACTTCCCAGTCTTTTGGCTTGAAACTGAAAACAAGAATGCCATTTATGTTGCTAAGCCTTTGATGACCTCTTTGCCACCGTCACATTTCTGCTTCAAAACTCTCCAGGGTCTGTCTTCATTACCACTTACCATAACAGAAGGTACTTGGGCGTATGCGTGTCAAAATTCTCGTTTAGCTTGTTCTCCTTTAGTATGCATCTTAATGACAACCCTACTTCTGATATGACAAGCCTTCATATATTTCCTATTTCAATTATGGACAGTGGACATTATCTTATCGAATTCTTAATGGAAAAGTGGGGATTAAAGTGCGTGAAGCTTCTTGACGGCTTCTCTTTTATGCCAACGCACAAGGTAGTGGGCCTTGGTGGCAATATTCAGTTGGCAGAGATTATGTTAGGAAGTAAACAAGCTGAGATAGCTGGTAGCTTGGGCTAGCAACTGCAGTTGTTGAGTTACGCAGGTACTCTGATCCATTCTTCAGGTTGATGTTGGATTTTATATTCAGCCACAGTTTGTGTTTCTTTTGCATAGATCCTTGTTGAAGTAAACTGAATAGAGAACAGAGATGTAATAGCATTTGAAGCCTGTTCTTAAGTTATGTCCTAGACCCCTGTGCGTAGAGAAACATCAGTTAATTTGTAATATGAGCAAGATCAGGAGCACACATGTGTCAATTTCAATAACTCTTTCATCGAAACTGTTGGAACCCTTACCATTGAAATTCAATTTACCGCCATTTAAGCACTACAATTGGATGGCATTTTTGTGTGATCATATTATGTGATTTAAGGGAAACAATGGATCTACATAGAGAAATATACATAACTACGCGTCACACTTTCTTGCCCACTTTGACAGGTCTAGCGAGTGACTGGTAACAATACTATCAACGGGCTTAACAGTGAGCTTCATGCAATTGAAAAATTGGTTGAAACTAGTTTCACACTAATATATCAAATGCTCATAAGCTATTTTGAAAATATCAATATCCAATGAATTGTTCAACTTTGTTCTTTTGAAATCATGAACCTTATTTTTCTATTTAAATTCCTTTAAATTGAAACCAAGTTGATACTTTCTTTGATGTGAACACGACCGTGAAACTTTGTAAGCAAAATAACGCCAGAGGGACCAATAACAAGATCAAGAGCTAAGAAGTTCAAAGAAGTGCTTCAATCCTACATGGGCCGAATTGTAGATAACATAAAATCTCGAGAGACAATGAGGGTTAATGACAAGATAACTAATCAAGTTGGGTGGAACGCGCAAGAAGTCTTTCCTTCTTATTTAATTAATTATTTTATGTTAGAAGTATAACTTTCGTTAGCCCACTACTTGTATCTTAGGCTTGTTTAAAACTTTTAGATTTAGTGAGTTGTATTTTAGAAAGATTAGTTTGGGCTTTTAATGATTTTGATAGGAGACCCATGTTTAAAGACCTTTTACATAGTTCGGGTTTATTTCTTTTCAAGGTTTATAAATACATAATAATAAACATTGTTTAAGGGTGATTGTCGAACTCCATCTATATACTTGATTGTAGTGTCAAGTATTTTGATTGTTGAAGTCCACTTTATTGGATAACCTAGACAGAACTTCCTAGTATATAGGATATGTAATTGACTTGTAGTTTATTTAAACTTCTCAAACTATTTAGGTGTTACACTCTAATACACTATACTATCCTAAATTGCTTCTATCCCTTCTTTGATAATCTCCAACCCATCCTTCACAATCAGTTCACTTTATGTATCAAAGCGATACAAATGAAAGATACTCTCATCCATCGTTGAACTCCTAACTCCAAACTTATTCTTAACTTTATCAACTATAACATTGTTCATGTTATAATTATCTAAAGTTATTGTTGAAAACTTCATGTAGATGTTCCAATCCATTGATCAATTAACTAGTACACTTATTGACCTTTTACTTGCATGAGGCAGGCATCATAAAATAAATGAACCAACCATTTAAAAACAAAATCAAAGATCAAATGGAATAATATCAAAGAACATTACTTACCTTAGGATGCGACTACAAAAAGTCGAATTGTTATTAACATGATGCAATACCACAACCATATAACCTTTATTTGGATTTTAAAATGTCCATTTATCTTATATGATCACAACTAGCCTGCCATTAACTGATAACATCTTTAATTTCGAACTTTTACATGCATCATAGATCTTGAACATGTCTTTCATAATAGTATTTCTAGTAGGCATCTAAAAAGTTGACTAAAATGATGCGATCAACATTATGAAGTCTATATGATGCACAACAGGTTCTCAAACTTTTATAATACATATACCTATGATGGTCATTTCGTTTTTCTCCTTTCAATAAATTAGATGTGAAGATTGCTTGACTCCTAATACCATTTGTGTTTTTACACCACTTATTGTCATACTTTTTTTAATGCGAGGCTCTACCTTTTGAACCTTTAGCAAACAACTCAGTGCTACACTTCGTCTTATTAATTCTAACACTTGTTTTATTCTTTATGAGGTAATTCCATACATCACTTCTTATCTTTGGAGACTTATTAATTTTTTCTTTACTTATTCTATGATTATGCGTTAGATTAAAACTTCCCATTATTTTAAAAGGTTAGCTTCATCCATTTGAAATAATAACAATAAAAAATATAAACTTCCAAAAATATTAGAAGCATTATATTAAGGATCAAAATTCCAATAATATTTCCACGTAGTCCTTATTATCTCACGAATTATCTAAGTAATATATATATATATATATATAAGCATAAAAATTACTATACATATAATCTTGTAAAACTTTTTAATAGTAGTAGTAAATAAGAAAAGGACATTAAATTTATGTTTTCCATTGTAGTAATTAGTAAACAATTATCATAAATCATAAATAAATGAAAGCTAACATTTTTATGGTGACATCATAAAGAAATTCCAGTTATCATCATTTATAGTCCAATTATCTTATTTATAGAAGCCATAAAAAAGCTTATTTATTTATAGTTTCTTGAGTTCCTCACAATGTAATGGAACAAAAAATATTAGTAAACAAAGCAACAGAAAATTTGGCTTTACCCAAGCAATTTGATCTTGAATTAGAAAATGCTTACAAAGATCTCTACAAATTTGACAAGTTTTATTTTAAAAAAGCATTGTCTTAGTTTTAAAAAATGCATAAAGGAGACCAGAAACATGATAAATTTGCATATCCATTTATGTAAAACTTTCTTGCATCGACGAAGGAATTGGAAAATTCAAAGTGTGCCTATCGCCTCATCATCAAAATCAAATTTGGGCACATAAGCTTGTAACCAATACTTTATTAAACATCTACGCTAAATAGGAAAATTTGGATAATTGATTAATAATTTTTTAACCTTATAGCAAAGAAAAGATGCCACCAGTGGACCTCTTATGAAGAAGCTATCAAGCTATAACTGAGGATTAGAGGCATACATCTAGACCAAACAATTAGTGCCGCTTAAGCAAATTCGACTATTATAGATTTTGGGTGACAAGTTCATGTAATCATGATTAAATCTGGTCTTGATTTGTCGTTATTAGGCAATAATTCTCTGATCACAAGATATGTTAAATATAGAGGAGTAATACATGCTAATCAAGTTTTTTAGTGGCTCTACATGCACCAAACATAGCTTTCTATCTTGAATAAATTGTATATTGTTTGTTGTCATCTTTCATTTCAAAAGGTCAATAATGTAACATCTCGTTTCCATACTAAGGATTATAACCTTAGATTTATGTAATTGAGAAATAGCAATGAGAGATTAGAAAAATGCATTTCATGCTCATGCATAATGTTAGCATACCTACACGTGAAGTTTGATTTTTGCACATTAAAATGACTGTACATGCATTCATTGACATTTTCCGGTATAAATGATTGTTTTAAAGTGATTATAATGTGAATTATGGATGATGTGTCTTAAAAATTGAGTTGGAGTGTATAAGAAGTGAATTAGAATTTTTGGTGAAATATGAGAATTTTCTAGATTTTAAGGATATTTTTGGACTAGAAAAAATGTCAAGTGGCAGAACAATTGATGAATAGTAGTAAAAATAAGAGTCAAATGGCAATGAAAATTTTTATATATGACATTAAGATTTAATGACAAGTGTCATTGAAAATTGGGTTAAAAATTGGAGACAAATGGACTAGCTAATAAAAGACCAAGAAGAGACCTTGAGAGAGTGACATGTGGTCTTTCACTCAATAAAATTGTGATTTAAAACAAGTGGTGTGGCAAGTGACAACTCTCTCAGGGTCTCTTCTTTTTTGGTCTTTCACTTGCTAATTATTTCTCCATCTTCTTCATTTTCTTCATCTTCCTCTCCTTAATAACAACACTCTCTTCTCCAAGCCTCAAAGTTAAACCTTGCCTTATTCCATCACTAGCCACTTAAATACTTTGTTATCTTCTTCTTGTTGCTAAAGGACCCAACCTATTCCACCTTGAAAGTTTAATTTTATGTATGTTGAAAGAGCTAGGGTTCTTGAAGACTCTTGAAGAAGCCTTGGGTAAATCAAGTAACCTATTAATCTTCACGATTTTGATGAATGAAACATGTTTTGATGATAGTTAAGAGTTAAATGATCATAAAATGAGGAAGGGTACATGCTAAAACGTGAATGAGAAATGTGGGTAGATTCATGTCTTACTTTTACAAGTGTGATGATTAATGATCCATAAATTGTTATAGAGGTTTTTTTGAGGTAGAATGATCATTATAATGGTGTTTGGATGAGTGCAGTAAATTGATGAATAAATGGACATGGTTCATGTCCTGTTTTGTAGTTATGATTAATAGTCTTTTATGACTTGTTTTGTGAATGTTTTGAGTTGTAAATTGAGGTGAAAATGAAGAGGAAATGAAGTAGAAAAGATGATCTATGTACAAGATGTGTTAGATGTAAAATGTAGGAAGTTATAAAAATCTAGAAAATTGGAAGAGAGTGGCTGGAATATTTTTGTACCATCCCGTTACCCATGATAAGACTTGAATGGTGAATTATGAGAATTTACTGAGAAACTAGAAAATGCATACTTAAGCTAAATATGGCATGCACATTTTTGCACATTAATATGATTATACATGCATTCATGACATTTTCTGGGTATAATTGAGTTATTAGAGCGATTAAAATGTGATTTGGCAATTTTGGTCTTTTTAAGGTATTTCGAAATTTTTGGTGAATTTTAGGAAAAATATTAAAATATGGACCAATTATTGTGTGACACGTGGCAACCTGTATTTGTGACAAATGGCTTGAATGTGTGGTGATAAGTGGCAGACCTGTTTGAATGACAAGGGTAAGACATGCAAAGATTACACATAGTTTATATTTACACGTAGCTTATGCTTTGGTTAAGAAGAGATTGTTGTAGCTGTTAATGTTCTTCACCACCAAAAACACTGGTTATCAGCCTCTCTTCTTGTTTTACACAACACCAAAACATCAACTGTGAAATTTCTGTGTATTAGAGTTACTCTTACTGCTGGGAAGTATAGCCGAATCAAGTAAGTGTTTGTTGTTGATGTTTTACGGTGTAGATATACATACATGGGTTTGAAAAGTGTAGTTTCGGTGATAAATGAACTAGATGATGGATTTGAGAATTGGGAATTGTCCAAAACCCGTATGAAATAGATTCTGGTTTAAGATATGTGAAAGTTACGTAAGTTGAAGTAGAAATATATCTACTTTGTTCTGGTTATATGTTGATGTACTGTTCATGCATCAATAAGTGAACTGGTAACATAAATGAATTTGAATGAGTTTAGAACTAAGGGAAAAGTTAAGGTGATGCAGTGTTCTGGGAAAAGTATTAAAATGAAAAGTTTATGATGAAATGAAGTTTTGATGAAAGATAGAAAAGTGCAGAAAAATGAAATTTTCAGTAGAGAGAGAGGAAGAATAGTTGGAGTTTCGGATTTGTGATTTTTGAAGTGTAAAATTGAATTTGATTTGTGTAGAGTTTATATTTGGAGTTATAAATGTGGAATAGATGAATTAGGTATGTGTTTTGCTGGAAAAATAAGGAAAATGAAAGGAGAAGAAGAAGATAGACTCAATGAAGGAGAAGAACGAAAAGCACCGTCGTGCTTTTGTACAAGGGTGATTTATCAAAAATATTCAGCAAAGTCGCTATTGTGCTTTTGCATAACAGTGACTTCACAGGATGAATGAAAATCGCTATCATACTTTTGCACGACAACGACTTCGAGGATTAGTGAAAGTCATTATCATGCAAATGCACGATCGCAACTTTCAATTGAATTTTTCTGAACATCCTTCAATCTTTTGTTATAACTTCTTTATCCGATATCCAAATGACTTGGTTCTTTAACCAATAGCTTCATAAGACATTGATCTTCATCTCCACCAGAAATCATAGCTTTCTAAAATGGATTGGTTGACGAATTTAAGGTGCAATGTGACTGTGCTGAAGTATGATAACTGGGCTGATTTTTACTGAACATATTTCGGTATTTGGACTATATCTTGATCTGTGGACCTCAGAATGAGATGATTATTAATTATGATTATACTAGACATAAGTATACAAGTTTTATGAAGAGATTAAATTCTAATTTGGCCTCTAAGAATTTCATAATCTGATTGGAATTTGAGATAAGAATTCTGTTGAAGCTTAAAAACATTATAAAATCTTTTGAGTATAACTTTCAGTATACTTAACCAAATTGGATGGACTTGATATCATTGCAAACTCAAGATGTTTGAGAACAATTTTCTAGAAGGAAGTGTTGCCTAATTTTGTCATTTACCTTATCATATTAATTATGCAAAGTTGATCCAAAAGTATGTTGTTAGAAAAATCTGAAGTGGTCAATTAGGTTATGAAATTGATTTCACATTGTTTTATTTTGGTCCAAATTACAAGTACAAATGACATTAATGAGGGCTTTGATATCTGATCGATTTGATGATAAGAATCATAATAAGATACCCGGAATTGTCATTGAATATGCATTGTGCATATTTTATATAAGTGCATGTGCATAAAGGAATACTTATACATTTGTGCAAAAATGTGATATTTGTAAATGTGTTGTGTATATTATAGAGGAGCACATCGGATGCCAGTCGAACGTTGTCGGACCATCCAGGCAATAGCTTCTTGGAGCATATTGTGAGTCAACCTAGATGAATTTCCTAGGATTGATTTGATTTGATTTGTTAAGCTTCCAATTATTGAACTGTTGCGATTTGTTTCTGAATTCCAGACTTAAAGTCTGAGGAGTAAATATTTGGGACTATATTAGAAGTGCTCTGACGTGTTTGATAATTCTGTATGAAATGTGGATTATCAACAAAAGTTGAATGCTGGACTTAGGTCCAAAGATTATAAAATTCTGATTGTATTATGCTATGTGAATTCTCAACGAAAGTTGAATGCCAAACTTAAGATCGATGATTATGAAATTCTGACTGTGTTTTATAATTGATTGTGATACATAGTAAATTCTGAATTGATGCATTTCATAAAATGCATGCTCAAATAAAGGCGTTACGACCGGAGTAGCCAGTATAAAAGCGCTTGCACGTAGAGCTTTGCTCCGTCATATTCTGAACGTAGAGCTATGCTCTATGATATATGTTTCTAACTAAGCCTAATGGGCTAGTATTTGTATATGTGATAGGCACTCGGTCACAATAATAATAACGAATGTAGAGTCTCATATGCATCTGTATTTATTTATATATGATCTAATTCGCAATGATTAAATGATGTGCCAAGACAGTGTGAGTATTTAGAATATACATGTTCTGTATGAATAATTGCGAAATATGTGATTTGTGTATGTGAATCCGGTGAAATCATCAACGATGGTTCACTCATTAAGTTCCCAAAACTCATAAAAATTGCAACGTAGTTTTTCAGGTACGAGACAAGAGACTTAGTTTTATTCTAGATTAGAAGAACGTTTTGGACTAAGTTATGGCTCAGAGGACTGTCAGCTAACGTCAGAGAGTTATAACTTTTATTTTGTAGTTTTTGCTAGATCCTGCATGAGGTTTTGTAAATATTTGTTTGATGAAGTCATTGTAGGCTTTGTAAATGAATGCAATGAATGGTTTTAAAAATGTGATGACTTTTGATTATGTTAGATGATGCCATGTGTAAGTTGGATTTGTTTTTGCTCTAACATACCATTATTATTGGATATATACTTGAATGTTCCTAAATGTTTAGGTATGTACCCTATGGTAGTGGGATGTTGCATAAGCAATAATAATCCTACCATAGGCATGACTTTGGTGGTTTGTTAAAAACTGCCATTTCCTACCCAAACAACATAGCTTATTCAGATTTGTTTCTCTAATCTTAGTTTCTAAAAGACAAAAAAAACTGAGGCTCCTTCAGGACAAAATCCCTTAACGCATTAAGCTTGGAAGGGTACATTCCATACTATCACTGTCATAGGAGATTGCTCTTACCTTTAGAGCCTTTCCTACTGCTCCAGTTACTTTTACTAGAAATCACTTGTTCAAATTGCTCCTCTTAAGGCCCACCTGTAACACCCAAATACCCCCTGGGAGGATACATGGATGCCACCCAAGACAGGACAAACAAAACCAAACATCATACTTACATTATTAGAATCTCAAACACACTTATCATACATATCATAAATTTCAGAAACTAAATCCAAAGAATATGTACATGCCCAAACAACGAAACAAAATACATTTTGTT
>JAOTBA010000205.1:9479434-9495735 GCA_025629845.1 Erythroxylum squamatum
GTATAACCCCCAAACACACGCCGCAGTATAACCTGCAAACACCGAAGGGTGGGGTGTGGGGTGTGGGGTCCAACATGTAGGCCGAGATTGAACCAAAGAACCGGGTCCCTATCAAATTCTCCACTTTTATTATTTTTGTATGTTTTCTTTAATTTGTTTTTATTAGTTAGTTTCATTTTATTTTGTTCTTTCAAAAATCCAACCCCCCTCCCCCGCCCCCAATTAAGTGTAAACACCAGTTAATTTCATTCTATAAACTTTAAACACACTCTCTGTGGGATCGACCTAGACTCGCCACTGCTACAGTAGTAGTCTAGTTATTTTATTTTGACTAGCGTAACGATGCGCGATCATATTATATAGTTATGATTAAAGTACGAATTGACTAGAAGAATCTATGGTAACTTTAACATGTGCTTCTATTCTTGTGATTGGTCAATATGCTTTATCTTTAAAAGAGTAGTGACTAGTGGTAGACATAAGCTAGTGAGATTTTAAGCCTTATTAGACTAACACATCCATATCAGTCTCATTATCTTTTGCTTATGTGTGACCTTTATGATATGTACATCCTAACTTTTCTTTGATTTTCTATTCAAGATGACAAATTTATCACATTCATTAACATGAAAATGATTAGGCATTCTTTGTTTTTCCTAACTACATGAGCCAAATAACCTACCCATCATATGATTTTTCTTTTGATAAGCCCCTTTGAGCTTTATTAGCCTTTCTTTGTGTATTAACCACATTACATACTTTAAACTTAACCAAATGTCTCACCTAAGCCTTAAAGCTAGCGAAACATTTGTTGATTGTTGAGTTTGTGGACGTCTAAGAGTATAAGTGTGGGGTGTGCATATGTGTGGGATGGTTATAATTGTTGGGATGTCAGTTTTATGTATTTTAATTGAAATTCCATGTTGATTTAGTTTCTTTCAATGTTTATATGAAAAAAAGCAAAAGGAAAAGAGAAAAGGGAAAGGAAAAGGAAAAGGAAAAGGAAAAGGAAAAGAAAAGAATACATGTTTAAATAAAATTATCAAGGAGGAAATGCATATGTGTTGCAAAGTTATTTATGATTAGTCTTTCGTCCTAAAGTTGCATTGAATGGGTGATTTGAGTATATTGAATATGAGGTAGATGTTGTCTTGGAAGGATCACTTATTATAGTTTCAATGTAATGTTATGATCAATCTTTATAAGTGATCCTTTTTTATTAGTTATGCTTCATGTGGTTTCCGGTGAGAGATAGTTTTTGCATTCATCATGGTTGATGTACACAATTGTGAGTGAATGTTGGTTTTTGCACTTCATGTTACACTGAGTGTTACTTTTGTTTCACTAGCTTTAATGACTTTCATGCTACTTTACCCAAATACATATCACCTTACCTTTGCCCACATTATAACCCTAAAAAGTCCTTTTATTCATGATTATGCATGTGAACCTTAGTGGTGGAGAAATGAAATGATATGCAAAGTTGTGGAATGCAATGATCATGAATGACATTGGGTATACCCAAAAATATATCTTATTTGAACACATTTTCTAAGTCTATCATTAGATTGCTCAGTTTCTGAAGATGATAAATGCTGATTGATCATGAACAAAAGCATTGAATGTTAAATTCTTTATGATTTTGAAAGCCGTTCATCTTTGCCTATGATTATGTATTCTTGGAATATATAGAAAATGAGTTAATTTTTTTGGGTCTATGATCTTAATTTTGATGTTTTGCCGAGGACAGTCAAAAACTAAATGTGGGAAAAATTGATACGTGCTTAATTGATTACAAATTTATTACATAACACTTAGTGATTATCACTAGGAAAATGCTTAAAATACTCAGTTTAGTTCATATTTGATTTTAGGCATAATTCGGAAGTGAAGAAGCTAAAATGAGTCGAAAGCATTATAATTGAGCCATTTTTTGAAGATTCACACTCACTTGTCTTCATGGAGCAAGAAAGAGAAGGATTAGAGCAGGAGAAGACAAAAAAATACATAAAATGAAGAGCATAAAGAATGTTGAACCAGCTCATGGCTAGGCATGATTTTTCATGGTCGTGAGACACATCTTACGGCCATAACAAAAGTTGTCATGGGCATGACTGTAATATCCTAGTTCGATTATTGTAATATGTAATGCATTGTACATGCATTTTATAGCATATACTGTAGCATCCCATTTCTATACTAAGGGTTAGAACCCTAAATTTCTGTAATTGAGAAATAGCAATAAGATATTAGACAAATGCATTTCATGCTTATGCGTAACGTTAGCATACACACACGTGAATTTGATTATTACACATATTACAATGAATTGTTCATGCACTCATTTGACATTTTTCGGGTATAAATGATTGTTTTAATGTGATTATAATGTGAATTATGGATTATATGTTGGATCCTAAATTTTTTTATTATTGATTTATTTGTTTAATTATTTTTAAAATTTAGTCATTTATTTAGGAAGCCTAAGTTAAAAATAGAATTTAGAAGGGAAATGCTAGAATTAAATTATGGTATTAGACTTTAGTGGATTAAAGGAGTTAGAAGTCATTACATTAAGATGAAGGGTAAAATTGGAAGGGCAAACAAAGAAGGTTAATTTTGGAAGACAAGAATAAAATTTAGTCTTAAATAAGTGAGAAAGAGGAGAGAATCGTGGAAGAGAGAAAAAGAGAAGAAAAAATAAAGAGAAAGAAGAAAAGAAGAAGAAATCGTGGGAGAAGCTAGGAAAGAGAGAAAATCGTGGAGAAAGAAGAGAAAGGAAGAAGAAAATCGTGGGAAGAAAAAGAAGGAAGAAGATTTGTCAAGGTCAGTTCATCTTTTTCTTCTTGCTTTGTTAGAGAAGGAGTTAGATAGAGAAAGGGGTTTTATTTATAGAATGAAGGGTTTGTGTTGGAAGAAGATGATTTAAGAGACCCGTTTGATTTTAGGGTTTCTAAACTAGGTTTTGGTTTTTCTAACCTAGATAAGCTATGAGTAAGTTAAGGTTAAACTGAATTTTTGTATTTATTTCATTTTTTTGTGATTTTAAACCTTTATGAATTTCAATGGGAATATTGTTTTGAATGAGAACTTGGTTTGTTTAGGAAACCAAGGAAACCCAATCCAAGGGCAAGAGGAAAGGCAAGCTTGACTTGGATTTTGCAAGCCAATTAGGTGGGTAATGTATTTATAGTTATTGTGTAATTGGGCAAATTCTTGCCTATGTATGTGTATGTTGGATTGTGTGAATTTGATTTGCTTGAAATTGAATTGTTGTGAGTGCTTGGAAATGCATGATGGTTTATGACTATGTTATACCTTGAAAAGGGTTATGACATTTTGAATTAAATGAAAAGAGGAAAAAGCATGAAAGTATAAGCAATTGATGAAATGAATTGAGCATGAATATGTGTTTTTGTATGGGCAAGAGAGGAACTATTTCTTTCGTCGTGTGCCCATTGACAAAAGCCTTCTCCCGGCTGCCCGCTTGTGGCGTATGAGCTCCGAAAGGTGGACTCATTTTGTTCATGGTGTGAACTTCGGTTTCATTATTTCGTTCTATGGAACCCTTGATCCATTTAACTGTGCATTGTATTTGAATTATTGAGCATGATGAAAAAATTGTGCGCTATGTATGAATGGTTGAAGCATGAGATGCTTATGTGATAATATGCCTAACTTTGAGTTTTGGAACTAGAATTGAGAATGCTTGATTTGCTAGATATATATGTATATATGCTTGATTGTGTGGCTCATTGCTGATGGCTATAAATAGATTTGCCACTAAGCGTTGTAGCTCAACCCCATATTTTTCCACTCCTTAGGTGCAGAACGAGAAGATCGTTGATCCTTGTAAGGCATTGGGACAAACTCCAAGATAGTTAGCTTTTGTATTAAATTAGTTCGATCACTTTTGGATAGCTTTATAAGCATATCAAACATTGAGCATCCATTTGCATTTGTATTAACTTATTGATGTGTATGTTGATATGTAACTAAAGCTTTGTAAACTCTTACCTTTCGAGGTTAATGAAATATATATGTATGTATGTTATGTTTTGCTCATAACTTTCCAAGTCTTTACATTGCATTTTCAATCTTTTTATAGGTGTAGAAATTCTTTTCTGACTTCAAAGGAAAAAACTGTATTAATCTAAGCTGAATTAGACACAGTCGTCTTCTTGGAAGTTGTAGCTTATCCTCTTAGCTTTCCAATGGTATAAAGTATGCAATTTTTAGGTATCAGAGCTGAGAGATATGACCATTACTTGTTAGTGATGTTGTATAGGATGTATATACAGAACAACTATAGTAAATGAAGTGATATCGCACGAGGAGAGTTGAATTTGGAAAGATTATGAGTGAAAGTGATGTTAGAATGGATGTAGGATCCATTGGAGATGTCTTGGAGAGGGAGATTTCAGTAAAGATCCGAGGAGTACACAGTCAGGCCGTGTAAATTAACACTGACCGTGTATTCCAATAACGAAAGGCCACTTGACCTGAGGAGTACACGGTCTACCCGTGTATTTCTACATGACCCATGTATTGACCCTCTAAATGGTAAAATCTCTCCTTAGAGTCTTCACAGAAGTTGTAGATCTGAAAGTCCTCTTCGAAACAGTCCTAAGATGACCTTAATCCAATACCTCTAGTGAACGTTATGCCAATTGTCCCAAAATAGGTTCAATATGATTAAGGGCAAAATCATATTTGATTCTTTTGGCCATAACTTCATCATCCGACCTCCAAATGAAGTGATTCTTAAACCAATAGATTCCTAACACATTTTCTATCTCTCTATAAAAATTGGTAGCCTTTGGGGTTGATTTGAAAAAGATTGATGGAAAGAATGTGAGGGCATCGGTTGGAGGAGCATGACTTGGTTATGAACATACTTTGGTTTTTAAGCATATCTTGAACTATAGAACTCCGAATGAGGTGGTTCTTGTTTCAAAATAAACTAGAGACATAGAGCTACAATTGTTCTGAAGAAGTCAATTTGTGATTTTAGGTGACTGAATGGTGGGGGCACGCCACCCTTGTGGGATGCGTGTCTAGATGTCACGTAGGATGTCAGCCGCGTGTTTTACGAGAGTGGGATGCCCAACATTATGTGTCTTAAAAGTTTAGTTGGAGTGTATAAGTAGTGAATTAGAAATTTTGGTGAAATATGAGAATTTTCTAAAATTTAAGGGTATTTTTGGACTAGGAAAAGTGCCAAGTGGCCGAACAATTGATAAATGGTAGTAGAAATAAATGTCAAATGGCAGTAGAAATTTTGATATGTGACATTAAGATTTAATGACAAGTGTCATTGAAAATTGAGTTAAAAATTAGAGACAAATGGACTAGTAGATTAAAAGACCAAAAGAGGATCATGACAGTCATTTGCCACACCACTTGTTTTAAATCACGATTTTGGTCTTTCACTTGCTAATTACGTTAGCTTCTCTCATCTTCATCTTCTTTATGTTCTTCATCTTCCTCTCCTTCTCATGACACTCTCTTCTCCAAGCATCAAAGTTGAACCTTGCTTTCTTCCATCACTAGCCACTTAAATACCTTGCCATCTTCTTCTTGTTGCTAAAGGACCCAACCTATTTCACCTTAAAAGTTGATTATCGTGTATGTTGGAGAAGCTAGGGTTAAGTCTAATTTGAATACATTGAAGCTAAACAAGTAAGTATAAGCATTACTCTGCTTAATTTGTTGAATAAAGCATGTATGATGATAGTTAGAGGTTAAATGGATATAAAATGGTGTTTTATATATGCTGGAACATAGGTAAAGAAATGAATACATTGATGTCTTGGTTTTACATGTATGATGATTAATGATTCATAAATTTATGTAGAGATTATTTAGAATTAGAATGAATCCAAAAATGATGTAGAAAGAAGTGCAGAAAATTGATTTATGAATGGTTATCTTCATGTTCTATTTTTGATGTATAAAAACGTGGATCATTGGTTGTTTTAGAAATGGATTGGATTGAGTATTGAATTTAAAGAAAGGGCAAGTGTAGTGTCTTGAAAAGAGGAGAAATAGGATGGAAGTTTAGAGGAAAAGTGATAATGGTGTTTATAGTGTGCTGGAATATGTTAGCTGTAACATTTCCATTGGATATGCATCGTTATTTTAGCCATGAATTGATATATAGATATCCAAATGGGATGATTTTTAATTTGGATTAAATTATAGATATCTGGCTACATTTTTCCTGAAGACATTGAATTCAAATTCTATCTTTAAGAGTTTGAAAATTTGACTTGAAGTTGAGTAGTGGCTACAGTGAATTGATGGATGAATACATGTGTTTGTGTTCTATTTTGAGGGTATGAAAACCATGAGTGGTGAGTTATTATGTAGATGTTATGAGTTGTGAATTAAGGGTATAATGAAAGTGAAAGTTAAGTTAACCAAGATGTTGAGTTATGTTCTTGAAATGAGATGAATTAAGGTGATAGTTAGAAGTGAAATGAAGGTGGAAATGAAGATGAATATGTGCAGAAAGTTGATGATGAATGTATATATGTTCTGTTTTAGTGTTCATTAGCAATCATGAACTATAATTTTTTTATAGGTGATATTGAGTTGAAATGGAGTTAAGAATGATGGGGAAATGATGAGTAATTAAACTAGAAATGATAGACCAAGCATAAGGTAGTTAATGTAGTAAGTAAAGAGTTAGAAATCTGGAAAATAAGGACGCAATTGGATAGGTTTTGGGGCAAGAGGCATAAATTTTGCTATAGATCTCGGATTAAGGTCATTTAAGTATTCTTTTGAAGAGGACTTCGAGTTCTACAACTTCTATGAAGACCCCGAGGAGAGATTTTGCTGTATAAAGGGTCAAAATTTTACATTTCTGTAAGCGACATGTGAAGGTTCGCCCAGCGGACATTCATTGGCCATTTGGAATTAATTTAAGCTAAAATGGGGTTTGAATTGAACTTAGAATGATGCTTGGATTAAGTGAGTAATGTGTGACATGTATGAAGTGATAATTGGGGTTACAACTTAGTGAATGAATTGATGATATCATAATACCAAAAGCATGAGTATAATATGAATGAAGATGTTCATATGATTGTAGTTATGATTTAAATGAGTTGAGAAAATTGTATTAAGTAAATGTGAATGAGAATTGGGTATTACCAGCTTATAATGTTAGAAAAGAAATGACGAGAAATTGAGTTATGATATTAGAATAACTAAGTGTTCTTGAGGTGTAAGCCTAAGAATAACACAGACACATACAAAGGATAAGGATTAAGTGGTGAACTTAGATTGATCATGTACAAATGAAGTGTAAACCTAAGTTCAATTAGATATATATGAATTATGAAATGAGAATGAGCATAATATGTGAATTTAGATAATATACTTGGGATTGTTATTGAGCATGCATCATATACAACACATATACATATACATGTGATTGAGTATTCATAAGATTTTGCAACTAATTATGTGTGTGCAAGGTGTGTATTGTATAATGTCGATGTGTAGGATAAAACGTCCGCATCCAGACATTTCTAGATCATGGAAGCTAATGCTAATCTGGAGCGTACTGTGAGTCGACCTAGATGGTCTTACTTTAAATGATTGTTGTGTTTAAATTCTGTATAATGGCTTTTGATGCATGCATAATATTGGAAGTGCTCATTGAATGTGAATTGAACTGACTGTGTGTTTTCTCCATTTAAATGTTGAATGCCGAACTAAGGTACGATGACATGTGAAAGTGAATGTGTAAAGTGAAATAAAGTGATTGATTGATCTTATGTGATTGATGTATTTCATTACATGAATGCATGATAACATAAAGGTTATTGTGACCGGAGTAGCCACCAAAAAAGAACTTAAAGCTTAGAATGTGATTAAGAGCCAAAGGCTCACTATAAATAATGATCCCGTTATCCCCAACAGATACGATACAGTTATCAATGAGCCCGGTATCCGCAATAAACACGGGACAATTATAGACACTCGATAACAACATTAACAATTAAAAGTGAGTCTCATGAGCACTGCATATGCATCTGATATGTATGATTTAAATAGTTTGACTGATTTCTGAATGTGATATATGTTTTAAGTGAATATGAAATGTATGTGACTCAACATGATGAATTGATGAAGTGATGTGAATTACGTGATTAAATAAATTGATGTGTTGTGTGATTGAGTGAGCCATCGAGGATGGTCCACTCACTAAGTTTGCAAAACTCACCCCAAAATTGCAACATTATTTTTCAGGCTCAGAGGAGTTATCCCGTTAGACAAACGGGAGTCTAGCCACTATATTTGAGTAAGAGATAGATGTCGGGATCAGTACATGCCTGCATATGTCTTCAGTGATTTTAGTTTTTGAATTATATTTCCGCCAATATTGTGCAATGTATTTATGTAAATTGTAAAGTGTAATAATAATTGTGGCAAGTGATGTTTGTAAATGAAATGGGCCCAAGTGACTACTGGAAATTTGATGATATGTGTAATGATTGTAACTCTTGTAATTGAAAATGTTTATGAATCAAGTGAGCCCAATTTGTTTATTGATTTTCCGCATATGCATGCATTGTTTTGTAAAAAATTTTGTAATGAGTTTGACTGACTGACTATTCTAGCTTGCCACACTGGCGGGGTACGTACTCGGATATAACTCAAGATGTAGGGTATGTGACCTGTGAGAGTGGGGTGCTACAAATAATCCCACATTAAAAATTGATATCAAATGGACAATATCAAAATTAATTAACCCCATAAATTAAGTAAATTATGAATATGAAACAACCTAATTAATGAAAATCAAGAAAATGGATAATCTAAAAAATTATTACCCAATTCTTAATAACTTATAATGATAATATAAAATATTAAAAATTTAGAAATTGATGTAATTAAAAAAATTGGTTCAAAACTCTAGGATTTGAGAGTCAAGATGGTTAAAGTTGAAACATGATTAATCTGTAGTTTCAAAGCAATTGCGTATTGATGGATGATTACTTAGGAGGTGGCTATGATTGGGGGATAATTGGAGGTTGAATGGCTACATGAGAACTATTTTAGATGGTTAAATTTGAGAGGGTTGTATAAATACACCAGCATCACAACACAGACTTAAAACCTATTATTGTTTCAACTTTCTTTACACTTTATACTCATCCTTTACTTAAATAAAATTATCTTTTTAAGTTAATATTTAAGCCTCAACACTCATTAGCATCTAGTAATTTGGTAACTTAGAATTATATTTCTCTAAGTTTCCCAAAGCCCATTATATCTTTGTTTAGAAGTTAAACACATTTTTTAGAAGAATTCCTCCCTGGCACGCTTAAATTCCAAGTTGGTCATAAAAATGAGCAACACTAACCTAAATTAACAAAAAAATAATATATTAAAATTTAAATTAAGAAGAAACATTTAAAGGCTTGGTTAAAATTCACCTAACCTTTTGACATGAAAACAAACACCTTCTCATGAATTCTCTTGATTACTTAGGTTAAAGCCAAAAGAGTAAATTAATTTATACTCACTTGTTTAAATATTTATTTTATTTTATTTTTATCTTTCAATAAGATACTATTTTTTTTTGAAATAATTTGCTTCTAACTCAATGATACGCTTAAATTATACAAAATATTATCATGTAAATTTAATGTTTGTTGTCATAATTATTGAAGCAAATTAGTTATTAATACTTATAACTACTAGCCTAAATAAATTAAATCATTAAACAACCAAACTTATAATTGTCATTTTGATTAATCTTCTTTCAATGATAAAGATTTTTCCAGAATTATTCTATTTTAAGCTAATTGTAATAAAACTAATTAAGTGAAAAGAATAGGGACTTTAAATCAATTGATTCTCTCTCACACTTGAGTTGTACTTTATCCTTAATGTACAAAATATAAAGAATGAAAAAAATATAAAAGATAATAATATATAAGGAGGAAAAAAAGGTAGGAAAATTATCACCTAGGATTTATTTATATCTTGAATACAAGTACAAGTAAAAAAGCAAAAAGATAATAAAAATCAAACAAAAATTAATAATAAATTAAACAAAAATAAAGTACTAAGCACGAAGCAAATAACATAACTAAAATAATAGTTAAGGATAATAAAAGGAAGAACAAAATCCTCAAAATGTACAAAACTTAAAGTTAAAAAAAGTAAATAAAGTCAGTCAACAGTAGATTAGTTCTTATCATTATTATCCTCCTCTAATGTTGTCAAAGATTATTAAAGGGGCTCATCGTATCCTACATACTTAAATTAAGTAGATAACTGGTCGTGAATTTCAATCTTTATGCTATAAATAGTTCTACCAATCCTTTCCTAAAGCAACAATTATGGAGAGTGTTTGACATCCCTAGGCTACTCAACCATCTCTTCCCCCTTATGTGCATTAGCTATAATAGAAGTTCATTTATTGGCTCGTGCTCCACTTTCTCTTAATGCACCCTTTTGGACATCGGAACCTCAACTCTCTCTGCCTAAAAGAACATAAATGCTATTGAGCTTCCTAAGTAAGGCTTTATGCCTCATCATCTCAAGGTCGATAACACCCAATTGTTATGTCTGAAAGAGAATAAAAAAACACCTAACCTTTTTGCTAGTCCAATCAAATAAGAGTCTTCATATATTACTCAATGCTTTTTATTTCTTATATGCTCTAACACAACCTCCTCCTAAATATGCACATAAATAATGCAAATCCCTAGTGTGACTATTCATGTACTCCTTTCTATTCCTAAAAGTTAATAATCTATCACCCTGTGTAGGTATTTAAGGGTAGGAAAGTTGATTAAAGTGCTCTTAGTTGTAGATGGGTCGTAATTAGACCTACTTGTTGATATAGTTTCCCAAAACTTTAGAGGTGTCATCTTATAAAGCCCAATAAGGAAATCATTTTTAAGGTTTTTGAAATCTTTTATAGTCACCCGTTCAAATGTGTAAAATCTGCATCACATTGCAAACTCATTAAAAGACAAAGAGTGTTTAATTTCCCCATAACCTAAATTCTATTGTGTCCTTCATATCACATTAATCATGCTTAATCACATTATACATAGTTAAAAAAGTAATTTCTCAGTAGGCATTATCAATCATATCAAAATTTCATTTCTACCATTTACTATCTATATAACTGTTCATTTCATCTACCAAACCCATATTTTTTATATCATTCCATTTTATGATTATATTTGCTTCAAAGGTTCTAAGTTTTAAGTAAGCATAACATTCAAGATGTTCATTTTTATAAAATATAAGTATAGGGTGTCCATTATTGGATAAAATCCTATCTTATATGTATACTTTGCTACTTAAGCTACCTTAGATTGCTTATCCCAAACTTATGGTTTTTGTATTGTACCCATCGATACCAATCATAAGGCTTCGTATTGATTAGAAAATGGTACAAAAAATTAGCTTTAATTATTAGGTCAAATTTTTAAGTGGCACCAAATTTTTTTAATTAGTATTAGTTAGCACTAACCAGTACCTAAAATATAGATAAAATATAGGCAAACATTGTAAGGAATAGTTACTTTGAAGGGTTCTCTTTACTTGTTGAAGCTTGGGTTGATGGGGAAAGTAGATATGGAGATATGGAAATGGAGAGGTTGATTGATAAGACTATCAATACTAAGATTGTTCTTATTGCTAGGACTTGTGCTATCACCAAGTTACTCACTTTATATTAAGATCATGATTAATAACATATAAATTAGTTAAGCTTTAGGCATTAAAAATGTAGGTAAAGATTGCAAAATAATTTATTTGATAATCAATATTACTTTGATTACTATAAATAAAGAGAAAGTTGTTATATCAAATTTATGTTATTATAATTTTTTAAGAAAAAGGATAAATATTTAGGACAAGATTTGAAAAATTTAGGGCATGAATGTAGCCTAGGCTATAGATTTTCCTAAAAAAATTTTAAATACATGACTAGAAGCATGAACATGTCCTTAAATCATGGATCCTACTATCTTCAACTCTTTATTACAAATCCTATTGTCTCTAATTTCTAAATACATGACTAAGAATACAAGCATATCCTTAGACTTGGATCATATTATCTTCAACATTTAGAAGACACGGCCTAAAGCATGACGTATCCCAATTTATAGATCCTCTAGGGAAACTTATAAATCAATACAGTCTGGGGCATGTAATATCCCACGTTATATTCAATAATATAATTCAACATATGCTAATCTTGAGCTTTCAATTGACCTATTTCTTAGATCTTTCATCTCCCATATCCTTAAAAGCAGTGATCACAGTTTTAACCGAGTTAGGCCTAGACTAGCTTAATCGAAGTCAATAGGCTCGAGCCAAGCATAACCCAGTTCGAGCCCAACCCAACCCAAAGTTGAAATATTTTAAGTTAAATTACTTTATTTTTAAATTTTTAATTAAAAATAACTTAATCAAGCTTGGTCTGGGCCAATTAGGCTTCAGGTTGCCCAAACTTGATGGGCTTAGACATCGGGTTAGGTATGAGCTTGAATATACATTTTTAGGTTATACTAACCAGTCTATTGTCAAACCAACTTTAAAGTTCCTACTTAAGCTCATAGATGTCTTCCTTTGTATTCTTAATTACATAAATATAAAATTAAAGGCAGAAAATACCAAACTCAAAAGAAATTAAAGCAAAATATGACTTTATTCATCAAACAAAGGAAAAAAACATCTAAATTATTAGTTCTTAATATTGAAATCAAATCCACATAAAATTGATAAGAAATTAAGTTTATGATTACGTTGCCTCCCAAAAATTATTTTTCTATGAGTCTTTTAGGTGGGCTCTTTAATTAAACTTGTTTACTTGTTAAAACAATGTGAATGCTCCCTTTTTCATCAACATAAAGAGCATCATTTAAAGGATCGCCATCTCTAATTTGGACCTTCTTCTTTAATTTTGCTTTCTTTATTTTTTTGAAATGATCTAGCAGGGTAAGGAATTCTTGATTTGTACTTCCTTAGTGTTCTCCTTACCTTGCTCTTTTTTCCTCCTTAGTATTGGTCAACTCATCATGCTTTAAAGCAACCTCCTTTATATGCTACCTAAGGATATGGATTATGTCACTAAGTAAGGTGCCTTGTGGTCTCTCTATAATCACTTTAGTTAGTTAACATATTTGAACTTCAAGATTCCTTATCAAAGCTTTAATGATTCTAGAATTGAGAAGAACTAGAACTTGCTACATGAAATCTCGTATCATATCTTCCAAACTCATCTGCTTCTCTTTCTGAACATGTTGCTAAAATTTGGCAAAAGGTTATATTGAAGCCTATCGATTGCTCTTAAGAAAAATGAGGATACTATAAATCGTATTGTAGGATTTATTTTTCCTGTTAAAACTCATCTTCAAATCCATTTACTCTATTGATTTTGCTATGGGATTTTTAGCTTGACACTCTATTCCTTAATGCCCTCTCCTATAGAATTTGTTGCTTATAACTTAAGTATTTTGTGATGAAAAGGCTATATAATTTTGCTTTATCACCTCCATTTGAGATATTAGTGCAATTATGACATCTATATTATAAACCTCAATAAATTTGTTCACTCTCGCCTTTCCTGATTGCTATTAGTAGTTATTCATAATCATTTCTTTTATTAACTTCAGAGCAACCTCTAGAATCTTATTATTTAGTGTTCTACCCACTACAACAGCTATCATTTTCCTTATAAAGCTTATTAGACCATTGTAGATTTATGGAATTGTCTCACATTGAAAAGCCATGGTATAACCACTTTTTTAGCAAACCTTTGTATCTCTCTCATATTTTATATAACATTTCATTGTCGAGCTGCTAAAGAAAATAGATACAATTCTTTAGCTTTACTGTCTTAGATGATGGAAAGTATTTAAAAGGAATTTCTCTCTGAGACTCTCTCAAGTATTGATTTATCAAGTAGGTAATGCTTTAAGTCATTACTTTGCCCAATCTTTTAGTGTGAATAGAAACAACCTTATCTTAATTGCATCTTTAGTTGCCCCATTGATCTTGATTGTGTTACATATCTCCAAAAATTGGTGATGTGTGTATTAGAATCCTCTCAAATTAATCCATCAAATTATACATTCTATTGAAACATTTAAATTACATTGGGCTTAGTCTTTAAATAATGAGCATTTGCCTTTTACTTTCCAATGTTCAATTATTTTCCTAAGAGATAGTTTAGTATACTCCATCATTGTTCTCCTTTCTTATTCCATATTTTTAGGTTGTAATTATGATGTATCCCTAAATTCTTACTTCGTTCAATCTCTTCAATTTTGATGTATTCTTTTCTCTTGTTTTAGATCTTCTCCAAAAAATGCAAAATATCAGCTTCTTATTATAAAACACAATCACTTATAAAATTATAATAATAAAAACAAAGAAAATAAAATAAAACAAGATATAGATAAAATTTATAAAAAGAAAATTAATAAAGTAAAATCTCACAAAATAAATTAAGAAAACAACTTTATAAGATTAGGAAATTAGTTAATATATTTCATTAGACCAGAATTGATGTAGATTATATTAGTGTCTACCCTTTTATGTTATTGCCACAAAAGTTTTTCATATTAAAAATTTATCACCCACTAACTATGCAAGTACACCTATCATTGGTAAGCAATATAATAATAAGTAGGAGTCGAATCCCATTAAGAAGAAATGTAGTTATAAAATTTAATACGATTAACTAGTCTAAGGATAATAAATAAAAATATGGTGTTTATAGATTTTTTTTGAAATGAAGAAATGTAAAATAAAACTAAACTAATTTACTTTGGCAATAACCAATAAAATATTTTAGATGAGTATTTCATCTAATAACACTTTTGACTTCACGATTTAATTAACATAAATTAGATATCTTCTGGATTGGCAGGACATCTTAGACATTAAAACTACACTCTCTTTAGCTATTTAACCATATCTTTACCACTACTGGCACCTTTTTGAATGCATTATACTATATGAAATTATATGAAAGGTTTCACCCTAATATTAGGAATATCGCATTGGTCTTCCTTGAGCATCTCATTCAATCCCTTCTACCAACGCTATGATTCACTCATATATTTCATATCTTAAATTAAATTAAATCAATTGATATAAAAATAATTATTAGGATTTTTCTTATTTAAATATAAGGAGTGTTCAACCAAAATAAATAATTTAAAAAACTTCTTAATTCTGCCAATAACTTGATCTGCTGAATTGATGTTTAGATTTTGATTCTCTAGTGAAAAATAACTTAAAATCAATCGCCCAAAGGTTAGAGAAGCTTTTCGTAGATAACCCAAGCTTTTTAAGACAAAAAAAAACGTTTCTTAAAAGTGTTTTCATTAAAAGACAACTAAAGTCATATAAGCATTAGGTTTTCTACTCTTAACTATATTTTACTTTACTTAAGTCACTGACTATAATATGAGTATGGCTCAGATTGTCGGCTGTAATGAATTATCTAGGTTATAGACATGATCTTTGGTGTGATCGTCTCTTGAAGATGAATACATGGTCTTTGCCATGAGCATATATCTCTTAATTGTGGATCTCACTATTTATTCTCTGACTTGCCCATGATCTTTTACACGACTGTAAATGATCCACCTGATCCTTTGACAGCACTTAATCCTTTTAGGATACTAGTTGGCATACAGACGTGAGCTAGACCATGTTTCTCTAGAAATTGTTAATATCTTGATATTCTTTTATTATAATTGATTCCAATTCTTGAATAATATAGTCACAAAGTCCAATTTAAATAATTACCTTAAAATATCTACAAACTAAGTTAAAAAAAGTAATTTTGCATTAAATCAAGCATAATATTGAAGAAAATAAGTGCATATTTCATGCACATCAGTCACAAAGTCTAAGCTCAAACGTAATCCAAAGTCCAAAAAAAATTCGATTAAGCCTTATCCCAAGATGAATGCTAGTTAAAACAGGTTTTATACGTTGACTTCAGGTTAATTAGTTGGCTGTGAGTTATTTTGCTTACCCTAAGTCAGCTTAATCTTTATGAAGACATGATGGTTATTAAAGTAAATATAACAAAATTTGAAAGAGTGAATTTTTGTAGGTAATGGTAGTTATGTTGACATTCTTTTCTATGAGGCATTACAAACAATGAGACTTAAATTGTAGCGACCCGAACTTTGCGTACCGGGTGGATTTCCCGGTACCTCAAGAGGCCCGCGACCGCTACAGTGTAGAGCCCGGCCTCTACCACCGGCACTCCAGGTATTGTCCTCTTTGGC
>JAOTBA010000205.1:9508885-9531501 GCA_025629845.1 Erythroxylum squamatum
AAAACTCGATGTGCGGAACCAAAATAAGCATAAAAATCATAAATCAGGAGCCAACAAATGCATAATTACTAAAGAAAACAGGCCTAATTTATAGTATAAATTTGGTTCGATCACACGCCTATGATTTAATATTCATAGGCATGACTGCCATGCACGGTTCTAATTAAGCTTATTCAGTTGTAATTAATAATGATTAATATATTATTAATTAATTGATGTTTATATATAATAAATTAATTGATTTACTAAAATATAATTTATTTATAAATTAATTATTAAGCATTAACTGTTAAGCTTATTCAGTTATAATTAATAATGATTAATATATAATTAATTAATTGATATATATATATAGGTAAGCAGTCACGCCTGTGACTTAATATTCACAGGCATGACTCTTATGCATGGTTGTGACTTCTTAAGTCACAGGTGTGACTACTTACATATATATATATATATACATCAATTAATTAATTAATTAATATTTGGTTTTAATTAACACCTATATGATGTTATAACATCTTTTATTAAATAGTTAATTAATTAATTATAATATTATTAGTTTGTTGATTAATTATAATACACTTAACAAGTATAAAAATATAATTAATTAAATAAAATATAATTAATTAATTTTGTTGAAACTAATAATAATTAAGTATAATAAATTAACTTATTTATTCAAATATAATTTATATATAAATTAATTATCCATAATTAATTGTTAATTTTATTAAGTTATAATTAATCATAATTTATATATAATTAATTCATTGATGCATTAAAATATAATTAATTGATTAAGTAGTACATACTGCATTATTAATTGCTAATAATTGTTAATTATTATATACTACTATTAAATATATATATACCTCTTCAATATATACATAGCTTAAGTACTCCCACCTATATTACTTATATCTACACTCTCATTGTCACAATCGTGCGATCGTGCAATTCCAGCTGATTCTTAGGTGTCAAGATCGTGCTTGCACACGATCGTTCTTTTCCCAATATCTCCTCAATGTCACGATCGTGCTTGTGCATGATCGTGCAAATCCTCTAAGGGTTACTCTGTCACGATTGTGTAGCTCTTTTGAACATCCCTCTTGTTCTTCCTCTCCTTTGCTAAATCTACAATTTCTAACTTATGTCTTCAATATTTCATCTTCATTTTTACTTCCATTTCACCTCAACTCATTCCAACAAATTCATAAGCGCTAATTAACTGTCACTGTGATAATGATATTTTTTTGTTTCATAATTAAATATATTTAAGGTATAGTTAATTAATTAATTTTGATATAATTAATAATAATTAAAATGTAACGAATTCATTGATTTATTAAATTATACTTTATTTATAAATTAATTATTTATCATTAACTATTAGGTTTATTCAGTTATAATTAAAAATTATTAATACCGAACTAATTAATTGATGTATTAAAATATAATTGATAGATTAAGTAGTTAATGTTAATATTTAATATATATATTAGTCATGACCCTGCATTATTAACTGTTAATTTTTATTAATTATTATATACTAATATTCAGTATATATGTAACTCTTCCAATGTTAAGTAGGCACACCTACGACTCAATAGTCACATGCGTGACTGTTGTGCATATAATATGGTTTTTCTTGTTAGCAGTTAATTAACACCTATATGATGTTATAACATCTTTTATTAAATAGTTAGTTAATTAATTAAAATATTATTAGTTTGTTGATTAATTATAACATAATTAATTGATTAATTAATTATAATATACTTAACACATTGTTAATTTATTAATTAATTCTTAATTATTAACATTTCATTATTACTTTTGTTATTATTAATTATTTACTATTCTTCGGAATATATTGAACGTACATGTTATTATTAATTATTAACATTATTAATAATTTCTAATTATTTATTGACTGCTTTAAGCACAACAGATATCACAAATCGTCTATAATTGCATCCAAAACAACAAGAGTTCCGTCAATAATTTAAGAAAAACTCCTACAAAATATTTAGCTGCTCATAATCATGAACAATCCAACAAATTCCATGGCTTTTTGCACTCTTCGTTCCTTTTGTAAGCTCCTCATACATTGTCCTTCCTCTCCATCAGATTTCATTATTATCTGAATTCTCTAAATATATCTAGTAGTGCCATCAAATCATCTATATCGCATGCACAGCTACAAATTTGATACCTGTACAGTTCATCAGCGACGTGCATCAATCCATCCTACAAATAGGCTCCAAAACTGCCCTCAAACACTAAATAATGTAAAGAAACAACTAGAAACTTCAAAGATCAAGAAAAGTTGCAAAAATGGCTAAAGATAAAATAAACTAGAACTAAAATGCACAAAGAAGCACTTAAAATAGATGAAACAACCAATCCATTTTATCAATTCATCATCCCAAGGATTAAGAACATGAAATCTTTCAAACTTCAGCCACTTGAATGTCCAATTACTACACACATCATGACTATGGGCATACATAATCAAACTCAAATTCTGACATTATCAGTCAAAAGGCAAGCATAGACTCAAAATGGATCTTCCTCATCGAATTTGCTCATTTCACTCAGATGTTTAAGGTTAGTGTTTCACTCAAGACTCCCTATAGAAAAGTACATTACCATAGGCTTGCAAATATACCAATTCTTCTCCATAGTGATTACATGCAAAAATAGATCAAAAGGACTTTGTTGAGCGTTATAATGGGGCTAGGGTTTAAGTTATGTCAAAGAGGTTTAAGGGCTCATCACAAGCACTCATAGAGTACTAAGTATGCAAAGGGACACAAAATGATTTCTGAGACGTATGAATGAATATAACTAACTATTCCCTACTTCTTTTTGCTACTATATGTCATTCTTTTCCTTTTTCTTTTCTTTTTTTTTGTTTTTGTTTTCTTTCCTTTCTTTTCACAAAAATCAAGAAACACAACTAACATCAGCAGCTACATGTAATGTGTTGTATAAGTAGAGGTAAAAAGAAAGCTACTCAAAATGTCTTAGAAAAAAAAAGACTTTTGTCAAGAATCCTAAACTGATGCAATTTAGCACTCTATTAAACTTGTGATAGCGTAGGCTAATGGGTTTTAAGGTTTAAAAGGAAGGTTTTTACAAACAAAAAAATCAAAGGCTCCAAGGAGTTTCCAAAGGACAAAGACATAGGTCGTTTTTTAAGTCAAGGGCCTTAATCATTTCTATTTAACATGCATCTCGTAGATTGAAATTGGTTCAAGGCAAGTTCTGGATGTACTACCTATGGGAGTATCACACAATCAAAGAAATGATATAACTATGGAATAGAGTCATATAGGCTCAACTCCTCACTTAGGCTCAACTGAAAATCCATCATGTTTCTACACATCACCTAATCACTCAAATATCAATTTCTGAGTAAGCCTATGTAACCAACTACTTCAGCTAATCCGCATGGTTCACCTTCTATCCAAGTGGCCTAATTCAATCTTTAAGCATATGACTCAATCCTATTCCGACTACTATGGTAGAATTTCAAGGCAACAACTCCTAACCTAATATATAACCTAATATTCTACAAACAAAGAACACAATTAATAAAGCCAAAAATCACAGCACGAAACAAGTACCAATGCATAATCACAAAAGAATTAGAAACAACAAACAAATAAATACAGAAAACAAAAACAACAAAAGAGGGAGTTTAGAAAGCTTATGGAGAGGGTGGAGGCGATGACATTGGAGATGGCACGTGAAGTCCTTGCATCTCCGAAGACTTGTGGATTTTCTTTTTGAGGTTTCACTGTTGGCAGGCTATCAATTGCATTTGTTCATTTATTTGGTCGAGTTGCTCTTGTGTCTTCTTGCTACTGTTAGCCAGGAGTTTGTATACTCTCTCCTAACCCGTTGGCCCCTTTGGTTCCTCACTTGATTCAAATGAGTCTACAAACTCCAGAACTAGAAGCCCCATCTGAAAACATGTGCTTGGCTGCAGTGCATGTCCGAGGATCTCGAAGCTCCATGTTGTTATGCGATAATATTTCCGCACGTCTTAAGTACAATACATCAAAATACTCATAAGGAACATATGTTCGTCCAGTAAGATCAATTTGAAAATGCTGGGCCAAAGTAGTAACTAAATAACCCATTCCTAGCGATGTTCCCTCCAACCAAAGCAGAAACTAAATAACCCATTCCTAGCGATATTCCCTTTTTTGCCACAGATTAGGTCAAAGATTGAGAAAAAAAGAACATGTTACGTTTAATCTTTTCATCTATGCGATATAATAACAACAATTCTCTAGTAAAACATTTATTGCTTTGAGTTTTACGAAACACAGCATAACACATGAATTTGGGCAACAGTAACCGTTCAGGATTAAGAATGTGAGAGTTTGATGCATTGTGAGCATTTAACTCAGGCAAGTTAGTTAAAGACTTCCAATAAATTGTAGATGAGAAGTCTTGATGAGAATCTTCTACCTGTGACTTAGAAAACTGAAAAAGTTGGCCTAACAACTTCTCATCCAAGCTACGAGGCTGACCTCGTAGGCTAAACCAAAATTTTTTTAGGTTTGCTCAATTCAAACCTCAATGAAGTAAAAAACTCAAGTGTTAATTCTTGAAAAACGGGGTAATCTATATGCACACAAATCGTCCCTAACCACCTTTATTACACAATTTCATCAATTTATCTTTTAACCCTATTTGTTCTAACACATCAAAATTGAAATATCATGGTGCAAGAATGGATCTGGTTTTTAAAACAGCATACCTGTCGCTTTCCTTGGAGTAAATGGGAAAAGGAGCACCATAGTCGGCTGCAATGTCTGCAGCACTTTGGCCTCCCACCTCAGCTTCAATAATTCGACAGCTTTCTTCGTTCTTGGAGTCATAATAGCATTAAAATTTGTGAAAATTGTAGATATATTAGCTGTAAATAGTTATTTTTGTTCTGTGAGTAACTAATTGTGTAATTAGTTACAGATTTTTTTGTAGTTTGTTACGCCAAGTTGTATATATGCTAACCTTTGTACAGTGTATGATTCAATTAATGAAATCATAATTCATCATTTTTCTTTCTGTTCTTTTCTTCACATGGTATCAGAGACCTAACTTCGATTCGTTTTTCTTCGATCCTCTTTCAGCTCCCTCTCCGATCATCTTTCATCTCTTTTTCCTATCATCGTTCTGATTTTTCATGATGGTTACCCCTCCTTCCTCAGATTCTGAAACAGGGACTCAAACTCCCATCACCATTGATTTCTCCAACCCGCTTTATCTTCATCCGTCTGATGCTCCGAGCACTGTCCTCGTCTCACATCAGCTCACCGGTCCGGAGACTTACTGTCTTTGGAGCCGGTCGATGCAAATCGCTCTTCTCGCAAAAAACAAACTGGGTTTTGTTGATGGTACCTTCTCTCGATCTGATCTCCCATCTACCTATCATGCTCAATGGGATCGTTGCAATGCTTTGGTCTTATCATGGATCATTAACACTGTCAGTCCTCAACTCTCTGCCGGTATCGTGTTTGCCTCCAACGCTGCTGTTGTTTGGAGCGATTTGAAGGAAAGGTTCGATAAGGTTGATGGCTCAAGGATTTATCAACTACATCGTGATATTGCCTCTCAGATCCAAGGTACCTCGACTGTCTCTGACTATTTTACCAAGCTTCGACTTCTCTGGGATGAGTATGATGTGCTCGTTCCACTCTCCTCTTGTAACTGTGAGCAAGCAAAGCAGCACACTCAACATCAAACACAGCAACGCCTGTTTCAATTTCTTATGGGTCTTAGTGATTCATTTGCTAATGCTCGCAGCCAAGTGCTTCTCATGAGTCCCCTTCCTTCTGTTAATCAGGCTTACTCCATGATTTTAAAGGATGAATCTCAACGACAGATTGCCACCACTATGGATCTCCCTTCAGAACCAACAGCACTGTATTCCTCTACTTCTAAGAAGAAGAAATATACTGGCACTTGTTCTCACTGTCATTTGCCAGGGCATCATGTTTCCTCTTGCTATCGTCTCATAGGTTTTCCAGCAGATTTTAAATTCTCCAAGAACAAAAAGGCTGTTGCAAACAATGTTACTATTTCTGATGATCTTGAAGAAGGAGCTTCTTCTCCTATCTCTGCTTCTGCTCCAATGCCTCAATCTGTTTCTTCCTCTGTTCAAGCTGCTCCTACCTTCACTGCTGAGCAATACCAGCAGATCCTCAATCTTTTGAACAAGGAATCCACTGTTACTGCTACTGCTCACATGGCAGGTAAAATCCCTCTATCAAGACCAGTTCCCTGGATTCTTGATACAGGGGCCTCTAACCATATGTCATTTGATTTTAATTGCCTTAGTTCCCCTGTTGCTTGTTCATCTAACTCATTTGTACATTTGCCTACTGGAAAACAAGCTCTCATCACTCACATTGGATCTCATTACCTTTCACCAACTCATAAGATCACTAATGTTCTCTGCATTCCAGAATTTCATTATAATCTTCTCTCTATTTCGAAACTGACCAAGGATCTTAATTGCACTGTTGTGTTTTATCCTCAATTTTGTGTTCTCCAGGACCTTTGCAGTGGAAGGATACTGGGGATTGGTAAAGAAAGCAATGGTTTATATCTGCTGCAACCTTGGCCTGGCTCACACTCATCATCATCAACCGCTATCAATCCTTCCTCATATCAGTCAACACCACCATCAGTTATTCCTTCTTCTTTACAAACCAATGTAGTTTCCTTTTTTTCTGTTGATTCAAATGCTTGTTTATGGCATGCCAGACTTGGCCATACTTCAGTTTCAAAAATGAATAAAATACCTTGTTTGAAATCTGTTTTGCATAGTTCTAATAACATCTCTACTTGTTCAATTTGTCCATTGGCAAAACAAACTCGTTTACCATTTCCTCTTAGTGAATCAAGAGCAACACATTCATTTTCTCTCCTACATATAGATCTTTGGGGCCCTTATCGTTTTTCCACTCATAGTGGTCATAGACATTTCCTCACAATTGTGGATGATAAAACTAGAATGACATGGATTTATCTGTTGCATTTCAAACATGAAGCCTTAACTATCCTCAAGCAATTCATAGTCATGGTCAAAACTCAGTTTCAGGGTACTGTTCAAATTATTAGAAGTGACAATGGGAGTGAATTTTTTACTTTAGAAGGAAAATCTTTCTTTTCTTCATTGGGGATTATTCATCAATCATCTTGTGTAAATACACCACAGCAAAATGGTGTGGCAGAGAGAAAACATAGACATATCCTAGAAATAGCCAGGGCCTTTAAATTTCATTCAAATGTACCAGTTAAATTTTGGGGAGAGTGCATCCTTGCTGCCTGCTATATCATGAATAGACTACCTACTCCTGTTCTCAATTGGAAAACACCATTTGAAATGTTATTTCACAAACCACCAGATTTGTCTCACTTAAAAGTGTTTGGGTGCCTGTGTTATGCTACTGTCACAAAATATCAAGACAAATTTTCTCCAAAAGCCACACCAGCCATTTTCATGGGTTATTCATTGGTTCAAAAGGGATACATTTTGTTCAATCCTATCACTCAGATATTTTTTGTTAGTAGAGATGTCACCTTTCATGAAACCATATTTCCCTTTCATACTCCACCACAAAATCAACCTATGTTTCCTTTGGATGTCAATGCATTTGGTGCACTGCATGATCCTTATTTTTTACAGTTAACTCCAACACCATCATCTACCATCACAGATTCAACATCACCATCACCTTCACCTTCACTATCTTCCACAGAAACACCATCATCTTCATCTATTCCACCTCCTATTCAACCTGCCCAACCTGTAAGGAGAAGTACCAGAACATCACATCAGCCTGTTTGGATGAAGGACTATGTTACCAATCCTTCCGCATCCTCTTCACTTGCAGTTAAAGGTCAGTATCCATTATCTCAATCCATTTCATACACACATTTACCTTTTCCTACACAATACTTTGCTGCATCCATCTCACAACTCTCTGAACCCCAATCCTATACTGAGGCAACTAAGTACAAATGTTGGATAGATGCAATGCAACAGGAAATTAATGCTTTAGAATCTAATGCCACATGGAAAGTGGTTTCTTTGCCTCCAGGTAAGCGTCCCATTGGCTGCAAATGGGTATTTCGCATCAAGTATAACTCTGATGGCACTATTGAAAGATATAAGGCACGACTGGTTGCAAAAGGATACAGCCAAAAGGAGGGGGTGGACTACCGGGAAACTTTTTCCCCAGTTGCAAAACATGTCACAGTCAGAGTTGTTCTTGCTATAGCATCCTTAAACAAATGGCCCTTGCTTCAACTTGATGTTTACAATGCCTTTCTTCAAGGTGATCTGCATGAAGAAGTTTATATGGAATTACCACAAGGTTTTAGCAGTCAGGGGGAGAATAGAGTATGCAGACTGCTCAAATCACTCTATGGTTTAAAACAGGCTTCAAGGCAATGGAACTTGAAGCTCACTGAAGCACTCATCAATTCTGGTTATATTCAGAGTAAGAATGATTATTCTTTATTTACTAAGAAAGTTGAAGATAAGATTGTGATGCTGTTGGTTTATGTTGATGATTTGGTTATTACTGGCAATGATAATAAGTTGATTGATGAACTTAGAAGCATGCTGCATAGTACCTTTAAGATGAAAGATTTAGGAGATTTAAAGTACTTTCTTGGCATTGAAGTACTTAGATCCAATGAAGGTATTCTGTTGTCACAAAGGAAATATGCATTAGAGCTCATAGCAGACATTGGAATGGAAGATGCTAAGCCAATTTCAACTCCTTTGGAGCAAAATTTGAAACTGACCACAGTTGAATATGACAATGAAGTGCAGCAAAATGCAGATGATGAATTATTAGCAGATCCAAGTGTCTATCAAAGGTTGATTGGAAGATTACTATACTTGACAAACACAAGGCCTGACATAGCCTTTGGAGTTCAACATCTAAGCCAATTTATGCAGCAACCAAAGAAGTCTCATTACACAGCAGCTTTAAGGATTGTTAGATATATTAAGCACAATCCAGGGCAAGGAATACTACTGGCATCAGAAGGAGAGCCTGTACTTTCAGCATTTTGTGATTCAGATTGGGCATCCTGTTCTATGTCAAGAAAATCTATAACTGGATTTTGTGTGAAACTTGGCAAGTCACTAGTCTCCTGGAAATCAAAGAAGCAAAGCACAATTTCAAGATCTTCGGCAGAAGCAGAATACAGGAGCATGGCTACAACTGTTGCAGAATTGATCTGGCTTCTTGGATTGATGGAAGAATTGGGGCACAAGCAACATCAACCAGTTGAGCTTAATTGTGATAATCAAGCAGCAATACAGATAGCATGTAATCCAGTTTTTCACGAACGTACAAAGCACATTGAAATAAATTGCCATTTCGTGAGAGAAAAATTGCAGCAAGGATTGATCACTGCTAAACATGTTCCAACCAAAGAACATTTAGCAGATCTCTTCACTAAAGGGCTGAGTATTAATCAGCATCATTTTCTGCTTTCCAAGTCAGGAGTAAAAGTTGTCTTTTACCCACCGACTTGAGGGGGAGTGTAGAAATATTAGCTGTAAATAGTTATATTTGTTATTGTGAATAACTAATTGTGTAATTAGTTACAGGGTTAATTTTGTAGCTTGTTACGCCTAGCTGTATATAAGCTGACTATTGTACAGTGTATGATTCATTCAATGAAATCATAATTCCATCATTTTCCTTTTCTATTTTCTTAACACATGGCGCCTAGCTCTTTTGTCTATCATGTGCCCGGTAGGACCATTTAAAAATCGAACAAGTTCTAGACCTAAGCTAGTTTAAGTAATGCAATCTGCTTACAAACGTATCTCCACGCAAATTAGGAATAAAAATTATTTCAAAATCGATAACCTGCAACAGTTAGTAATCGAAATATGACAATACTATATCCTGTGTATCTGTAATTAATAGAGTACAACCCGAGAATTTAAAGTATGCTACTTATACAGAAATAATAGTGAAAGAATGGCCAACAATGCTTCGAATTTGATGTGTGACTATGTGGGGAAGAAGAACATCTGGAGTGTATAAGCTAAGGAGGTGGCAAAAGTCTCAGTAAGCAGAAGAATGGGAAAAGAATTGGAAAAGCTATCTAAAAAATGGCAAAGAATGCGATTATAAGCACGAAAGTGAGGGGATTCAACTGGGGTGAATGATTTCCTGCAGGTGATGGCAACCTCCCTGTTACCTGCGAATTGTTACCATTTCCTGCTGTAGCTTGTGGAATTACTGCACTGGTAGGAGGCACTGCAGAACCAGAAGGGGCGATTGGTAGAGTGTTGGAATAGCTATAATCATCAGAACCTACAACAGAAAGTATCCAATTAGCCACAGGAAAAGCAGGTACAACAAGGTGAGACGAAAATTCAGGTACTACACTTACAGTTAGATAGCTTCCAACCCAGCACATTCCTCTCACGATCAAAAACTACTCGGTAACCTGTCATGAAATTTTCTGGATGTGCACAGATAATTTGTTAGCTAATGAATTTTGGTAATGCATATGCAGAAATATTAAAAATTCGGTAAGGAAACTTTCCCAACGTTAAGTTCCACAAGCAGCAAGTTTTAACCATAAGAAAAAAAAAAAGCAGTAATCAGATACTCACGTCCAATGATATTGACGTCTCCACTTTTCACAACACCCAGACAGTAAAAATTAGCCCCATCCTGCATATTGCAAGAACAAATATGTAATCCAAGGGCAATGATAAGATCCCTTAAAACATCACAGTAACATTATACCTGGGTAGCAACTAATACTATTGGATCGGTTATATTGAATTCATCTCCACCTTTCATTACCAGACTCAGTGTTGGAATCAATATATCATTTTGATTTGTGCTGTAGACAAGGTGAAAGTAAGTTCGTCAAACATTGAAGAAAAGAAGAAGAAGATATAATTGAGGTTTTTCCACATGAAACTGACCCGAGGTTATAACAATACTGAAAAGGGAAGTCAGGAATAGATTTTGCACGTGTTTCTTTCACGAGGCTATTGAACTGCAGAAAATAGTGAAATCTTAAGAAACAAAATGATACAGAATGCTTTTCGACATAAAAGAACAACATACGTTCTCAGTTACAAGCGTATAAGCTGGGTCGTTTAGGTATGTGAATGAGGTGCCAGAGTCAAAGATTGAATAGAAGTCCAAATTAGCAGCATTCCCCCCCACATTCGTCTGAGTGATGCTGACGTTATAAGTTGGACTGACAACAAAGTTCACTGGGTATTAATACAACAGTCACACCATTGAGCTTAAACGTAGAAAGTCAAGTGCATGTATATGTGTCTGTGACTTTGTCTTCAAATTTATGTGGCTCAATCAAGACTAAAACAAGCGAGTGCTTACTGTAAGTGGTGCAGATTGAACGGCGTTTCCCCTTGATCCGAACTTCCTTTATCTCCAAAGCTGATTCTCCCACGCCCATCACGTCCAAAGCACATAGAGAAGGAATTCGGGATATATCCTTCCCTTGCTAAAGTACTAGGAACTGATATATTGGACATGCCAAGACCAAATAAACCATTTGGAGCAGCACCATCCAAAAATGAACCTGTCTGAACTCGGCCACAACTGCAAGGAAGGAGGAGGTCTGAATCACCAACTGACTTATACCAAATAAGAATCCCTAAACAGAAATGGTTATGAACTGTGAATCAAAAGCTAAACTTATGCATAATAATGCAAAAGCTATTACACACACCAGCATCCATGCACGCCATAGGAGGTCAGCATAGAGATGTAACTAATAACTATTGATATACAAAACAACCCACCCAAGTGAAATCTTTGCGTCAATAGCATTTGTCCGAGAATCATCCGTGATCAAGTGCAACACATCCTCTACCAAGACCCCAGTTGAAGAAGTACCATTAGAAAGATATGCTATTTGATAAGGGCAATTACTTTGAGCTGACAGGCAATGCTTTTGCTGTGAGCACATGTCGTTATTGCAGAGGATATTCCGGCTTGTAGATGACATATTAGGTCTGTAGATATTAAACTCCATTCGCTGTTTGATATACAGAGCTTAAGTTAGAAAAAGAGCAACACAACTTCATCTTAGACGTAAAATCATGAAAATTTAACAACTCAAAACAAAATCTAGCCCATCACAAGCTAACCACGATGGAATACAGGGCATCTGTATCCACTGTTTTGCGCAACAACACGAAACAACGATTGAGGGAAGCCATTCTACCAACTTAAAGACAACATATCTTTCGTATAATACTTCAAGAGTATGGTGATGAGATAGTATTCGTTAGCTACAAAAAATTATCGAGAAGAAAAGAGGATAAATGGAAAAGAAGGAGCCTAGATGATCTATCATAAATTTCTGGAAACAAAATCCTTGAAAATAATGTTCTATTACCCTCCCAGAAGGGGTTTGGAGTCCTTGTAGCTGTGCGCAACTAATACAATCACATGGCACCCAGAAGAGGTCACTTCCAGTGTCTAGCGCAACCAGAAACCATAAACTTGGAGTTCCAATTGAAACATTAGCGTAGTGTAAACTGCAAAATGACCAATCAGAAGAGTGTTCGGGTTAAGAAACATGTCATCTAGACTATAAGAACAGGCAAATAAAAGGGAAACAAATCAATCCGGCTGCCCAGAAAATCAAAAGGAAAAGCCTCGGAATCTGCTGCCAGAATACCAATTGAAAATTATTATTAGACCAATTTGCAATAAAATAGAATAATTCTAAAAGAATTTGGAAAACCAACTCCTCTTCAAATGGAAAGGTAGAAGCTGAAAACTCATCTCTTTGACAATTTCGAAATTCATCTATTTTCAAGTTATTGAAATTGCAAAAACTAATGAAGTAGTTTGATGTCTGATAGTTGTCAGAAATTTCTCAGATATCGCTCTCTCTAGACTGCCTTTTCTGAAAGTTCTATGAGTTTAGCAGGAATGTAACAAAAAACTGAAACCAGAAAGCAAAAGGGCATAAAAACCGTTATTGCATTCACCGCCATTGATCTCACCGCTGTGAGCATAAAAAATATAAAATTGCAAGTTCGTTTTTGCTTTTCAGTTTTGGTCTATTAGTAAAAGGGAAGGAAAAAACAAAAGCAAAAGCTTTTCGGAATATAAACAAATAAGGAAGTAGGGCGACGACGAAAAGACTCCAAATTTGGAATAAACAGAGAAAGAGAGAGAAAATACACTTGGAGATGAGATTCAGCTGTAAAATGGATTCGAACAAGAAAGGGAAAGCGAAAGCAGAAGCTTGAATTAGCAACTTCAGCCCAAACTTCAACATAGAATTCAGTAATCCACTATAGAAAGACGGACAAGATACAAATGTCGCAAACTGGTACTTTGAAGGAGCGGTAAACATGAGCTCGTCGAGGAATTTATGGAAACTTAACCTAGCATATCAGTTATCACCCTGTTTTCTCCGATTCTCTCACCAACCAAACATAGCAGAATTTAACCAAAACACCCTGTTCTCTAAACACTTAATGATCCTCCAGTAATCAACAGTAAAAGCGCGAGCAATACGATTAACACATGCACGATAACTGAAGACAACAAAAACGTAAAGGAGGATGATTTGCTCTTACAATCCCAAAGCGTTGATTCGAGAAGTATGATTCCCACTGGAAAAAGTGAGTGGAGTGGACCCATCTGTTGTGGCAAGTTTCCGCCCATGAACTGCGCGGTCACGGTGGGCCATAGCAGAGTAATATTGAAAACTACCCTTCTCTGGCAACTCATCAAAGGCCAAAATTCCCTTTACCGGATCGGAGTACCGGTGATGGATGTCAAACTCAAACGTTCCGATCCCATGGCAAGTTCTCACCGATAACAACAGCAACGAGAGTAACGAACAACACAGAGACTTGTAGTAGTAACGGCTACAGTAACTATAAGAAAAGATAGGAACTTGGGCCATGAACATCCCCTGAATTATGTGCTAGAAAGGACTAAGAAGATGAGATGATGACACCAAGAAGGGTGGCAGGTCGCTGTTTACAACGGAATGGGGGCGTATCGTTTCCGTTGTCCTTAGAGAGAGAGAGAGAGAGTTAGTTTGTGTTAGAACTTAGAAGAAGAAGAAGCGCGGGTGTGGTGTGTTGGGTACCATGTAAAAAGAGAATTGTGGGTGTGGGTCCTACGTTGTTTGAATATGTAATTGTAATTTAGATGTGCTTTGTGTTGACATCAGATTACATCATTTGATATCTAGTCTCCCTACATAAATCAGACAAGTGTCACACATCCAGCGGCTTAGAATCTTCGGTGCCTCCAGTCTATGTGTTCAGAGTCAAACAGCTAGTGATTTCCTGAATTGAATTGCCATTTGCCAGGTTTCGGTTTGGCTTAGGCAGGCGTAGTTGTGTAGTCATCTGGCATTGGAGGACGGGTGTTTTTCTAGAGAACAGAAGAATTCAACCGGCAATTGAGGACGGGGTCACGATCTCCAGTCATCTTCTTCGGTCAAAGTAAACAACGTTTAATGTTTTTCCGTGAACATTTTCCTCACTATGTTCAAACTTTTTTACTTTCACTGTGTTTTTAAGTTGCACGCAATTAATAATCATGCACTTAAACCACGAGGTGTGGCGTATTGGTAGCTCGCTTTTGTCCCTTAATTATGTGGTGGGGAGTTCGACTCCCTCTTATGAGAATGGAACGTACCTCGTGGCCAGCTATTTACCGCTTAGTGCGAGCTCTTGTGGCGAGTTCGGATTAGTCGAACACCTACGTGGTGCTAGAAACCGGATGGTTTACACAAAAAAAAAAAAAAAAAATCATGCACTTATTCGAACCAAAGTACCGAAAAACTTGAATTAAAAGCCTTTCAACTTGTGAGGCTACTATTAACTATTTGTGATGGACAAATGGTACTTCACCTTTAGGGATTCACGAGGTTGGAGGTAAGAAAAACATGATATTTCACTTTGTTTACACTCGTTGTTGGGTACGCAACGTAAGAAAATGGGAAATGAGGACTCGGTCATCTCTCTAGCAAAATCAGTATGAGAAAAGAGTCGAGAATCGAGATCAGTAATTAGTAATTGCCTGCTTTGAATATTTGGTAATGGAAGGAGACCAACTTCGCCCGTAAGGTACCAAGCAGAGAGTACTTCCAAGAATGATAGGAAGTTTCGTGCTTGAATAGTCGTTGTTTAGACACTAGTACGAATTACGCTAAGTATGGAAGGAGTCCAGATCCTCTGTCCAATATTATTCTGTCTTATTCTGTCTCATAGAATTTTAACTATTTATTTTGCGAGACCCACATGGGATCCACACAAATAAATGGCTAAAATTTATGGGACAGAATAAAACACTATAATATTGGACAAAAAATCTAAACTCGTTTGAAGGTACCTGACGACCTTTTGAGTCAATTTTGGCGCCCCACGATCTAAATTACGTTCATAAGCCTAAGAGGAAAAAAAATCATCGCCGCCTCATCAATACAGGTACCTACTAAGGTTCCCGTCGACACAAGAGCCAATGGCAAGAAGATCCACTGCCAACTTTTCATAGCTCCTGAGCTTACTTTACCTAACGCGACTTTATGAAATTGCATGCAAAGTCAAACATGACGACAATCGGGCTAAACTTTTTGCAAGGATCCTATGTTCAACTTTTCTTCAAAACTTTTTCAACTTTTTATAAAGAAAAATTAATATAGCAACGAAATAGAAGCCTGATTAAACTCGATCACTGTCCTAGTTGGCATGGATTTAGCCTATGCATAATTATTAACCTAAGAGCACAAGAACCTCAGTATATTTCGCATGAGATATTTTAAGATGCAAATGCTATTGGCTGTCTGTTACCTAACAAATTTAATAGAGAAAAAAGCAACTACAAGATTCTTCTAAGCGTGTTTCTTTCTCTGATATTGACTTGGGTTCTCCGAAACAAAATCTCGATTTGTTTGACCCTTAGATGCATATACTCACAGCTTTTAGGTAATATATTCTAAATGTGAATCGCCTCTTTCTAGTAAAAACAAATGTAATTTCAAGTAATTTTTGGGTCAATTTTAATAAATAGGCCTCTCCAATCTTTACGAGAGAATGTGAAAAGAGAAAAAGCGTACTGTTAAAGTGTCGAACATGTAGGACAGGTCAAAGCAGAGTTAGGCAAATTTAATTTTTTTTAAAGAGATTCAATCAAGTTCAAACTCAAATAGTGTAAGCCAAGATCGAGTTTTGGGCCAAGCGCAGATTATGTCCTAAGAAGGTTAGTCACCGATCTAACCCGGCTAAACCTATTGCTATTCCTAATTAAGTTTATGATATATAACAGGGAAGCAATTAATGCTACAAAAATGGAAACCTAGACAAAGGCTAGACAAGCAAAGAAAACAAAAAACTCTAGTTTATACAAATTTTTGCAACATCTTGCTTAAATATTGGAGAACAATGGGACTTAGCTATTTAGCTAGTGTATTAAAGAAACGCATCTGTCTAGATGCTTAAACTGCTAAACTAAAAAAATTGGCTATATTAGGTTTTGTGTTGAGCTTGATAATTAAAAAGATCTATGTGAGAAGCTGAAAATTATAAGATTGAATGAGGAAGAAGTAGGTGAAGATACCAATTTCATACTAATGGAAGCCAATGAAGCCTCAAAAGAAGGAATAAGACTAACAGGTAGAATATATTGCATAAGAAACTCCAATGAATTTGCAGAAGTTAAAGACAAATGTAATTTCAGGTGGTTTTTGGGTCAATTTAAATAGATAGACCTCTCCAATCTTTATGAGAGAATGTGTAGATTATGATGGTGAAGAGAGAAAAAGCATAGAGTTAAAGTGTCAAACATCTGGGACAGGTCAGAGCTGAGTTAGGCGAATTTAATTTTTTTAAAAGAGATTCAAGCAGCCTAAAACTCGATCAAGTTCAAACTCAAATAATGTAAGCCAAGATCAAGTTTTGGGCTAAGATCAGATTGTGTCCTAAGAAGGTCAGTCATCGATCTAACCCGACGAAACCTATTGCTATTCCTAATTACGTCTATGATATATAACAGGGAAGCAATTAATGCTACAAATATGGAAACCTAGCAAAGGCTAGACAAGCAAAGAAAGCAAAAAACTCCAATTTATACAAAATTTTGCAACATCTTACTTAAATATTGGAGGACAATGGGACCTAGCTATTTAGCTGGTGTATTAAAGAAACCCACATGTCTAGATGCTTAAACTACAAAACTAAAAAAATTGGCTATATTAGGTTTTATGTTGAGCTGGATGATTAAAAAGATATACGTGAGAAGCTGAAAATTATAAGATTGAATGAGGAAGAAGGGAGAAGTAGGCAAAGATACCAATTTCATACTAATGGAAGCCAATGAAGCCTCAAAAGAAGGAATAAAGACCGATTGGTAGAATATATTGCATAAGAAACTCCAATGAATTTACAGAAGTTAAAGAGGAGTTTGAGCAAACAAATGTTAGTACAAAATTTTTGAATGAGAATGAAAATAATTGTTTACCAGATTAGGTTGATTACCAAAAAAGGGAGGCTATAATAAGGCACCAAATTGAAATTCCAAGAGATAATTATCCAATAGGAAGAAGTGGAAAAGAACTAACTAGCATTATAATTCATCATTAACCACTAGAAGTGACTAATCTAATGCTTGAACCCAATTTAATTTAGAGAGATATTTTCAACATAGAAATAGAATTCTCCACTATAAAAAAAAATCAAGACGAAATAAGAAGTATTAGGCAAGTTCAAACTTGAAACCTTATCAAATTCCTTCTTAATGTGTAATATCAAGGAGCCATAATAAACAATTGATAGTTGCAAATATTTTAAGGAAGAAGAAACCCTGTTTTGTAGGCATTTGATAGGTATGTTTTAAAGTGTGTTTTCTAGGTTGTAGAATGTGTTATCATGAGTTTTCTTGGGTGATAATCAGGTGTTTAGGACATAGATTTATGTTTTCCTTAGAATTTTGTTTAATAATTATTGATTAAGGCAAGAATTTGATCTTAATGCATGTTTTAGGGGATTTTTAATGTGTTTGAATGATAAGTTGAGATAGGGAAATTCGAGAAAAGTTAAAGAAGTTGGAGGAAGAGGACTGGTGCAGGATCTTGTAGGATTGAAAATGGAGCACTTGGGGAGAGTTTGTCACGACCGTGCAAGACTGGTGCACAATCGTGTAGCATTGAAGCTGAAGCAGTTGGGGAGCCTCTATCACAATCGTGTTAATAATGAAAATTGTGCACAATCGTGATAGTGCATACAGACAAGAGATAGTGCTCAATTATGCACATAAACGATCGTGCAAAGGCAGAATTTCTAAGTCAGGATATTTTTGTATTTTTGATAATTTGGAGCTATTTTTGAACTATAAACAAGTGAGGAAACCCTAGAAAGAGCCCTGAAGGACTAAGAAGTATAAAAGGCACCCAAAACATAAGAAGAGGTGGCTAAAACATCTAATAAGGAGACCAAAGAGGCAAAAAGAAGAAGAAGAAGAATATATCCAAGATTCAATCTTCTACTCTTTCCTTTTCTTTCCTTGTTCTTGAATGTTGATTATGAAAAATTGTGGATTTATTTTAGCTAGAAATTTCTAAATTTGTTTTTAGGAATTACTTTTGAATTTTTTTAACTTTTATGTTCTCGATTTAATATAAACATCCTTTATAACGTTTATTACTTTAATCTTTAATCTGAATCAAAGATTAGGATAGAATATTTATGTTTTGTTGCACAGCTAGAGTTGGTACCATAATTTACCCATAAACATCATAATAATAGGCAATTGAAGAGAGATCTTGCTTGTCTGTTAGCTGTTTATAGGATTGCATCAAATCCTATTTTAATTAGGATTACTTGGTTAGATCTCAAGAGAGGGTACTTTAGATACCTAGGGCAAGTATTACTAAATTAAAGGGGTGAGGTGAGAACAAAACAAGGATAGAAGTAATTCCTAAGCTGTTATCATTGATTAACCATAAGTTCACCACGACCTTGTTAATAATTCAATTGTCAATTTTCTCTAGTTTAGTTTATTTTCTAGCTATATTTATTATATTATTTACCTTAAACAAAGTGTTATATTTTTTTTAGGTGTTTAATAACAATCCTCATGGGAGCAATACTATTTATACTATAAAGATATGACCTGTATATTTGATTTATAAATAGATTTTTAAACAAACAATTTTTTTGCGTTGTTACGGGAGATTGTAAATTTAACATCTAGTGTAATTTGAGATACTTTTGCTTTAAGAAATTTAATAATTTTCTTGTATGATTATAAGTATACCGGCCAAAAAATGGTACGAAATCTCCTCCTTCGATACCGACCTCGAGTACCGGCCAATATCGAAAGTTTCGCTTAATACCGACCGATATTTAAAATATCGGTCAAATTCCAATCGATACCATAAACTTTGACTACTCTAGGGACTAAATTATAAATTCTTTTTTAACAAAACTACTAACCCACCCCACCCAATGCGCGAGCGCCTCTCGTTATTAATTATACTCGTTCTCATAAAAAAAAAATTCTCTCTCCCTCTCAATGTTCTCGCTCCTCATCTCTCAATATCATTGTCATTCTAGGTCTCCCTCCAGCCATCACCCCCTGACCACTGGTCTTCCCCCCACCGTGTCTGTTGGCTGCTGCTCTCCCTCTCTACCTTGCCTCCCTACCTACTGGTTTGCCTCTCCATCAAGCCTCCTCCTCCTGCTACTCTCCCTCCCTACTACACCTAACCCCTACTCAGTTGCTTTCCTCTACTAATCTACCATCGTTGCTGCTGCTTGCAAAAATTAGATTTTTCAGATTTGGTTTTGACCTAACCCGAACTAACTAACTGAACCAAATTAGAATTGTGATTTTTTTGTGTGTGTTTTGAATTGCTTTTTTTCTTGCTTCTGAATTGCATTTAAATGATGTTTTGGCTATGTTGTGTAATATTGAATTTGTGAATGGTTTGAAAGATGGAAATTGTTGGTGTGAATGGTTGTGCTGTGTTGGAATTGTTGGAGTTGATATTTGAGAAATTTGAATTTTAATTTTGAAAGTTAGAAATATTTGATGATGTTTAAACTCAGCTGCAATGTAAGTAGTTTCTTAATCTAATAAAATGAAATGCAAAAACTTTCTTCAGATGATGATGTTAATGTGATGAAACTGGTAAAGAACAACCAAACATATTTAACCAAATTAGTTCCTGGATATGCAATTAGAGGTGAAAAACAATTTATTTCTTGTAAATATTGTATTGATTCACAAACCACTTTTTCCACTATGCCAAGATTTTTAGAACTTGCACTAGAAGTTAGTCAATGTCTTAATGTAATGTATTTAGACTATACTGCACAAACTTCATTCAATTTATAGCTACAATTTAATCAAACTAAAAGGTGAAATCTTACTTATATCAATATACATCAAAATCACACCTTAAGGTCAATGTCCTAATGTTTCTTTTAATTTGTTTGACTATTTCGGTCTATTTTTACGTCCAATGAACATGTTTATTTTTAACATATCATATAACAATTTACATAATCTATTTCATAACATAGGTTAGGCTTCCCAATAAATTTTGAAATTGTTTTCTATCTATATTACTAATGGACTATTTTGCAATTTAAAAAAACCATGGACTATTTCATAAATTTAAAAAATTGTCACCCACTATTAACCGGTACCGGTACAGTGTCGTACTAGAATCTAATCCAGCACGGGGCCAGTACAGTATTCATAACATTAGGAACCGCATACAAGTGAAAGGTTGACAACTGTGTTGGGAGACTATTTGATAGATTTTAATAATTGACAATAAATTATCCATCATAACAGTCAACAATTGTAGCACGAATGATGCAATGATTAGAAAGTTAAACAATAAGATACCGGTTTGAAGCTTGTTAGTTAGTGGAAGGTTATTCCATATGCTTTTTTTTCGCATATTCTGAAGTTGATTATAAAGCATAGATTGGATATCATAAAGAAAGGAATATATTCAATTCAGAATGGTGTAATATATTGGAATGCAACACCTAAAAGAGCTGAGAAATTTGAAGAAAATGCATGATATTTATGCATTTCAAGTACGAAGATATTGGTTTTGGATTGTTCAACCAGATGGAACTCAACCTTCAACACGTTGGAGTCAATAGTCTAGTATGTTGATGCGTTTACTAGGCTAAGACAAAGAGATTCTAAGTACACTTACATGCCTATAAAAGACCAATGAGAGTTGGTTACATAACTTTATGGAAACCTGGAATTATTTTAATAATGATGAATTATTCTCAAGAACAAAATATCTAACTTTGCATTGTTGCTTTAGCACTATGTGTGAGATAAAGAAAGCTATATTATATTGAATGTTTGATTCCAATGAGGTTATTCAGGTTATGGCAGAGCTAGAGTTGGAGGAACTGAACTCTTATTAATATATGGTTGGACATATTATTGCAGTCTTATCTTTATTGGGCCCAAGATATAAGATGGAGGGGGTTAATTTTATATATAATGGGATGTATGATGATTAAGCCCAAGACCATGAAGATGTCATTAAACAATTATAGTGTGATTTGTTTAATGATTATCAACCTTGTAATATCCCACCCCCGATGGGAAGTGTAAAATAGTAATTTGGGACGGGTTCTGAGTGTGTAGACTAGTCTCGGCATGTTTTTGTATAATAAAGCCTCTCTATATATATGAATGGCAATTTTTGCACATGCACATGATTGTACATGCATTCATGACATTTCTCGGCATATGTGTTTATTGTGAAAAATACGTTATTTGTGCTTGAAAACTGAATTGGAGTGATTTATGTTTGTTTTCCATTTTTGGGGACTTTTAGGAATTTTTCTGAAATTTTCGAAGAAAATGTCCGGACCGAAAAAAAATTGCCAAGTGGCAGATTGGTTGGTTTCCGGTAGTGGAAAAGACCGTCCAATGGCACTGAAAAATTAGATACATGATTTTAGGAATTATGAACTTTGAGCCATTGGAATTTGGAGAGAAATTGGAATAGAAATCGCTTTGAAATTGGAAAGAACCTTAGGAGTGTTTAAGAAGAAGACAAGTGTCTCTTGCCTACTTAGTCTTATTCATAATGGCTTTATAATCAACCTAGCTTGGCAAGCCACTTACAACTCTTCCCTTGAAAGTATTAAAAATCACTTTGAAAGGTACAAAATTCTTCTCATCCGTAAGTGCTCCTTCTCCTCCTTCTTTCGTTGGTTTTCATCCTCCATACAAAAAGTTCTCCTTTGTTACTTGCTTGCTCCTTCTTTCTTCACACACAAATCCAAGCTTAAGCCTCCTACATCCCTTCCAAATGGAGAGTATCGTGTATGTGAAGTGAGGTAGAAGAATTTGGGAGAAACTTGGAAGATTGAAGCCTTGAAGCTTGTTTAGGTGAGAACTAAGTTTTATGTGCTTAAATTAGTAGTTAGAAGCATTTATTGTGCTTTATGGTGCATTGATCTCATGAAGTTTGTGTGTTGATTGGTTGGGTATAAGGTTATGTTTGTGTAAGGATTAATGATGTTTAACATGTTTAGT
>JAOTBA010000205.1:9538216-9554718 GCA_025629845.1 Erythroxylum squamatum
GTGTGTGTGTGTGTGTGTGTGTGTGTGTGTGTGTGTGTGTGTGTGTGTGTGTGTGTGTGTGTGTGTGTGTGTGTGATAACCACATGAATTTGATCAAATAAGAATGCATTATAATGTTTAGAACAATTTTAAATAAAAGACATGAAACAAGGAATTGGACAAGAAGTTTTCAAATCTTTTTCAACCTTAACTTGAATTATTTAGCTAGTGTTTGGTCTTTGTTTGGGTCTAATAAACCTCACAAAATAATGTTTGAAGTGTTATTTGAAGCTTGATATAGATATATATCTTAAATCAACCCATTCAAAATCTCTTTTAACTTTCTTATTCTTAGATTTTATAACTAATGCATATGTAATAGATCCTTTTCTTGATTAATTACGTTTGCATCAAATTGTTAAAATGAGTTCGTACATAATATACAAACATAGACAACCAAAACATTAATCCAAGTGCAAAAATTGTGTTTAAGAACAGTTCTTTCTTTACCCCTCAGTAAATTCCATATCATCACATTCTCCTCCTTTACCATAAATAGTATTATCTATGTGTTGAACCTAATATCTTAGCTTTACAATTTTTTTGCATCGTACTACAACAACTCATACTTCATATATAATTTTTCTTGTAATCAAGTATTATACCAATATAGCAATCATAGTTTGTTTATTGTTATCCAATTTTTTTTAATGGCAATCACTTCTCTCTCCATCCAAATTCATTATCAAACCACTTAAAAATTTTACAAAATCCATTCTTCTTCTATTGATATTAACGAAAGAATCTTTAATCTAAATTCTTATTTATCTATGAAGTATAAATTTTTGTTGTCATGCCAAGCCTAAATTTACTTATTTCTTTCACATCACTATGTTTAGAAGAGTTGATGAATTCTAGACTTGAAGAAGAGATTGGTAGACCATTCATTCTTCTTCCTTACAAACACAACCCATTTACAACCACTACCAACTCTTAAAAAGAAGAAGAAGTCATAAGGAAAATGTGATTTATAAAAAGAAATGTAATAGATATAAAAAGAATTCAATTAAAAGGATAATAAAACCTAATTTAAAGTTAGGCTCTAACTAAGGGATGCAAACCCACCCAAGGTTAAACCCACCCTAGGAAAACTAATAATAAGACTGAGATTTTACTAAGAAAGTCAGTTAGGAAATTGATCTATTGATTATAAATAATCAAAAACTAAGTTCATAAAATATTTAAAATGACATAAAAATAAGTTTGGAAGTTTAATGAAGAACAAAGGAGATAGCACTCATGACCCTCATATAACAAAATTCAAATCTCTAAAAATTGTCTGAACTAATAATACAATAGTCTTTAAATGATACATAATTACGGCTTTTCAATAGACATAAGTTGAAACTATGTTCAATATTGAACATAGTTTTTCTTTATCCAATTTTTGTTTGATAATGATAATCACTTCTCTCTCCCACAATCAAATTGAACATAGTTTTTCTTTATCCAATTTTTGTTTGATAATGATAATCACTTCTCTCTCCCACAATCAAATCTCTCCCATTGATTGTAACGAAAGAATCTTCCACCTAAATTCTTATTTGTCTACGAAGTAAGAGTTCCTGTATTGATGCCATGCCTAAAGTTCTTTATTTCATTTCCAGACTCGGAAGAAGAAATTGGTGGACCATTCACTCTTCTTCCTCAGCACACTGCCAACTCTTAAAACGCACACTAACAAAAAAATATGACAAATCCTAACAACTCCAACCATGTTCCTCAAATGTTGGTTTTTATCGATTTGTTTATTGTGTTTTTACTCTAAATATTTATGCGTGTTCCACTTTATATAGTTCTTGGATCATAATATGTTATAAATTGATATATATTTTAACAATAAAAATTTAATAAGAGAGGGTTACTTCTATCCATCTATTTTAGGTCAAAGATTATGCCTGAAGAATGACAATGTAAATGACTAACTGAATGGCTATAACATCAAACATAAAAATGTTACATGAATCACAAAAATTGCATGCTTAGAGTACGCAGCTGAACTGTGAGAGTTATTCCTAGCGTCTTTTGTTGATTCTGCATTGGAGTTGTTACCTACTACTGCCGCACCAAAAGCTGGAGGAACAGTGGAAGGATGTGGTTCAGTCAGAGAAGTGTTACTTTGCTCAAGGTCATAACCTGGAATGGCGAGCAAGTCAGTTACCTCCTCAGGCTATGCTGCATAAGAATGACGGAAAGAGTTGATATAAAATCCAAACTTACAGTCAAATTTCTTCCACCCCAAGACTAGTTTTTCTCGATCAAATACCACTCGGTAACCACTCATAAAGTTTTCTGCATGAGGATCCAGCACTAACATACATGATTTCAAGCTATTTTCTTTGCAAAGAAACAGAAATCAAGCACTTCCATTGATAGCCCTAAAAATTGATTCACACTAAAAACAACCCAAATCCATCCTTTAATATTTAGGTTTTGACAATAGCAAGTCAGTTAGATGTCAATTGTCCCAGCATCTGCAATGAAACTCTTACTTTCACTTAAAAAGGATAACACTTACGTCCAATTATATTAAGCTCTGCACTCTTCAGAATGGCCAAGCAGTATACAAGTTCGTTCTGCAAGGGACAGCTCTTACTCTGCGTTTAAACTTCACATAGAACATATAAATGATCAAGTTTACCTGAGTGGAGATGACAATTATTGGATCGTAAACCGCAAACTGGCTTCCACCTTTCATGGCTAGACTAATGCTTGGGATCAAAGTAGCATTTTCATCCGGACTGTCCATAATCAAGAAAATTACAATTATGAGAAGTAGAATGACAATGTTGAGAAGTGGTAAGACAGTGGATATAGTTCTCTGACTTAACCTCATATCGTAACAGCATTCAAAAGGAATCCTGGAATCAGGTGGACGCCTCCTATCCTGTACCTGTGAATGGAACTGCAAAGAAACATAAATGCTGAATACCAATACTCCATAAGACAAAGAGACTCGCGAAAGTAAGTGTCAACATTTGGGGTGCTCACATTTTCTGCAACCTTCGCATAACTTGGGTCGACCAAGTATGTGAACGAGGTGCCGGAATCAAAAAGAGCAGTAAAATCTGTATCAATTAAGGTTGTCCCTACTCGAATATGAGTCACACTGATATTATAGGCAGGGCTGTTACGCAAATCTAGGTATTAGATGCATAGTAACTAGTCAAACCAAACACCATAAGAATAAAGTAAAAGAAGTAACCACTTACTGCAATGGATTGAAATTTAAGGGGGTCTCTTCCTGGTCGGAACTACCCCTGTCTCCAAAACTGATTCGTCCCATTCCGTCATGCCCAAAGCACATGGAAAATGAATTTCCAACTAACCCTTCCCCAGATAACATGCTTGGAACTGAAATCTTCTCCATCCCAAGCCCAAATAAGCCATTTGGAGCGGCGATGTCCAGAAACGAACCACTCTGAACTTGTCCGCAACTGCACAATTCAAATCCAACCTCTCTTTTAGGTTTTAACCTTGAGCGAAATTTGCGGAAACAATGTAAGAAAAGACTTAGGCGGCACTAGAGAAGGTTTTCATGTCCAAATTAATTGGTGGAGAAGAACTCACCCAAATGTAACATATGCTTCAACAGATTCTGGATAACTATCTTCTGTTTTAAGGTGCAGAACGTCTTCCACCAAGATCCCAGAAGTAGATGTTTGAGCTGAGACATAAGAGACCACGTAAGGGCAACTACTGAATGTTCCGAGGCACCGATTTCGTTGTGCACACAGATCGTTGTTGCATGTAACCTTTTTGCTTGTGGATGACGCTTTAGGGCTGTATATGCTGAGCTCAAAATCCTGCCACATTATATTAGTGGGAATCAAATTTGAACAGCAAATATCATTCCAAATGGAAGCACCAATCCTGAACCCATCTCAATTTCAAGCCAGTTAGGTCCTCTCCTCGTAAGAGGTGTAGGCAAAATAATAGAGTGAAGCACAAACAAGTTAAACAATATCCACAGGCGAAACAAAACAGATAGGAACACGTACAGAACCGTAATTGATGCTCTGAGTAGGCGCGCATCTGTCGCAATCACAAGGCACCCAGAAAAGGTCGCTTCCAGTATCAAGCGCCACCATGAACTTCACCGGCGGGGTACCCAACTCCACCATTGTGTAATGCAAACTGCCCAGGGATAACATTACAAGAAAATAACAATTCAAGAATTAAAGAAAACAACCAAAAACCTGCTATAAAACACCAAACATACAATCCCAAAGTGCTAATCCTGAAAGTAGAGTTCCCATCAGAGAAATCAAGGTGTGAATGAACTGTATTGTATAGCTTCCGTCCACCGTGAAGAAACCCATCCCGGCGCACCAACTGAGTGTAGTACTCGAAGCTTCTCTTGGCCGGAAGGTTTCCTGGAAGAAACCTGTGGACAGAACTGTACCAATTCTCGACGGAGTCAGAGAAACGATGGTGCATCTTGAAAGTGAAAATACGGCCATTGCAGCTCTGAGAGATAGCCCCGATCAACAAGAGAAGTAGTAATCTTAAGAAAGATGGCATCTTTAAACCCTAGAAAACAAAAAAAACGACATTTTCCAAGTTCATTCTAGAGAGAGAAAGTAGAGAGGGAGACGTAGCCAGTGCTCTTAGTTACAGAGACAGTGGCAGTTGCGGCAGTTAACTTGACACGGGCGGGCTCAGTTTTGGGAAAGTCGCGTGATTAGATGTTTAGTGGACCCCAGTTGTCATCCAACGGTTAAAGTCGTGTGATTAGATTTTTTTCGAATGTATTATTATTGGTATTTAATGTGTCATTGTTATCTTTTAAGTTCAATTTACGAATGTATCATCGTAACCAAGCTCGACACCAGACTTTCCCTCAAAGACTATATATTTTGAAAGTACATACGCACGTACAAACTACATATAAGCCTGTGCATCTCGTGTTATTTACAAAAGTAAGGTATCAAAAAGAAATTACAATGCACAAATTTGTAACAAGGAAGAGGCAAAAGTTGAAAAAACGTAATGATGTCTTTTGATACTACAAAAATGCAAGTAAGAAAAAGTAATTCCGGTGGTGGAAAATTCCCATTGCTTGAAGGATGACACATAATTTCTGAGAAGCCGATTAGAACGGGGAAGCAGAATTGAGGCCAAATTTATCCGAAAGCTTGGTTCTGGTAAAAGGAGAAAGTAGCTCCATCTGGTGAATAAATTGGACGTCATGAACCAATGGATTGTCTGTTCTTCCAGGAGGAGAACCTGAGTAACAAGATGGCGAACAGCCAGTGCACACAGAGTCTCTGCCTTCCGCCGATGTCTGCAAGTGGGACAGTTCATTACACGTTTGCTCCTTTTTTTCTATGCAAAGCATCGGGAAATATGCTGAGATGGAACTGTACTAACCTTGCCAGGAATCAGATTCAGAATCCCACTTCTTCCATCAGGAATTGGTTGGCTGATATTAACGGAGAAAAATGAATCAGCTCCAAGAATAGCAACAGCTGTTCATAGTATGGTATGGTATACATGTGGAAGGACTTTTTAGATAGGGTGCAAAAGTTTCATAACACAAAGAAAAGAACTCAACTTGTATGTAAGGATAGGAATAACAGCAACAGCGTCCAAACCTGTGTTTGCTGCACCTTAGAGACTTGAGAAAATCAGGCATGGTGGGGCTGAGCCGACGAGGTCTTGGACAAAGGGGCTGGTTATTGCCTCCAAACGCGAGGTTGGTAGCCTCTGAACCTGAATCGACGAGGTTGCTTTTAACTGTTAGATGATGCATATCTATTCTTTTGCGATCCTCTCCACATGAATTGCAGAAGCAAAATGAAAGTGACAAGAAATGAATTCAACAGTTCTTCTGCAGCTTGAAATTCCCAACTACTAATTTTACCTATTAGGTCTCCTAGATATATAACTTTGCCACACAAGTGTATCAGAGAAAGAGAAAGATTGCAAGTGAGAAATTACTGATCAGTGGAGCCACATTGTTCATGTGGAGGGAGAAGAGAATTTGTTAGGCTAAGAGTGAGTTTAGGATCGATCTTGACTTTTTGATCTCCTGAACTTACTCTGTTTCATATATAGCCTGGAATTCATTTGGACCATGCATTTCATCATCAACTGTCAAGCTAGTTGCCAGTATTTTTATTATGCACAACTGTATCTACCGAGCTTAGTTTCCAATGGCTTCTTGACATGTATAACTGGAATTCTTCTCGGTTTTTCCTTGCATAGGTGATTTTCACGAGGCACATCACATCTCTTGCGGAAATGGTATAATAAACATTCACATCTGCAACATAGAGCTAGAGAAGGGAATTTTTGGATGATTCTTCGAGGGTCTAAATTGATTGGACTCTTAGTTAAAGATAAGATCTTCTATTTCGATTAATCAATTTTCATCCTATTTTATTAAACTTTATTTGCATATTTATATGAGTTCTATATAAATATATGAACAGAATTAAATAACACAAAATTGAAACATTTTACGAAAACATGTGCTCCAACTCCTCAGCTGGATGTTTACAAAAGCTGAACAACTCGTTTTCTTACCTAGTACTTTGAACTTTCAAGTAGAAAGTAAAAGTTAGGAGGGAGCTGAGAATGATCATAAATCCCTCTCTCTATTTACGATAAATTACAAAGGCACAAATTCTCATCTCAAAACTCTCATCCCAAAGTGCCCAAGAAATCATTGCAATATTAAGCATTCAGTAGCTAGATCTGAAAAGACTTCATATTCTATTCTTAAACTAAATTAATGTGGCAGAATGTAACTGCATTTACTTTTGCGGAAAGTAGGAACTAGTTAAAGCATCTTAAGGTTTCTGTTCATTGCTCTTGGCAACTGCTATTATGACCTTAGAAAACATAGAACGACAATGACATGTGCAAAGTAGGAAGCAAGGGAGATATGCTTTACAAAATGCGTTGCCTTGATTCCAGCAGAAAAGTAAAGAGATCTAATTATATGCCTGTACAATACGTCAATAACTGAGATTTTCTGCCATAAAAATCACCAGGGAGATACCACTAAAGCTATATATTAAGATTCACATCATGAATAGTATGTATCCCAATCAAATCTGGGTTGTGAGAAAACCTCATAATCAATAGGTCCACCTACAATGCTATCAATGGCTTGTATGCCTTCCAAAAGAGATGGTTGCATACTATCATTATCAGAAGGCAGCAATTTGTACATTACTAATATTCCGAGTGTGAAAATGGCTTGCAGCTTAGTGGAGTCCCCCTGGACTGAAAAGAACAAAAGCATTGAAAGGAGAAACAGATCCACACAGAACCGCATGACCCACAGTACAGTATCCATCAACCTCCCGTCATTACCAGCAGGAAAACCTCGCACTCTATAAACAAACAGAAAATTGTACTTGTCAACAACATACCTATACCCAAAGTACACCGCACCAACGGGAACCACAAGTGGAGCAAATGATGAATAAATCAAGGTCAGAGCAAATATAGTCAAGTTGAACGCATAGTATTGAGCAAAATCGAACGTCTGCTTGGGAATGGGAGATGTTCTGCTTATTGGATACACAGAAAGATCTTGTCCCTCTGGTTCAACCTCGTTGAATCTAGGAGAGAACGACAAATAATCATTCAATAATGGTCTCTGAAGACCATCTACGGTTTGATTTTCCAATGGATACTCCTCAGATTGCTCTGGCACTAGCTGGATCATGTCATTCTTCCGAAACTTCTGCATCTTCTTCTTTATCCAAGGGATTGGAGCCAATAGATCAAATGATATTCCCAAGAAAGTGCTTGTGATTAGAAATGCAAGAGAAGAGAGGCAAGATCTGGACAAGAATGATGCACTCATGTATTGCTGTATCCTCTTGCAATCTTCTCCATCCAAATAACACCTACCCATTTTCAGAATGGCGCTTTCTAAAGAAGACTCAACCAGGCCTCTCAATACGATAAGATTTACAAGGAAAAAGCAAACCATCTTCACAAGCGCAGCTTTTTGCTCCCCAGAAACAGTTAGGTGTCTTTCAAACTTCGAAAGATATGAAAGAGCTGAAGGAACTATAATATACATGCTGATGAATACAATAACATTCGGCAAGAACTGAAAGATGATGGATGCAAACCAGCTAGAACTCTGTACCCAAGCCAACCATGATTGTGCATGGTCCATTGCTTCTGCGTTAATAATCCGGCCAGCACCTTGCAGAGCACTTATCAATGCCAGTGGCGAACTAAAGAACAATAACATCAAAAGCAAGCATGAATTCACAATCAGTCTCCGTAACCTAAGTGATAACTTTGTCAATCCCAAATGATTCCAATAAATGTCTGTTGCCAATGGTGCTCGCTCTACTTTCCATTGGTTCCTCTGCAACCGCAACTCCATGATAGAGAAAAACTTACCAAAGCGACTCTTCTTCTCATATCGGAAATCTTGAACAGCTTTATTGGCAGTGTAAACATCCTTAAATACCACAAAAGCAACTCCAGCACTAGGAGCACGACCTTCTTTGTATGCTACCAACTCAGCTTCTAATTCTGTTATCTGTTCTTGCAATCTCCTCAACTTATCTTCATCTGCATAACCTATCTTTTCCATTACCTGAACCCACAAATGTTGCACTCTTTTCCAAATACAGAAACCCCACCAACGTAATCTGGCCCAAACACCATCGCCTACACCATTATCTTCATTTCCGCTGGGCAAAAGTCTTGAGTTAATACGGGCAACCAACCAAGTAATTTCATCTCTAACTCTAAGCAACTCGGTGGCTAAATCATCCAATGCACACAAATCCATGGGCACAATAACCCTATAAACCTTACCGGGATACTTGTGCTGAAAATAGTCTTGCAGCACCCGCCTATCATCCCCCAAACTCTTAGGCAACCCCTGCACCATTATCGTAAAAATCGCAGAAGAATTTGCATTTGGGTCACTCAAATTCCCATTCCCATCCCTAAACCTAGTAATTCTCAACCTCTCTTGAATTGCAGACATACCAAAATGAACCAGAAAGACGACGACGACAACAAACAGGAAATGTATCCACAGATAATCAGAACCTTTCGTTATATGGGTTATGGTCGTCTTTGAAAACTGGTCATCAATAAACGCAGTCCCAGCGTAGAGATTCAACGGAAGGATAATACAAATAGACAAAGCGCCGATACAGAGCAACACCGCAAAGCTGCCGCCTTCAATTATAAGGAATTGGGCGGCGTCAGCCCCACAATGCCGGGCGATTTCCCGGCCTGTGGCGTGCCAGACAGCTAGGAGCTTCGCTACCAGAGCAGCGGGTCCCGGCATCCGGCGATGGTCACTCCGAAGCTTCACGAAGAGAAAGATCAAAACGCAACACAACAAACCAATCGCCGATATATTAAGAAGGTATTGGATGTTCCCGTACCAGGCGTCAGGGATGTCGCCATCGCCATTCGCAGAGGGCGGAGGGGAGAAGGAGTCGTTCATCGAGACGCCAGAGAAGTTGACAAAAAAGGGCAACAGAGGTGGTTCCATGAGGAATCGTTATCTAGGGTTTACCGATTCGATTTGGGAATTTGGTTCATAGACTGGGAAATCGAATTTGTAATTAGGGATTGAGAGTCCAAATTGGGGGAGACAGTGCAAAGCTTTCAGCCCTCTATAGTGGAGGGACGTGTGAAGAGGACGAGACAATTGCCTTGGTCACCTTGATCTCTTGCGTCGATTGGCCCATACTATAATTGGCCCATACTGTAAGTTGAGACCCATCTTATTGTCAAATAATTTGATATTCTTTTTTTTTTTCAAATCGGAAAAGTTACATAAGTTGTAACTAATGAATACGCATATCCTAATCCTAATCCTAATCCAAGTCCAACTTCATTTGCATGCGTCATCGCTGAGCGTGCTTGCACAAATTGACAATTTGACATAGTAAGTAGTGACGAGAACAGGAAGTATTGACGAAATAGTAAGTTGAAGCCTGAAGCTAAATGGGCTATTATATACCAAATCAAGCTGACGTGAAATGATCTCGTCTGCAAATGTTTAATTTTAAATGAAATATATATATATATATATATACTAAATTTTTATAATATGATTGATAACTAAAAAACCTTTTGACGTAGTCTGAAAATGACAGGAAACAAACTAATTACTGTTAAGAAGTGAGTCTAAAACAGTCCAGAAAGCACTTGCCGCTTTGCTTCTTTACGTGGTTGACACGTACATTATTCAACGACACCTAAGCACTAATGACATTTATAAGAAGTCTCCGAAGTCCGAAAGAGAGCATGAAGAAGTTGAAGAAAACGTGGAGGAGTTGCATTACATTACACGTGAGTGACTTCTCATATTGATAGCGATACGATCATGTTAAAAAATGCAAGTCAAAAATGTTTCAAAGTGCCAAATGTTTGTGTTGTTCTAAATGATTGTTTTGTTTACAATATCATCAAACAAAACAAACTCTTGTTTTGCCTCCGTAAAAGACCTATCCGATTTTGCAGACTTAAAAGTGTCTTTTTATAATTTGAACCTTTCTAAAACACTTCGTAAAAAAAATCAAAACAAAACAAACCCTTGTAAACATTTTGCAGTGTAATCATGTTTTAACTAATAATTCATAAGACCCTCGTAAAACGAATGCAAACAAACAAGATTTTAGGCTCATTATTTTCTCTGGTTAAATATAAATAAAATTTATGAAGAACAAATAAATCTACTTATTTCCATGTAATTTTATAATATAATGTATAGACATGAAAGTAGTGGAGCCCATGGGTGGCCATATGCATTGCTGGCTTTTTGAGCCATCGATTTGATCATAGCGGGCTTTTGTCTGCCAATAAAGACCCAAGAGACAAGCTTCAGTTTCTCCAATCACACTGATTCAGAGAAACTTCTCCTCTGCTTGTTCAACTTCTCTCCTTTCTCTGGATTACCCACTCAGAACGGACAAAGATTCAGGGAAAAGTGATTTGTGGTTAAGGTGGAGAAGCCAAGCAAACAAGAAAAGGAAAAGTCTTTTCTCTTTTCATGGTTTGGTTAGAGCTTGGATTCTGATGGATCTACAGATCTATCTCTTTTACACCTAGACCCGCATGTATTGCTCTGTCTCCTTCAGATCTCCATCCTTTTCATCTGCCATATAATTCCCTGGCTGACCAGAATTTGTGGACATAACCTAATTTAACTGTGAGTTGATTTATTGTTGTTTGTTTTCTTTGTATTTGTTAGTTCGTTGGATTGAAGATTCTTTTTCTGTTTTGGACACTTGAAAAAAAAGTTCCTCATTTTGTCAATCTGTGACAAAAAAATCTTGTAAGGTAGGACTCTGAGGTGTGGAATGTGAACTTGGATTGGACCGTATTCATTTTTGGCTCGACCCTTTGTTGTTTCTTCTTTTTTAATCTCTCTTAGGCAGTATCAGCTTAAGGGTACTGATTTTTTTTCTTTTTTTCTATATTAAGCAGGAGATGAAATCTATGTCATGTTTCTTTTCTCTTGTTTTTCCCAGTCGATGAGATTTTGTCCTATATTAGGGGTCAAAAGTTTTTTTTTCTCTATTTCATCATTTCAGTTGCATTTGGGAAATGTTTATGTCGCATAAAGTTTTGACCTTTCACTTGCTATATGTTCATAAGTTCAGTGGTTTCTGCAGAGATTTAAGGAGAAGACTGGTGAGGGTTATTGGAAGGAATGTTATTGCATCCAATTTTGGATGTGGAGGAATTGTAGGCTGGTCTGGATGAGATGAGGGATGTTATCAAGGTTGATGGACTTTTTGAGGGCCTGCTGGCAGCCGTCCTCAGAGAGTTCTCGCACGAGCTCAGATGCAGCAGGTCGGCAAGACGGGCTTCTCTGGTACAAAGATGCTGGGCAGCACTGTTTCGGTGAATTTTCTATGGCTGTTGTGCAGGCAAACAATTTGCTTGAGGATCAAAGCCAGATTGAGTCTGGACCCTTGAGCACTCTCGATTCAGGTCCTTATGGTACATTTGTTGGGGTATATGATGGCCACGGAGGGCCAGAGACATCACGATATGTCTGTGATCATTTATTCCAGCATTTAAAGAGTAAGAGACCTAAAACCCTTTATATGAGTTTGTGGCGTTTGGGTAACCGATTGACTGACTTTCTTCCCCATTGGAGAATTTTTTATTTACTTTGATGCCTGAAATTTTATCTGTTCCAGTAGTCTTATTTGAAGTTAAATTAATGTTTATGAGCTGATGAATGGCTTTATAGGGTTCACCACGGAGCAGCAGTCCATGTCTGTAGATGTTATACGGAAAGCATACCAAGCAACTGAGGAAGGTTTTCTTTCTCTTGTCACTAAACAGTGGCCTGTGAAGCCTCAAATTGCAGCTGTTGGATCTTGCTGTCTGGTGGGAGTCATCTGTGAGGGTATCCTTTACATAGCTAATCTTGGTGATTCAAGAGCTGTCCTTGGGAAGCTTGTCAATGCAACTGGTGAGGTTCTTGCTATCCAGTTGTCATCAGAGCACAATGTGTGCTTGGAATCAGTCAGACAGGAGATGCATTCTTTGCACCCAGATGACTCGCAGATTGTTGTTTTAAAGCATAATGTATGGCGGGTGAAGGGCCTGATACAGGTGATGTATCGTCTGTGTAGCTGCTGCAATTATGTTATTTCCGTATGATCATTTTTTTGCTTCCTGATTCTTTGCACTATAGTTTTCATGCTAGTATTTGTAATTTACTGCTGTATGAATTCCTTGAAACATTCTTCAATTGACTGACGATATGTACCGCTTGTGATGTTTGCCTTCTTCTCAAAAGACATATATGGTTAAAGTCTGGTATTCTGATTGCAGTTATGTTAGAATGGGTTAAAAAACGGGGATCCTTGGTATAAAATTGTGGATTTTGTTAATTATAAAAATTTAGCTGTTGTTTTAACCGTGTTGATATTGATCTTCAATGTGTGGTTCACTTGACTGATTTTGGCTATTATTTATACTATTTTGAATATTGAATAGCTTATAGGATGCTCCAAGTAGATAATGTTCTATTGTTGTCATTCACATGACAGGTTTCCCGATCAATTGGTGATGTGTATCTTAAAAAGGCTGAATTCAACAGAGAGCCCTTGTATTCGAAGTTCCGCCTCCGGGAACCTTTTAATAGGCCAATTTTGAGTGCAGATCCATCCATTTCAGTTCATGAACTACAACCTCATGATCAGTTTCTCATATGTGCTTCTGACGGGTTGTGGGAACATCTTAGTAATCAAGAAGCAGTTGATATAGTTCAAAATCATCCACATAATGTAAGCCATCTGTTTCAAAGCACAATTGCTGTTTCTGTTGTGATATTAGTCCAATATTGCAGAAGTTCTGAGGTTGGACATTTTCTTGGAAACAGCTTTCATTGTTTTGTAAGAATTTGCCACTTTTGTTCTGACATAAAATGACAAGAGAAGAAAGAGGTTGCAATTATTGCTTCATTATGTTGACTGATATAAGTGTGCTGCAATTAACACAAGTAACCATCATTTTGTTTGATTTATCTTTTTCGTTCTGTTGTGTCATTTCTGGACTTGGTACTTGGTAAAAAATGCAAGAACTTTGGTCCACTTTGGGGAGTCCTATTGGGTGCTTTCTCTGCAGGGCAGATGTGAGGCAAATATTGGCTGTTGATATGTCTACTTTTCTGCATGAATGCAGGGAATTGCTCGCAGGCTTGTGAAAACTGCTTTGCAGGAAGCTGCTAAAAAAAGAGAAATGAGATATTCAGATTTGAAGAAAATTGACCGTGGGGTCCGTCGGCATTTCCATGATGACATCACGGTCATAGTTGTGTTTCTTGATTCGAATCTTGTGAGCAGAGCCAGTTCATGCAGAGGTCCTTTGGTATCTGTTAAACGGGGTGGAGTAAGCTTCCCTGGAAAAACTATGGCAGCAGCTAATCAAACCGTAGCTTGATATTGTTGTACAATATGCAGGATCCTTCTCAAGAATTTCCATCGTGCTATTGAATATAAGGGAGGAGAAGATATTTTTTTAACGTACAATGTTACACACTTTAACTGGGAATATGTATCTTCCGTAGTTTCTGTACGCATGCAAGTGATAAGAGAAGGAAAGAATGAGGGGAAATGCAATGCAAAGATCTTCTTGGTTTTTCATTTTGGCTTATCTTCCCCCACTCATTTAGGTTCCTGTAAATTTTTTATGTCAAATGAGCACCCAAATGCTTTTATTTAACTGATGAAAGTTCTAACAGAGCCACTGCTGTTTTGGCATTCTGCAACGCAACTTCTTGGGGGAGTCACCGGTACTTTTGGTTCAATCGCTTTAAATGCTGCCATGTAGTAGTAGGTACGAGGGAAGGATGGTTTATAATTTGGAAATAGGACCCCGTCCTTGTGCCGATATCTTTATTTTATTCTAAAGGTGAAGCTCTGAATGAGAGTTCCATTTCGTTACTGCCATTTTCGTGTTTTCTTTCCTCTGGGATGATACTTCTGCTATTTTCTTCACAGCTGTAGCCACTCCCTCTCTAGTGGAGCCAAAGGAGAGAGGGAAAAGTTGCATTCACAAAATAGGTAGAAAAAAAAAAATCTGTATCTTTACACGAACTGGACTGGTATTGCACCAATATTGATGAGTTTTGTACTGGACAAAGTTATGGGGACTGTCCTGGACTGTATGGGCTGAAAAATGTAGCATCGAGTCATCCGTACTGTAATTTGGCACTGGACGATATCGATTTGCCAGTTATCGGATTAAATTGCAAATTTTAAAAACGTAATGATTACATTGAAATTTTGAAAAATTTTAATCTTACGTGACCTTGCCCCCAACTATATCTATCGCTATCACCTGTGTCTCGTGTAAGATATGTATGGATCGACTGATTTTTACGTACCTATATTTATGATTATTTTTCGTAAGATGCTAATTTTATGTCTTCTTTTTCCTTTCACGTGTGTCTTTAATAGTTCAGAATCACTATGTAATAAGTTTTTTAACTTATATAACACCACCAACCAACATGTCGATCGGTAATTAAAAGAGAGAGAAAAAGGGTTGTTAACTCATTTGAGATCTATTATGTAATACCCAATAACCGTTATCTTAGGTACTTTTCATATGACTCAAATCTATAAGTCACATGAGCCATTAAATAATCTAACAATCTCCCACTTGGCCCATGTTATGACTTGGTTATTCAACAATAAAACTTTAAGTGCAAACAATACATGGAATCGATCAAGTCATCATTAAGTGAATTAAGATGATGGGATCATAGTGGTCACAAATTATACAACATGATTCCTTCCATGTATCACATAATCAACTCAATTCATAAAACTTTAAGTGGGTAATTCTGTAATTGTTATCGCATAAATAATAATTAATGTATACAACATAATATGGATAACTAGTAAGTGAGCAAAAACATATGATTGTAATTGAATTCACAAGTGTCATAACAATTCGAGCAAGACAATTTTATGTATATATACATGTCAGAGCACTATACTAACAAGGACTTATCTATAAGGCCCATCCGTTTAACATGACCAATAAATGTATAATGCACGTTTGATGCAGTATTGTCTACTCGACTTGGAGTAGTTTCTACTCGATTCTCGTGAATATCCACTTTTCGTGGTTCTCTACTCCGATTGATTGGACCATTTTCAATGAACCGAGCGTTACTAGACTCAACTATTCTTGTACTATGGTTAGGACAATAAAATCTATACCCCTTTGATTTTTCAGGATAGCCAATGAAAAAATCACAAATAGTTCTGGCATCAAGCTTCTTTTCGTGTGGATTATACAGCCTTACTTCTGCCGGATAACCCTAAATGTGAAGGTGTCGTAAACTAGGTTTCCTTCCTATCCACAGTTCATAAGGTGTTTTAGGAACTGCTTTACTAGGAATCCTATTAAGCAGATACGTAGCAGTCTTTAATACATGCATCCACAATGATAACGGTACAGAACTATAACTTAACATACTCCTAACCATATCTATAAGAGTACGATTTCGCCTTTCGGCTATACCATTTGGTTGTGGTGTACCAGGCATTGTGTATTGCGCACATATGTCTCGACTTGCAAGAAGCTTTGCAAATGGACCTGGACATTGTCCACTTTTATTAAATTTTCTATAATATTCACCACCTCTATCAGACCTCACTATCTTTAACTTTCTATCTAACTGCCTTTCTATCTCATTAATGAACACCTCTAGTATATCCACAGAATGAGACTTCTCATGCAGCAAATAAATATAATCATATCCTGAGAAGTCATCAATAAAGGTAATGAAATATTCTTCACCGCCACAAAAAAGGAACGTCGAAAGGACCACAACTGTCAGTGTGTATTAATTCCAATAATGCGCTACTTCTTGTGGCTGGATGCTTTGATATATGTTTAGTTTGCTTGCCTTTAATGCAATCCACACATATATCCCAGTCAACAAAATCCAATGGAGGTAAGATTTCATTTTTCAC
>JAOTBA010000205.1:9561750-9579842 GCA_025629845.1 Erythroxylum squamatum
AATTAGACAATTATCATACATGACAAAATTTAATTTAATTAGTTTGGTCACTTTGGTGACTAACAAACTATTCTAAACATCCATGATGTCATGTATTATACTCAACATATAATAGGAAAATTTAATTCCAAGCATGTCATAATATAAATGGTCAAAGTATCAATTAAAACAAAATATGACACAAAAATTATATTATGTATGGCAAACATATACATAACTTTTATGCGTATTAACCTAAATCAATTAATTGATAACTTTATTAATTACTTTAAATTATCAATTAATTAATGAATTATGACCCAAAAAAAACCTTAAATAGGATCATTATTCAAACTCATAATTTTTTTTTTATAAAATCCTTACATCTTCTTTCTCTTCATACCGTAAAACATTGTAAACATAGAAGAGGATACGAAAGCCATTTCAAGCATTACCAAGAGCATCTCTTGTTTATTTGGTTTCTCATTCATACCAGAAACGTTACGAGTTTATATTTTCATTCTCTCTTCTGTGTATTACACTTAATCTAAACCATCCTTCCAAAACCATTATGTTTCGGTTAAACAATGAGACCGCTATTAACATCCAAAAATCATTAAAACTTGTTGTTTATGTTACTATGGATGTGTGATTTTTTTATTTCTTTCATGGCAGTGCAGTGCAGAAACTAATGTCATTACAAATACAAAAAAAACAAAAACGAACAGACAACACAATCATACAGAAACGATACACGGTAGACAAGAAATCATGCAATACTGTAGCTCTGATACCAATTGTAAGATATTTATGGATTGATTGATTTTTGTGTACCTGTATCTATGATTGTTTTCGTAAGATGTTGATTTCCTCTCTTCTTCTTTCGTTAATGTGTTTCTTCAATGGTTCAGAATCACTATTCAATAAGTTTTTAAACTTATATAGCACCACCAACCAACATGTCATTTGGTAATTAAAAGAGAGAGGAAAAGGGTTGTTGACCCATTTGATATCTATTACGTAATACCTAATAACCATTATCTTGTGTGCTTTTCATAGGACTCAAATCTATAAGTCACATGGGCCATTAAATAATCTAACATCTTGCTCACTCTCATGTCACAGCTCTTACTCTCAACCCTCAGGTCTCAACGTCTTAGCCATTAGCCCGTCGCACTAGTCAGGTCCTAATCGTCAACTCATTGCACCAACCCATCGCACTCACACCATCACACCTGCACCATCGCACTCGAACAATAACACCTGCACTAGTCACCTGTAGAACACTCGAGCACACATACCAATCACTCGCATCGCACTTGCATTGCAGTCACACGCACCTACATTGCACCCGCAAACCCATCACTGCACCTACTGACCCGCACCACTACACCACAATCCACACATAGACGTGCAGACCCGTTGACCCGACCAAACTAGTACATGGATTGAGTGAAGGTTACAAAAAATTTTGTATTTATGTGCCGCAATGATTCAGTGAAGGTTGCAAAAAATTATCTATTCACATTCTGCAACCTTTATGTATTCGAGATAGGGATTCAGTGACGGTTGCAAAAAATTGCAACAAATTTTGTGAAATTGTGGATTATGGAATATGGATATTGAAATTTTGAATTGTGTTGATTGTTGATTTGAATATTGAATCGTGTATTGGTGTTCTAATGAATACTGAATACAGATAAATGAATATTGAATTGTGAATTTATGATGAATTGTGTATTTGTGTCTTGTAACTTTGTGTTGTGTAGTAATTGTGTATGTTGAATTGTTAGTTTGCAGTAAATTGTGTTGGATGAAATTGAATTATGTAATGTATCATGTATGTTGACTCTTGACTGTGGAGTTAATTTGAGTAAGAAAGTTACAATGTTGATTAAAATTGGTGAATAAAATATTGTTAAATTAAAGTTGGGAATTAGTATTTTAGTAACAATGTTGATTACAATTAGTTAAGGAAACAAAATAATGATAAGCATTATAAATTGAATTGTATAAGCAAATAAAATATATTAGTTTATAGTTGAATTATGTGATTATATAAAATAGGTTGTAAACTTATAGTTGTGAGTTGTTGTTGAATTTGAATAGTTTGTAGTTATCAGTGTATGTCTTTATAGTTGAATTATGTAATCATATAAAATAAGTTATATAAGATGTATATGAGTAATTGTATATGTTGAATTGTTGGTTTTTGGTAAATTGTTTTGGATGAAATTAAATTGTGCTATATATGTTAACTCTTGACTGTGGAGTTAATTTGAGTAAGAAACTAAGAAAGTTTATTAAAATTGGTGAATAAAATATTGTTAAATTAAAGCTGAGAATTAAGATTCCAGTAACAATCTTGATTAAAATTAGTTATAATGATTAGCATTATAAATTGAATTGTACAAGCAAACAAAATATATTAGTTTATAGTTGAATTTTGTGATTACGTGATTACATAAAATAGGTTGTAAACTTATAGCTATAAGTTATGATTGAAATTTAATAGGTTATAATTGTGAGTGTATGTCTTTATGGTTGAATTATGTAATTATACAAAATGAGTTATATAAGATGTATGTGCTTTTATGTTAATTTTGACATATGTCTTTATTTTAATATGAAGTTATTAAGTTAATCTTAACATATGTCTTTATGTATTTTATAGATAAATGGAGGATAGTTCAAGTACTCATGATAATTCATTCGCTTTAGGTATAGGAAGATTCAATAATTCAATTCGGGCTTATGCTAAATTGGTTCTTTGAGTGAAGAACCATATTATTTGTTTGTATTATAACATGCATTTGAAAGGTGGGAGAACCACTAGATTAAATAAGGATTTAGTTGGAGTCAAAGTTGATGTGAAGCCTTATAAGAAAGTAAGTCATGATGTAAAATGACAAATAAATACTTTGCTTGAAGAGTATCATTAGTATGAGAAAGATAGAAGACAAAGATTGAACAAAGAAATTGATAGTGAAAGTTCTTTTATTGGTATTCAGGATGAAAGTGGTGGATGTTGAAGGTGCTAGTATTCTTACCTAACAAGAAGGAAATATTGCACTTGATGTTAAGAAAAGAAAAGGGTAAGTATTTAATTTTTTTTACATCATGAGCAACTCCTAGAGCTCAGCCTTCAATTCGTAGTGTCTTACGATCTAGAGAAGCGGCTTATAATATAAACATGACAATGGTTAAATGATGATATGATCTAGGTATAACATTTAAAGTTGCTAAATCTTATTATTATCGGCTTATGGTGGATGTTATTGCCTCCCTACGATCTAAGATATAAAGCTCTTTCAATTGATGACAACAGAGGTAAACTTCTGAGTAGTATTGTTTATGAAATAAAAAGTTATTTGGATGAAAGAAGAATAACTTGGGCTACATATGGGTGTTCACTCATATGTGATGGTTGAACAAATAGAAAACATGAGTCTATTATTAATTTTTTTAGTTTATTCTGCATAAGGGATAATGCTTTTGAATTCTATTTATCCATCTAACCTTGCTTCTATTTCAAATATTTGATGAAATTATAAATGAAGTTGGGTCAAAAAATATTATTCAGTTTATTATTAACAATGACTATGCTTATAAAGTTGCTGGAAAAAGATTGCAAAACAAGCATAATTCTTTTTATTGGACTCTTTGTATTATACATTACATTGACCTTATGTTGAAAAATATAAGAGAGACTAGGTATTTTTCTATTGATGAGATTGTGCAGAAAGTAGAAAAGGTGACCAAGTTCATCTACAATTGTGCATGAGTCCTGATTTTAATGAGAAAGGATTTCACCAATAATAAAAATTTGTGTTGTCCTATTATTGCAAGATATGTAACTAATTTCTTATCACTTTAGTATTTTATTCAAATGAAGAAGCAGTTGAGACAAATGTTTGCAAGTGATAAATGAGTTGAATCTCAACATGGTAGGTCTAATGTTAGATTGAAGATTTTTAGAATTATACTTGAAGATAATAAATTTTAGTCCCAATGTCAATTTACCATTAAAATTTGTAAGCCTTTGATGAGGATACTTTATCTGACTGATAATGATAAGAAGGTAACAATGAGTTATTTTTATGTTGTCATGAAAAGGGCGAAGGAAGTAATCGAGGCTAATATAAAAAATAGACCTTCTTATTTATAAAAAAATAGACCTTCTTTGTATACACCTTATCTTGTTATCATCAATAAGATATAAAAAAGACAATTTTACTCTCTTTTGGTTGCAGTTGAGGCATTTTTGAATCTTAATGTCTATATCGAATCGAATTTTACAAAAAAAAGCTAAAGTTACTAGGAGAATGTTATTAACTATTTAAACAGTAGTTACCTATAAGATGATATAAAATCTCCTAAGCTCACAAATGAAAATTTATAAGAATGCTTCTAGTGATTTTAGGATTCCAAATGTTATTCGTCAAAGAGACAGATTTAATCGAGGTATATATTTTTTTCACTTTTGTTACTTGTTGAAAATTAATGATTATTTTATTTATAATGTTACTTTTGTTGTCTTATAGTTACTTGATGGGACCAATTTAGAAGTGGTATTTCAAAATTACAAAGGTTTGCAATTCAAATTATAAGTCAGTGTGTGAATGCAACAAGGTATGAAAAGAATTGGAGTACATTTGAATTCATCTATTCTGGGAAAAACAATAGGTTGAAGTACAAAAGATTGAATGAATTGGTTTTTGTTCGATACAATTTAAAGCTTTGAGAAATGTATGTTATTATTTAATAGAATAAGTAGTTATGTAGATTCAATTTGCCTTGACATGTCATTTGATACAATGAATTTGAATGAAGGTGATAATGAGGTTTTTCTCAATAATGAAGACTTTGTATTAAATAAGAATTAGAGTCAATGTTATTTGAGTAGATATGCGATTAAATAAAATTTTAAGTTCTTATTTATTCTCTTATTTGAATTTCACTTATATTTGATGTATATTTTAAATTTTATACATACAATATAAATATAATTGTAAATATTTTGTTTCAGATTTCATTTCTAGTTGGTTGTTTCTTCGTCACAAATTCTTGTTGTAAATTATAATAGTTAGAGAATCATGGATATTTATTATTCTTTGTATTTGATATTTTGATATAGTTATTATTTATTATATAATGAAATTGTATTATTTTAAATTCTTTGTATTGTCCTTAATTTTATATTTATATAATGATTTAAATGCTCTTTTTATATTAATTGTGATTATTATTTATATATGAAATATGTGAAATATAATATTAATAAAAATAAATAATTATTTTTATTTTAAATTTCTATGATTTTTTAGAGACATGATTGATATAAAGTTATTAATTATATAGTACAATATATATATTGAGAAACTATTTTGTAATTTTTAAAAATTCAGGGATTGTTTTATAAATTTTACTAATTACCCAAACGGCACTGTACGAGAACCAAATTCAGTATCGATATTGATATGATATTGTAACTTTGGTACCAGATAAAAATTTTAGATGGATATATTGAAATTAAAACATATATTTTATATATTGAAATAAATGTAAAAAAAATTTAGTATAATTAAAGAGAATTTAAAAAATTATTCAAAATACAAAACATTTTTTCAAAAACTTAACCAAGTCTCATTGAAAAGTCTTCTCACCGACAGATGGCGCTGTAAAACAATTGGAAACCAGATCCTCTGTCCAGTTTTACTCTGTCTTATTCTGTCTCATGAAATCTCAGCCATTTATTTTGTAGGATTTACGTGGGTTTCATGCGGGCCCTATATAAATAAATGGCTGAAATTTATTGGACACAATAAGACACCATAATATTGGACAGGAGATCTGGACTCAAACAATTGGGGTCCTTAGCCCTCTTCCTCACCTGTCACGCCCACGTCATTTTCCCATTAATGAAAACCGGGTCTCCTAGACTAGCTAGTAGCCTACTCCCGTTCCTCCTCGTTCTTCACTGGCACGCTTGCCAATCCTTAAACTGACGAATCAAATTCTTCTGTTGATTTTTACCGGAGACAAATTCTTCGGCATCTCTCCTCTTTTTCAGCAGTCAACCAGCAGAATGTACAGTCAAGATCAAATTTTATTTCTACTTCCAATTCCTAAAACAGCTCGTCTTTTTCTTTTTCTTTTCTACAGCCGGGGGGTCACAAGGACTAAGAACAACTATGTTGCCCTCGTGAACAACCTTTAAGGTTTGCATTTGCCTAGAGCAGCCTTTAGTCAATTCAGGGACCAATCAATCTTTGTCTGTGTCATTTTTTAAGAGTGGTCCTCCACGAACCGACGCTGATTTTTCTTCTTTCTTACAATCGATTTATCTCAATTCCTGTTAACGAAACCTCTTATTACGACATCACATATCTCCTGTAGGTTTTTTTTTTTCTCAAAGTCAATTACGTCACTCTAATAACGTTGTCATCTCCAACCTCCAATAACCATTCCCATGGGGAGTGATGACTGTTCAATTGTCAGTTCCCCAAGTAAGGAGAATATCTCTCCCTATGAATTTTAAATTTACCGAAAATACAAATGCGGATATGGTGAAATAACCATGCTATCGGGATTCGGGAGTGAGGCTGGGATCTTTCTGTAGGAATAGCTGGTGTTTTCTCATTTCTGGGCCAGGTCCACCATTGAATTTCATGTGAGAGAGAGAGAGATCAGTGCCGCTTTTTGACTCTTCTTTCTTTTGTTAGTCACCTCACCTCACCTCACCTGTTTACCAGCCAAGAGTATCTTGGAAATGGAGTAAATGTGACGTGCTGTTAAAGACATTTTTTTTACCAAAGATGGAACAAACTGAACAGGGAAACAAATTGGAATCAGTGTCTTTCTTTATGTGAAGAACAAAAGAACAAGGAGTAATTGTTTGTGCCACCAATTTGGCTGTCGTCTACTCTTGCCTGTTGAGCTCTTCGTCTTATCCACTGACAATGACCAGACCACCTGTTTTTCTTTACCGCAAAACCCATGTTGGTAGAAACTAAAAAGCCTCTTCGATTGCCATTCTCATTTCCTTTCTGTCTATATCCTGCCTGTTCAGTTAGTCCCTCATACTATTATTCTCTCTTAACTTTTCAGCATTTCCTTTCTGCCACACCAACCAAACAGCCCTACATTTTAGCAAAATCTAGCTTCAGTTTCAGGAAAAATATCACTTCTTTGTGCTCCGGGAAAGAACACTCTCAGGTGAAATTCGGCGGAGATGGGGTGTGGTTTGTCCAAGCAGAATGAAGCTGATGATGTCGTGTCTTTGTGCAGAGAAAGAAAACGGCTTTTGAAATTGGCTGTAGAGAAAAGGTATGGTTTTGCAGATGGACACCGCATGTATAATCAATCTCTCCATGAAATGGCAACGGCTTTGAGGTTATTTGTGGCTAGACAATCCTCGTCATCTTCTCCTTTTCTCATAACTTTCCCTTCGTCTTCAGTAACTGACTACCCCAACATGACCCCTATCTCCAAACCAACTTTTCTTCTACAGAGACCGCCCGAACCCGTCAAGCTCACCACTGCATGTCAGCCCACAGAATTTGAAGAAACTTCAGATGCTTGTAGGTTAGAGACACAAGATGAAAAAGTTCTTGAAGTTGATGAACAAGAGGAAGATAGTGAGACTGAAGATGTTGATGAAAAACTTTGCAACCACTTTTATGGAGATGAGGTTCAGGCAATGCCAATGCCATCACCACAGAGAGGATTTGGGTGGGATTTTTTCAACCCGTTTGATGAAATGACAACAAAGGAGGTAAATTGTATTAGCCAAAGCTGTGATGAGGATTTGATTACTGCCAAAGAGAAAGAGGGCGTTCCAGAGCTGGAAAAGGACAAAGAGAGGGTGATGAATGAGAGTGAAGTTGTCCATGAACAAAATGGTGATGTGGGTCAAAACCAAAACATGGCAGATACGAAGATAAGTGGTGATTTTGTTGATACGAGACTAGCTGAGAGCAAGGGTCTCAGAACAATTGATGTAGCAGCAAATGGGAGGGAATTATTGGAAGCACTGAAGGACGTTGAGGATCATTTCATCAGGGCTTATGATTCTGGCTTCGAAATTTCCAGGATGCTAGAGGCCAACAAAGTGCAAGTGCACTCTGGTTTGGAGGAAATTAAAGGTATGTTGTTCTTTAGTCCTTCTTCTTACTTGCAATTCCTCTCTGTCTTTTGTTTTTTCTGAAGTTTGTTAAGCAAGAATCGAGTGAGAAAGTAATGACCGAGGATTCATTGGCGAGGCCATGTTCTGATTGTATTTGTAGCAACGTTGCCTAAGGACACAATCTTGTTACCTAGTAATTAACATGAAGAAAAGATATGATCATCCACCAAACGCATGTCTTCATTTCCTTTTTGTTAATGCAGTTGTCTAATTTCATTTCCTCCAAATTCGCTTCTAGAGGATCATTGTAAGTCCTCTAGGTAGAACTTGCTTAATTCGACTTGAGTGCAATCTTCAACTAGTTTTTGTTTGTTAATTTTGTCTTTATGACTTAAATTCTGCATTGTTCATTGCTGATTCCTGCCATCTGAATACAGAGAACTCAAACAAGCTTATCCAATCCATTACATGGAACCGATCTACCTCATCTCGGTCTTCGTCGCGTAGAAGTCTCCTCACGTCTTACTCTTCAAATTCATCAGCTTGGACAGATTTCAAGAATGACCTCTTTGATTACTATGGAATGGAAGCAGGGAACCATGCGCTGACTCTAGAAAGGTTGTTTGCTTGGGAGAAGAAGCTCTATGAAGAGGTGAAGGTAAATCATGGTTCCTGGATTTTCACTCCTTATACCTGTCGTTCTGACATTCATAATTTACTTCCAAGGCACTGGTTCCTAACATGTGCGTAGTGAGATGATTTATTACACTCCTTCCTTATTGTCCTTTACGTTCCAATGCCTGATGACGTTGCATTATCTGCTAGTATTGGTCTTTACTTTAGGCTCCAGGCATGATTGCAGATACTTCTCTGCACCATTTAACAACTTTCTTAAACATGTACGGTTGCTCAGACCGGAGAAGAGGCTAGGAAAAATTATGTGCGCAAGTTCTCTAAGGATAAACATAGTGCTGATGTGAATGACCTACATGCAAGAATAACAGTTGGAATAAGAACTGTAGAATCAATCTCTAACAGAATCCGGAAACTGAGAGATGAAGAGTTAGAACCACAACTTATTGAACTGCTACATGGGTAAGAAAAAATATTTACTATTTAATTTGAAGCACTAAATGAATCTGAAAACTAAATTTACTGCATGATCAATATATTTGGATAACATTTTGAATTTGATCTCTGCAGGCTAATGAGGAGCTGGAAAATAATGTCAGAATCACATCAAAGTCAAAATAGAGTTATGCTTGACGTCACATCTTTCGGCCCTCCTTATGGAAAGTTCTGCGATGACTCTCATCGACTTGCCACTATTCAGCTTGAGGCAGCCATTGACAATTGGCATTCATGTTTTGCTGCATACGTCTCAACTCAGAAGGCATACATTGAAGCACTTTTTTGTTGGTTATGCAAATTCATTGCTCCAGAAGATGAATTGTTATACAGGAGCAAGTTTTCAATGCCATCAACCCAATTTAGAGGCCCCCCATTACTTGTAACCTGTCACAAGTGGTTTGTTTGTCTACAGAATCTGCCAGATAAGGCTGTAACATATGCTATGAAAAACCTTGGGAAGAATATCCATGTCCTACACGATCAACAAGGAGAGGAGCAAGAACAGAAAAGAAAGGTTGATAGACTTGCCAAAGAGATCGATAAGAGGGACCTGGTATTTCAGAGGGAGGAGAGGAGGATTCTTGAATCCAAACTTTCTGATCAGTTACCTGAGTCAAGTGCGCGTAAATGTATAGACTATCTGGCAGAACAGAAAAATCAGTTGGATGTGTTCAGGAAAAGGCTAGATGCAGAGAAGGTGAAGCATTTAACCAGTATGCAGGAGACTCAGCAAGTCACCATACATGGAATTCAGACAGGACTATCTTCAGTTTTTGAGACTTTGACAGAGTTTTCAGAGGCATCAACGCTCATGTATACCAACCTTATAACACAGAATGCCAATGCAAAGACACTAGACGAAAATGATATGAATGTATCCCGCATAGGAGACTTTGTGTTCTAAGGTTCTTGTGTGAAAGATACGTAAAGAAAGGAGAAATATGGAGGTTTGGAACGGTTCTGACGACTAGGTCTTTTGATTCTCAGTTTGAGAAGATGGAAATATCAGTCGTTGAAGTCATGCGAAGGGAGATAAGCATGAAGTTATGTGAAGGGAGGAGCAGCATTTTCATTGTCAAAGTTAAATGTTTAATTGTGAAGGACACAAATCAAGTTCTTCATCTCAGCTTCTTGTTTTCGTTTAGTGATAGTTCATTGATGAATGTTCAGCTAGTTTAAGGAGTTTTCCATGTAATTATCTGTTTCTTTTAAATTGAAAACTTGCAGGCGGTTTGTTCTTATACCGGAATTCAAGAAAGTAAAAAAAAAAAAAAAAGGAACAGAAGATTATTGCAATGCACGAGTTGTACTAAGCAGCATGAATAATTGCACCTGAATCGGCTCTGGGAAACTTTTAACCGATCCAGCTGTTGTAACTTTTGAGTGAATGAAAATAAAATGAATATAGCGTGGTGTCAACTTGAAAGCTGGATCTCTGCTTCTTCCTTCTCGTCACTATTCTCAAAGATGACAGTGCTAGTCTCAAAACATCTCAAGGGTGGAGTTTCAAAGGATATAGAGATGCTATCAAAGTCTATATGAAATCTTTGTAGGCCAACACCATCTATGCTAATAAAGCTTTGGGAATAATCTTCAGCTGATGGACCAACACAAGTGTCTTTTGAATTGATGAAGAAGCTATCATCATCGGCTGACAGGAGTGCCCCTTCTAGCTCTTTCCATACCTCGGTCATTGTCGGGCGGTGTTTAGGATTTCTAACCACACACCTCAGACCAAGTTGACCCATCTTTAGCATAACTCCGATGTTGCATGGTTCAACTAGAAGCTCAACATCTAGTATTTCTTCAACATTGCCTCTCTCCAAGCTAGGCCTTGCCCAATCAATGATGTGATTTGTGCGATTTTTAGATGTATCTACTGCTGGCCGGGCCGTAACAAGTTGCAGGAGTATAACTCCAAAGCTGTATACATCGCTAAAAGGAGTCAAGTGAAAACTTGAAAAATAAGCAGGATCAAGGTACCCTGGAGTGCCTTTGATCTGAGTGCTAACATGAGATTTATCCTCAGTTGGCCCCATTTTCACTAGTCCGAAGTCTGAGACCTTGGCTTCGAACCCCTCTCCAACTAAGATGTTACTTGGTTTTATATCACGGTGAATTATTCCAGGCTTCACCCCCTCATGCAAATGAGCTATGCCTGCAAATTTTTTCTTCATCAGTAACTTTTCTTCTCTGTTAACCTGCAGAGCTCATTAGTCATTGTTAGGACAAGGCAAACATACCTTTAGCTGTTCCAACGGCTATATATACTCTTTGCCTCCACGCTAAGGTTCTACCTCCTCTTCCTATACGGAACTCGACGATGAGAAGTTACATAAATGAAGGTCAACTACATCCTGCAATAAGCACCAAATTGGAGCCTACCTGTGAGGTAGTCTAGCAGTGAACTGTTTGGTGCATACTCGTATACCAGTATTTTTCCTCCATTAACTCCTGTTTGAGGCAACCATTGAACAAATCTCTTTAATGTTTTCTACTACACTTTTCCTGTGTGCAGAGTTAATGAAAAGCAGCTTTGCAGGAACAAATTGCTAGAAATTTTGTCATTGATATGGTGAGTTGAAATGTATCATAGCTTATTATCTGCCTACCTGATTCTTCACAAAACCCCACCAAACCTACTAGGTTCTTGTGCTTAACTTTCGCAAGAAGCCTCACTTCTGTTTTAAGGAAGCACTGCAGATGGATCAGTTACTCGAAGCTTGACGAGTCTTCTTTCTTTCAAATTCCTCATAGGCTTGAAAACTACATGTTTAGACTAAGCTTACCATTTCTAAACTCTTCAAGGCTCTGGTATGAATCAGAATGCGCTTTCTTAATGGCTAGAGTGCCTTCTACCTCAAATGTTCCTTTGTAGACATTACCAAATGCCCCAGTTCCTATCAAACATTCTGTACCGAAATTCTTTGTAGCATTTTGCAAATCTTCAAACCGGAAGCGCTTCAACGGTAGTTCCTCATCAGCTTTTAAATTTCCTAAATCAACTTCCAGAAACCGCAGTAGATCGGTTCAAGTAAACTGATCCCAAGATTGAATTTTTATCCCAGAAACAAAGATTATGGAGTAAAGTAAAGCAAGAAATACATTTCCAAGTTTTAATTTATCTTCCCTTACATTGGTTGGTACATGTATATATGGCAAGAATCATTAGAGAAATCTGACCAGCATTCCTAAGCAAAAGCTCCATAAGGTGAAATCAGATATGGAAAGAACATCTATAAAACAAAACTTTGGCTGGATTTTATACGATGATTTGATTCACAAGTTTTAGGATACATATCATACAAGCATGAGAAATACAGAAGATTGTGACTAACCTTTCATTGTCCACCGGTTCCTACAAAGACGAGTGAGCCTATTCCTGAAATATAGACACAAGGAAGCAACTAGGACCAGCACAACTATGCTTACAAGTATTTCCGCCAATTGAAGATGCCCTGGATGGGAAGTATCATGAGAGACTGGAGGAGGAAATGAAGCTGTATAGTCCATTAATGTTGCTGGTGCCTCTGGTAGCAAGTTATATATTTTCATTGTGATCTTAAACTTGAGAACATCAATTTCGTACTATAAAACTTCCTTATTCCACCTACATATTCTCAATTCTTGCATATTATCTCTTCTTTGTTCTATGTCATCCTATAGACTCCAAGTCGTTGTTGGTGAGATAGAGACAGGAATACTAGAAAGTGTAGCGTGTGGATGGAAGTTTTAGCCGGCAGTCCATACTCTGAAAGCACCATGTACAGCTGCTTTCAAGTAGACAAATGACTTGGTCTCCCTGTACTTGGGACGGCTAATGTCTCAATACTTTCTAAGACATGTACGCATACGCTATACATGAATAGATGCCTCTGCTCGTCCTTGGAATGCAGTTTGTATTATTTAGAGTAAAATAATTCCCACAAAACTACTCTTTCAGGACTTGATTCTTGTTCAACGTCCGAGGTAAGAAGTGTGTTATTCAGAGCAAATGAAATTTCATTCTAGCTCAACATCTAAGGTTAAAATTCCTAAGATACAGGTCCCAAGTTCGAAGCCACAGTTGTTAGTAGAAAGAAATTTAAGGGCAAGTAGCTCTAATTTGTTGCGTAGTTGAACATTCCAATGAAGAAAAAAAGAAGTAAATAAATAAAACATGGTTACTGCAAAACATGAGAGTATTGCAACTTGAATCGTTCGCATTACAGGGCATATTTTGGATATTAAATTGATGGTTTGGCAGAATAAACTATAATGTAATTGCCTTTAATATGAGATGATATGTCTTATGTTACGTGTTAAGCCACATACTACATTTGTCTACAGCCATGCGCTAATATGAAAATCTTGAGGAAACCTACTCTCCTAAGACTCTTACCTCATATTGCTTCACAACATTGTTTTGTTGCATTTCTTCTTCTAACATTGACGACCATAAGATAATGCTCTCTACAGCTACGTTGTCTTATTTTTGGGTCACCAGATGAAGAAGACTCCTGTTGTAGTATATTGACACTGTAAATAATAGAAAGATGCCGAATCCTTGAGTATTATTATAGAGTTTGTCATCTGCTAGTGGACACGATTGACCTGGTAATTAGGCACTAGCTTATGAGCTTGATGGTGATTGAGAGCAGTTCATGGGATGTCTGTTGTATTTGTTTTGGCCTATGGACTTGATTATCAAATGCACATATTAGCTATCAACCGCACCCTCATTTTGATTGCTTTTGATAAAGATGAGTCACATTCTTAAAAAAGTTAGGTTCATTAGAAGTTTTTTTCTCAAGTCCAAGAGTGCATGAAATTGTTTCAGGTCAGATTTACGAGCAGTTAACTCTTTCCTGGAGCAGTTATCTTTGTCAAGCCTGAAGCAGGAAAAGATAACTTACTACTCTGTTTCAAACGCCGGAACTTTGACAATTGTGCAGGATCTTCAGTTTTCCTTTTGTGGACCGTTTCAAAGCCTTGCAGAGAACCGGAAAATTTAAAACGCACAAGACAAAGACAAAGATTTCGAAGAGCACAGGTCTAAGCTAAACGTCGAGCTTTCTCCATTTTTATTCGTTGACAAGAATTGGAACATTGGACTAATAGGCAATAGCCAGAGTACCCTCATTGACAATTCATTCCATCTTACAATATAAATCAGAACTTAAAGATAGCCACCCAAAGGGTTTCCTCATCTTAGCTTGTGCATAATCTGCTTCAGCATGGTTCATTATCAGCTTTTAATTTATGTGGCTTTAACATGAAGATCTGTTACAAGGAAAGGTGAAACAGAGATTAGCAAGTGAAGCAGTGGAACGAGTTCATTTTGTAAAGTTAGAAGTTGAGGAGGATAGGGAAACGTGGTCGTCGAACAAGAAGGAATCGAAAGAATTGAACACATGTCATGATCTTATGATAGTTAGCCAACGACCATAAAGCCATCGCATATAATGTCTGTAACAGGTTTTTAAATTGGTTAATGAATAAGTAGTTCATTATTATTTCTCCTTTCTCTATCTCTCTTTATCCATTCTTTTTTTTTTTGGAAAATAAGTAGTATATACATTCACAAAAAGGTGGAAATTACAAAAGAAAGTGATAATCATTTCCAACAGCTAGAGTATGTGCAAATTGGCTAACTACAAAATGTATCAACAATAAGTGCACTGTCTATATACTAATTAGCTGCTTGATACTAGTTGATATGAGATATTGATGAAACTTTGTCAAAATAATCATCCTTAGCTTGAGATAAAACTCCATCAAGGTGTATTTACTATAAAGCTCGGATTTCCCAAATATCTTAGTCTTTCTCATCATCAATATGAAATGTACAGGCATTGCAAAACCAGCCTTGAACACTTTTAGATCCTCCTTGCTTTTCCATTTTAGCCCAATTATCCAATACAGATAGACTTCCCAATTGAGTTTTATATCTTGTAGCTCAAATAAGCTGAGAAATTTTGTCCCATAGTGAACTTGTTGGCAGCACTTGAAGAAGATGTGGTCAATTCATTCTTCCTCACTGGTATATAGATGATATAACTTATCCGAGATTTGAAATCTGAAATTTTATTTTATCTTTGGTATTTAGCTTTAGCTGAGCAGCTAACCAAAGTATGAAAGAGTGTGTTTTAGCTGCCAGAACTCCATATTAGTTTGTAAAAGGGGAAAATGATCAGTGTACCAAGCAACATCTGTTTACATGACTGAGCAGTAAACTTGTGAGAGTTATGTAACTCCCATCTAACTTCATCCTCTTGCCTCAGATTAGGTGAATAATCTGGCATATAATCTACTATTAGTTTGATTCCTCTCCCTGCATGAAATGGACAATACCAGCTGTCGTTTTAAACAAATATATGCATTTTTGTATTTTCAAGGATTAGCCATGTTAGAGCTATAAAATGTTGAGTCTTGTATAAAGGTCCAAAAGAGTGCCTGTTGTCAAACTAGAATGTTGTGCCTTTTCCATCTCTAATGTGATACTTGATATGAGAATGCATAAAAGATCTGGTACATAATATTTGTTGAAAAGAATAGGATTAAGTACTTTTTTGAGCCACAGACCAAATGCTTTCTTGCTTAACATGAAACATGTGCACCCATTTCACCCAAAGACTCTCCTTATCATAATAAATACTCCATAGCTTTTTAGTTAACAATACCTTAGCTCATTCTACTAGCTGAGTTGATACCTAATCTACTATATTTTTTGGAAAGCAAATGAAACTCCATTTAACCCTAGAAGTCTTCTTACCACTGAGATTTTGTCTATGCCATATGAAGTCTCTTACACTTATGCTAATCTTTTTCAACACTCATGTAGGTATTGCTAAGTGTGACAGCCAATAGATGTGTAGGTTATTGAAAATGGATATAGCTAGTTGTAACCTACCTTCATAAGACAAAAATCTATTGCTCTAGTTAGTGATTCTTTTATGAACTTTGTCTAGTCGAAGTTTGCATTAAGCTTCCTTGTAGAGATGGGAATACCCAAGTAATTAAAAGGTAAATATTGTATTGAAAGCCTTACGTCAATGATCACCCTTGAGGAGGCAATTGTACTTTGCTTGGAAAAGTAAGCAGAACTCTTTTGAGGGTTAAACCTTAGACTTGATACTTCTTGGAATCTCAGCAGAGAGATTAAGATTACCTCAATTAAAGTAGAGTCATTAGCACATAACATGATTAGATCATCGATAAAACAAAGTTGAGTGATATTGAGCTCTAGACAATGATAATGATATCTAAAATTTGAGCTTTCATCATTATACATATGTGTCAATCTTTGAATAACTTCCATAGTGAATAGGTAGGGAGAAAGAGGATCTCTCTACCTAATTCCCTTAGCTGCATGATAAAGATGCGTAAGTTCCCTATTTATTAACATTAAGAATGAAACTGTTGATATGGAAGAATAGATTCGACTATTGAACTTGCTAGGATAGCCAAAAGCATGGAGAACATTGATAATGAAACCCCAATCAACTGTGTCATATGCCTTAGTGAAATCTATTTTGAAAGCACAATTTCTGATATGTTCCTTATGATTATAGTCTTTGAATAATTCTTGAACTATTATTATATTGTCACCCATACTTCTTCTTGAAACATATGAACTTCTGTTTCAGTTGCTCTCAATATTCCTCAATGACCTGCAAGTAACTATAGAGTTATGATTTCTCTTTCTTTAAGAGTGAGGAATTAGTAGGATCCTTGGCTCAAAGCTTTTAGGTCAAAGACAGATTCTTGAGGGCCTGTTATTTAGTAAATTTCAAAGGATTTGTATTAAGCTTAGCGAGCTTAATGCATTCAGCTTTAATACATTTCAACATTTGAACACATTGGAAAGTATTAGAACCTGCACATTTATACCAACAACATTTACAATAATTGAAACAAGTTGAGAGTGTTTGAATAAGGAGTTGAAGAACTTGAAAGGTGATCTTTATTTAATCGAGCTACCATTGATGCATATCCTAATAGGAGTATGATCAGAAAATAGAGGTTCCTCAAACACTGCATAGCTTTTAGTTACTTGATTATGCCAATTATTGTTTACTAAGCACCTGTCTAGCTTTCTTTGAACATTTGTATTACCCTTTTGGTAATTGTTCCATTGAAATATAGGCCCCTAATATCTTAGATTAACAAGTCCAAGAGAAGAAGTTAATGAAGTCAGTGCTTTAGGATCAGCATATGTAACTTTCCTAACCCCTAAGGCTTCAGAAGAAGATAATAAGCAGTTAAAATCCCCTGTTGCCATCCACATAACTGACACGGTTAGATCAATATTCTGTAGGTCTTTCCATAAGCTAACCCTTTGAAATTCCTAATTAGTAGCATAAACCACAGTTATAGCTATAAGAATGCCAAGTGACTTAAAAACAAGTTCACAATCGAAGTAGTTAATTAACGCAGTACCAGTTGGAGAGAACAAGGTAAGCTAGACCTATTGCAACAATAATCATTCCATTGGGATGCTTAGAGTGATTGCTCAAGGTTTTCCAATCTTCTGGAATAAAATTTATCCCATTTAGAAAAACTTCCTCTTTGATCTTGGTTTCCATCAAACCAACAAAACAAGACTGACTAGCTTGAAGATAATCCTTTAAAGCTAGTTGTTTATTAGGAAAATTTAGTCCCTTAACATTCCATATTTGTTGGATCCCGTTCTCGGAATCCAACTCTTAACAGCCCAGACCACCCCCTTGCAGATATTGTCCGCTTTGGGCCAAGGTCGTCGTGCCAAGCACCCTCACGGTTTTGCTTCCCGATGTCGCAGTGCATCCAGGAAGTTTTCCCACAGGACTTCCCAGGAGGTCACCCATCCTGGTACTGCTCTGGCCCTAGCACG
>JAOTBA010000205.1:9586843-9615570 GCA_025629845.1 Erythroxylum squamatum
TTGCTTATTTTTCTGTTATAAACATGTTATCCACGAGCTGTAAAGCTCACCCCCTTTCATCCCCATCTCCAGGTATCGAGAAGGAGACCGGATGAAAGCAAGTTATGACGTCTGTTTATTTGTATATATGTTGTAGGGTTAAGTTCATCTTTTGTAAGAATAAGATTTTAGACGTTTGTGGAGGATTTTGGATTTTGTGTATTCTTGTATATTTCGGATTTTGAGATTAATGTTGTATTATGGCTTGAAAATGCCATTAATATTCTGTAAGCATTTATTTCATGATGTGTATGATTTATGAATTTGAGTATCGAATTGAGATATGAATGTGATTAAATGTGATATGGATTCCGGACAGGAGGTCCGATGAATTGTATTACTGGAAGAGAAATATAGAAGTGCTTTTGTTTATGGTTTGAATTGATGGTATTTAGACATGTGTGGGTTTTTATGGCAAAAGAAAAATAAGATTGTTAAATGATGAGAGATGAGATATGATAGAATATGAAGAATTAAATGAATCGAGGGATTGAGGATTTCCCCTTGGAAGTGCTTTTGCTTCGATGATTGATGATTGAAAAAAAAAGATTTTTACCGATTTCGGATTGGTTTAGACCGAGTGTGCCTTATAGTTTCCAACGCCAATTTTTCTAAAGTACATGTTTTCGGATGTCGGAATTTGCATATGTAATCGTTTTGGTTTCTCTGTTTCTGAAACTTTGTAAATCCGTTCCTTCGATTTCCGCTTTATGACTTCCGTTTCGATTGTTATTCGTTTTTCGATTTGTGCTTCACTTCCGCTCTGTTTCGCCTTTTGCTTTGGCCCACTTTCGGGTTTCGCTTCCGTTCGATTTAGATTCCGCTGTTCGTTTCCGTTTTCCGTTTTGTGTTTCGTTTTTTTTCGGTTGGGGTCCGGTTCCGAGATCGGGTCCTAACATTTGTGGTATCAGAGCAAGAAAAAGGTATGATCGTTTCGATATGATTCGTTCGTTAAGAGTTAGGTTCCGGAAACGAGATCCAACACTACCAGCGGTATATCAGCTAATTTGACCAGCGGATAATATCAGCTGTTTATTAAAGATGTTTGGTAAAATTAACTATTTAGTATTAGCTGTTGATGTGTAAAATGACTTATAAGGGCATAATTTTTAAAAAAAATTATAAGGACATGAATATTATATCTTAATTTTTTTTAATATTTTCGTAAGAATTTAGAATTTAGATATTTATCTTTACAAAAAACTAAGTTTATAAATGTAATTAAAAACATAGAACATATAATAATAAAAATTTATCTATTTTTAAATTTAATTTAATATTTTTCTATAATTTATAAATTAATTAAACAATTTTAGTAAATTAATTAATTAAAATAAGTTATTGAAATCAAAATAAATTATTTCACATATATAATATATTGTATAATTTATTTGCATTTCACTAGCATTCTCTGTAGAAAAAAACTTTATCATAAATATATAAGATGTTTAATATTATATTAATATGCATGCGTGCTAATATAATAATAATAATCATCATCATCATTATCAACAATTTAAATTTAATTTAATTTTTCTATAATTTATAAATTAATTAAACAATTTTAATAAATTAATCAATTTTTAAAATTTAAATTTTTATCTTAAAAATTTTATTTAAAAATTAAATTAAATTAATAAAAAAAAAAATGTGTCACAGTTTGAAGCCTGTGACACAAACCAAATGATAAAAAGAAAAAGAAAAATGTGACACAACCCAATTATTTTTATTTTTATCATTTTAATTTTAATTTTTTATAAAATTAATGGTAATATAATTAAAATTAAAATTTTATTTTATTTTATTTTTTATTAAACTAATATTAGTATAATTAAAATTAAAATAATAAAAAAAATAAAGACTCGTGGGAATGTCTCGAGCGTGACAGTTATATTTAAGTGACTGAGTCGCTTAAAATTTAGGCAGAAACAAAGACGTTTTATTAAAGTTATACGAATAATTCAGTTTCTATAAAATAGCTTAATTTTACTAACACTCAATTCATTCCCTTTTTTTGGATGTCATTAAAGACTAATAATATTGTATGATAATTAACAGGTACCTCAGATTTTACGACTGAGCGGGATTTCAAGTAGATGGTGATAATGAGTTAATAAATAGGTAAAAAATATCAATTTTAATTTTAATATTTTTAATAAAATTTAATTTGAATCCAAATATTTCTAATGTTTAAAATAAATATCAACGTCTTAAAAATATTTAATTTTAACCTTAATTTAATAGTTTTACCAACGTTTCATTAATGATTTTTATTTAAATATTTTTTATGGATTCCTTTGCTAATTAATAATTATGCATGATAGGGCTTCAGAATTTGTCAAACGTTATTGTTTGAAACTGTACAAGTCCTAACAAAGTGCCAAAACCATATCTGTGTTGCGTTGCTCTCCGTCAAGATCACCTTCTTCGGACTAGCAGTCATCCCAACTCTCTGGCGAAGCATTATAGCCCTGGAATGATTTATTTCTGTATCTGTCTCTGACTGCGTTTTTTGGATATCTCCTATACAAATTAAACGAACCAAAAGATCAGAATTATGAAAAACAAGTCAATTAACTTGAATTAGTGCCCGGTATATTAAGGAATTTCAGGTATATGCTCATCACACAAAGATGATGAAAATGAAAATAGTCTCTGACTGGTATAGAAGACGAGAAAAGTTATGGGGCGTGGGAGACTATGCAATGTAACAAACCCAGACCACTAACTTGTTTTTGCTTGTTCTTCTGACTTCTTGCTTAATTCTTGGGTGTTGATTGTGGCATTGACAGCATGGAGATGCAAATTTATATGGACCCCATAATGTGATGTCATTTTCTTTACCTCAAAAGGGAAGGCATTGAGCAGTTCCTTCTCCCATTACCAGACAAATTTCAAGACCAGTTTGAAGTTCAAGTCTTTTGAAGGTCGCTACTTTGTTAACATTAGTCCGTGAAGTGGAAGTATACCATCAAGACCAAACTGAACATGTGAGCAGATCACAAGGCTATCATCCTTTTTGGGCAACGAAAGCGACTGTTGTTAAACTCCCATAATCGTTGGGTTGAAGAATTATCGATCGCATGCTATGTAACATAAACCACTAAGAACACGATAAGTTCTTGCGGAGTAAAATGACAGTTGCAGAAAATTGGGTTTGTAGTATGACACAGCTGACAGGGACTTGATTCCCCCATTGGAGTGGAGAACACACTAATTAACCTGAAGATATATTTGTACAGAACAAGAAAAAGAAGAGAGGAAGACAAAAACATAAGAGGAAAGATAGAAACATAAAGATCTATCCCGTGTCTATCTTCATAAATCCCAATGGCTAGTTAGGTGGAAGTAAACCAATACCGAAATGGGTTTGTTCCGGCTAGATCACCAGAAGATGGAACCCCAAGAACAAGGAAGTTTCAAATCATCAATTTGCTTCGTGAATTCTTGCCTTCTAATTAAAACTCTTTAATTGCTGGCCAATGGTTTCAGTGATAAAATTGCCTTGTCTTTAGTGGGTCCTCTCTCGGAGCAAAAAGGTTGAATCTCCAATCCAAAGGGCCCCCACATTCCGGCCCGACGAAGCAATTGGGAGAATGTAAATCAGGTACTCAGCGGCCCGCTAAGGGGGAGGTGAGCAACCCACAGGCCTACAAGGAGCCCACCCTCAAAGCCTACAAGGGGCTCAAGAATGTTGCTCCCACACTGCAAACCGTGAGATTCAAACCTTGCACGTTAGAGCAAATCTGCCCCTCCAAAACTAACTGAGCTACGCCCTGCAGGCAGTTTAGTGGGTCCTCTCTTGTTTCTTGATGGAGTAGACCATGTTGTGCTCTGAACTGCAATAAATCTATGCTGCTCTGTCATTGCCTTATTAGATGCACCTCAAGTAAAATACAGCTGGCTATGGATAAGAGTGAGAAAACAATAAGAAGATTTTGCCCCATGTCTGGACCTCTCTATATAAATATTTTGCACTTCTATCTTGGGATTTTGGCAGTTAAACTTCATCATATACTTCTTGTTTAAGCAAATAATGGTCTCCAACGTGTTCTTATGTGCTGCAAATGTAGTCTTGAGGGCCAAGTCTGAAGGTTTTTAGGCACCTATTGATTTATACATCGTAGCGTGTGAGAGCTAATAGCAAAACCGACCATTAATTCGATATTCACATAAATGTGTAGGAACAAAATTAAATCTTTAACATAGAAGATCTGGCGCCTAATTTGGTACCCTGAGTTGAGGTTGCTTGAGAACATTATTAATGTTGTCTTTTAGTGCTGCTTTTTGGAATTTTTGGTCCCTGTATTATATAATCGTTGGAGGGGGATCTAACTTTAGATGATATTACCAATGCATGATCCTGGAAATTCATATTTTATTGTTGCCCGTTAAATTATTTTGAGTTCACTTAGGTGTTAAGTTTCAGATACCAAGTAGCTTACTGACAAGTTACTCAATGCAGAGACCTGCTTTCATTAATAATCTAGTGCTGGTATCTTTTCACCAACTTGTGAGAGAGATAGGGGTAACCTTCAATCAAGAATAATGAAGAAGAATCTCAGTAATTATGGCCAGAGATATGGAAAACGAATCAAGTTCCTTTGACGTGGGATTCTAGAGAAGGATAAATTATGGTAAATTTATTGGGTTAGCCTGGTGAACGCCAGGGATTTCCAAAACCTGGCTGACTAGCTGCAGCTGCTGTTTTAACAGAATTTCACCGTGTAAAATTTATATCAGATCTTTTGTCCAATTTTACTCTGTCTTATTCTGTTTTATGAAATTTTAGTTATTTATTTTGCGAGACCCACGCGAGTCCCATTCGGATTTCACATAAATAAATGGCTGAGATTTATTGGACACAATAAGTCACCATAATATTAAACAGAGGATCTGAACTCTGTAAAATTTTGTCCTTAGCAGGAATTAGACCAACCCATTCATTTCGCTGGAAGTTCAGTGGTGCTGAGAGTTTGCTCAAAGCTTGAGTTATTTATGTTCAAAGCTTGAGGATAAGGATTCTGTTCCCCATTTCCTTTACCCCCACATTGCAGGCTAGACTTGGGACCAACCTGTGCAGTACTAAGCTATTCACAATCCAGTCCTTTGAAGTAGACTACTATTAATCTTATGGTTAGAGGTAGCTTGTCAACAAAGACACACACGAGTCTGTTAAGCATTACATTCAATCTCTGTACTGATCAACAAACAATGGTTTTGGAAATAACAACACTCATGATAACCAGAGTATTTCCACTTTCCTCTCATACTATCCAATTCTGGTTTTGGGAAGTTCAGCATGGAAATATCTAACCAAACCCCATCAGCTTCCTTTTTTGGGTATTTATTGCAAGGACCAGTAACGTGCTTGTCTTCGAAGAGCATAATATACTTGGTTTAATGATTTTTTTGGATACCTTAGCATGTAGATAGAAGGGGGGGGTACGGATTTGGTGTGCCTTTCAGGTTTGTCGGTATTGTCATTGGAGGGGATGGAGCCATAAACAAGTGTGCCTAAAAGACTAACATTGAATAAGTCTCAGTAAATAGCTCCTCTCAGGAAAATGTAAAACATGTCGATGTGTCTTCTTAGTAGATGAAGAGTAACTCACGCTCAAAAAGACCATCTGTGCGTATTCTGGAAAATATTACGTTATTCTTAAGACTAAAACTTTCTTTAGCTCTTCGGTTCTTTTTCCAAAGTTCTTTTCTTCTTTTCTTTGCTTATTTTTGAGTGTTGAAACAATCATGGTAACTAAAACTATCAAATCTGAAAACTTTTTATACACATCACTAATCTAGTACAAGGATCGATCCCATGATGTTGCAGACTCGAAACACCAAGACAACAGGGCAACGAATCATCTAGCAGAACAAAATTACAGAGGCCGTGAAGGCAGTGGCAAGTTAAGGAACAAAAGAACATTTCTATGTCATGTAATTTACAGAAACATCACAGATCCCTTCTACAAAGGGGACAAGAAGCATGCCTAAGAAGCCATTTATCTATGCAAGGTAGGTGAAACATGTGATGACAATGAGGCAAGCTTCTAACAGTCTCTCCGAGCTGGAAGTCCTGTGAGAATGGAAAATGTTGCAAAATCAATCAGTAAAGACCATTCGCAGAATGCTGCATAATCTGCTCAGAAGGCACAACCCAAGGAAACAAAAACCGTGATATAAGATCAAACCTGAAGGCAAACTGAACACGAGACTTTATCTCCAGAAGTGTCCACATTGTTCTTGCTTGTGATTTTGATCTTTGGGATCTTTTCAACAGAATCTCCAGGTAATCCTTTGGAACCACCAGTATCAAAGATGTTGGGAACCTCTTCAAAGCTGGTTTCAACGGCACCCATCTAATTGAACACAATCAAGAATAATGGGAATGCGCATTCAACATCTAATCCAGCAATCTAATGACTCTTTGATAGAAAAATACCTGACTTTGCACAGCACTCAACATGGCCGGACCAATTCGCTCGCGTACAAGTCTTCCACTGAGAAGACTCGCAATAACATCAATCTGGCCCATAAGAAACAGTAAACATGAATTAAGCAGAGATATTAAATAAATACAAGATTCCTTGAAGAACAAATATAAGCAAAAGACAGTGTGTGTTAAACCTTCAAATTTTATGAACTTAATAGTTGTTTTCTAAAAGTAAATGGTAAGGGTCAAGCCAAGTTTCTCACCAAATAGAGGACGCACCCAATTCCAGATTCATCTGATTGCCAAAGAACAAGAGAAGCTTCAAAGACTTCAATAGAGAAAACAGCTCCTGATATAGCACCAACAGCAGCTCCTCTAACAAACCCACTCTCAGTTTCTTGGCCTATCAAAGCTCCTGTCATGGCCCCTAACAAGGTGCCCACTGCAGAAAAGAAAAATGTTAATCTTCTCAGAAAAGGTTACCACAAAGCAAAATTATCCTCAGAATTTAAGCTCTATGCCTGTATTCTAAAGGAAACCAAAAATTGTTGCAAAACGTTCTTCCTGAGTATGAATGAAAGACCAAAATCCAAACAACGTTGGCTTCCAAGCAGACCCATCAATGCATGAATAGAAACAAACCAACCAAGTGGCGAGTCTTTATCGTTAAACATTTGAGATAAGGCACATAAAACACTTGTTCCTGGAACTAAACCAAAAATGGAATCATGAAACATAAGCAAACATTAATTGAAGAGAAATCGATATCCGTTTTTAACCTAAGACCCACATCAAAGGACAGAAAACAGATCCGTCACTATATAACTAAGAAAACGCAAATCTCGTACAAACAATGACAAGACCAAAGAACATCCACCAACGTCGAAGGGAAGAAGAGAGGTGATGTAAATAAGAAACATAACAAACCTAAGGCAAAGAAGAAGGTGAAGATCGCAGAGAAAACGTTCCCAATGACCGCAGAAACCGCAAAGTTGCAAACTTCCTTGACCCTTTCAAGGAAATTACCACAGAAAAACAATGAAGACATGGAAAACCGAGATAGGTATGGATAGACCTCCATTGTTTCTAAAGACAGAGACTTTGTTAAGGATTATTGATGACCTACGGAGTTTTAGTTTAAACAAAGACTTTATATAGTAAAAGGAGAGGTGGAATGGAAGGCTTATTTGGTATGCTTCGTCCCTAAGAAGACGAAACAAAAAGAGACATCATCGACCAACTCGCATTTAAAGCCTTATTATAATTTTCTCCGACACAAGTTTCTCTCTATACCCGATTTCTTTGAAACACCAATTCTATTCTATCTATCTGCGCGACTACGCCCTCCATCTTTCATTTTCTCTTATTTTCTACTCCCTAACAAAATCCAGAATTCCAAGTAAACTCATATACATATACCTATATATATATATATATATATAGGAGACTCATTTTCAAAGTGGTCCGGACAAACCAACCATGTCTTGATACTGGGTAAATGGTTTCTCATAACCATAGGATCGGATGGAAAAATATGAATGCCGAATTATATGAGCTCTTTCAAGCGTTCATGTTATTATAGTTGAAGGAGTCTCCAAGTCTTTTTGTTATTTAAAAAAAAAAGATAATTTGCCTTTAAGTGTTTTATTAATTAATGATCCGTACGAACGTCGCATGCAATTCGTGAACACAAACAAGGGTCGGTTTGACATTCTAGTTGGTCTCTTTCTGAAGGGTAGATTAACTAGAAAACACTACATTGGTAATGGAAATAAAAATTGGGTGTTGTTAATAAAATACTTGTCTAATGACGTGTGTAGATGAAAATATCTCAAAACGGTTAGGAGAAGAAAGTACTTATGGACGCGTATGGGATTTGGGGGCCAGGCCCACATTCACCACATGTGGAAGAAACTTTCAACTGTCATTGCTGTCTTCGGTGTCAGATGTCCTGGAAGCACCGGTTTGCAACTTCTCTTCTTCAATATGTAAGACCAAATTAGGTCCTGACCTCTACATGTTAAATCCAATTATTTGCAATTACAAATGTACACCTCGTAGTGTTCATTGAATTGTTGAATCATAAATATAAGTAAGACCATCAAATCAACAACAACCGTTCATTTTGGCTATTGAATGTCAAACGAAAGACTTGGATTTAACAATCGCAGTCTTCAAGTAGAGACGGATCACACTGGATCAAACATGGCTGCTCTGAAGCTGACTTTTAGACTATCCTTCTAATCTATACATATAACGAAGCTTCGATAAGCATGTATCTTCGTTGAACCGCATACATCCTTTGACTTCATTTAGGGGTCTGTGAGCGACATTACAAATTATGATTGCCAAACCTTTAACAAATTGGTTCCTGTTGAATCAAAATAATTGTTTCGAATAAGATCTTTATTTGTTTATCTGAAGTCCAACTCAGGGTGAAAGAGAAAGGAGAGAAGCATTCAATTAGTGAGTCTTTGTTCTGTGTCCTGTCCCCTGTTTGCTTTCCAACATTAATTTTCAGGGCGCTTTTAGAACTACTTTTCTTTATAGAATAATGTCCTCCATTAAAGGGAAAGAAACATACAAAATTTCTGATAGGACTTGAATGTCATTCTATTTCACTAACGTATAATAAATAGTACCTGATGATCGGTTGTTACTAATATTATATGCATCTTAACATGAATGATTTAGGGTTAAGGTAGTGGCTGTGAAAATAGATTGCTTGATGCAGTTTTCCAAATCTAATTTCATGATGAGGCCACAAGGAAAGGAAGAACTTGAGTCCGGAAAACTAAAAAGGATTTTGTTCCTCAGGGTGTCTATGCTGCTCTTTTGCTTGTTTTCTTTCTCTTTTCAAAACTTTCTTTTTGGGTGGGTAAGCTAAGCAAGGACCAGGATGTGTTATTTACCAAAAAAAGGACCAGGATGTGTGTGATGGTTAATAAAAACTGGAACAAGAATTGATATACTTGCAATCTTCAACTTACATTTTGTGCAGAAGAGAAGAGAAAGAGAAAAGGAAGGGATAATTGGCTTCGGTGATTCTCGAATACATCTCTAACTATAATGATGTAAACCACCGAACAATTCATCTCTTGCGCATTTGGTTGGCCTACAATCACTATTTAAACGAAACTGTGGGCAGTGGTTTGGACAAATCCACTAATTTCAAACCAGGTGCTGGTTTTTACAATATTTTTTTGGGGTACTTTTACAGCTATCTATGTCCACATCTTCAGTCAAGGGAAATGATTGGCATTCTGAAGAGTGGAGTAATGAATCCATAAAGGAATGGGATTAAAGTCTTGCAGGGCAATTCATATTGGCATTGGTTCATTTGATGCGTGTCAAGGGAAATGATTAGTGAGTTATTCACTACTCTCTCTTATATTGTTCAGTGAAACTACAACAACCGAATTTGATCATTTCACCAAAAAGAGCACAACAAAGGGATAATTTTGAAGAAGGGTTGTTAACCTTAATGATTAAATTTTAAGTTAATTTGTTCGGAAGTTGATTAGAGAGAAGCATCATTACACTTCAAAAAATGGGTCACTTCACTTTTAAGGGTTCAAATCCTTTACACATAAAATGAACATCGTTTTAGACATAGAAATGGAGTTAGAAGCAGAATAACAAGCACCAAAACTTGATACACACTGTAATTACATTCTTGGAGGCAGAAATCAGGAGCGGTTGGTTCACATAAGAAAATGGTAATAGGAATGAGAATGAATATAATGAAAAATGATAATAGATATTATCATTATAATTATGATAGTTGGTTAAAAGAAAGGAATAATTACCATTACTGTTGATATTAGTTGTTTTGTAAAAAAATTAAGAAATAAAAATTTATTATATTTTAATTAATTAATTATATTTTAAATAATTAATTATATTATATTGTATTTTAATTAATTATATTGTAATTAATTAATTACAATATATTAATTAATTAATGAATTATATTTTAATTAATTATATTCTAACTATTTATTTATTTATTTTTTAATTAATTATAATGTGATAAGTAATTAATAATAATATTGTAATTAATTATATTTTAATTAATTAATTAAAATATTTTAATTAATTAATTAATTATATTTTAATTAATTATATTGAAATTAATTAATTTCAATATTTTAATGAATGAATGAATTATATTTTAATTAATTATAATGTAATTAATTAAATAATAATTTTTTAATTAATTATATTGTAATTAATTAATTAATTACAATATTTTAATTAATGAAATTAATTAATTACAATATTTTAATTAATTAATGAATTATATTTTAATGAATTAGTATTAATTTTTTTTTAAAAAGTCACTACTAAAGAATGAGTTTCATTCTTCTACTAAGGAGGCGGTTGGTTAGTATGGGAGAATAATAATAAGAATGAGAATGAATATAGTAAAGAATGAGAATGGATATTATCATTATAATTATGATGGTTGGTTAAGAGGAAGGTAATGAGTGACAGGTCTAGCCATCCTTGTAGTTGCATTTGTTATTTCATTTATGCCAGTGCGATCTTTGTTTTTCGTATGTAGTGTTGCTATTTACACATATTTCAAGTCCTCTGTGTGGTATGAATCTCGTGGTTATCCATCTTAGTTGAGGTTTGATACCATGATCAAATGAGTTTTTTTTTTCATTTTCTCGTTTGCCATGACCATTACTCATAATCCTCTGGTAACCTGGGTGGGGATCTCTTTTACCCAACCGAGCAGCGTGCGTAACAGGTGACATGGCTAATGGACAAGCTAGCTCGGGGTCACCATCTATGCTATGTATGCAGCTCATGTTTAGACTGAACAAGAACGTTGTTCGGGGACGGTGATGCGTGGGTGCATGCACTGTAATCGATAAACGTGGAGTTTCTGGCACATCACACGTCTTCTCCATTAGCTTTCTCGAGTGTCCTGACAAGTTTGTTGTTGTCCACGAGCAGCCGTCATTCTTTCTCCTTTTGCGACCCGTTGGTACTCCACTTACTAACCTGATGATTAAGCTTTGACAAGTCTATTAGAATTATTTCTACTTGATACATCAACCATTTACAAAAAGCCTTTTTCATTAGAATCACACCTTACCGGACACATCTACCACTTTCACTTGCATGCCTTAACAGTAGAATCTCACCAGGCGATTAAGCTTTGACAAGCATGGTTAAAATACACTACTGCTCCCAATTGGACCACGTATTGTATTGTGCAGGTTTCAACAGATTTTCTTACTCTAATCAGTCGTGCATTTTGTTTTCATGCTGGTATTCTATATGCATTACTGAGGCTCCCTTCGGTTGGCAAATTATTTATTATTTATCTTAGTTTTATTTCATTACTGTTTTATTTTTAAAAGTATTTATTGATTTTCTTATTATTAATTATTAGTTTTATCATTATTATTATTATTATTATTATTAGCATTATTATTATTATTATTGTTGTTGTTGTTGTTGTTGTTGTTGTTGTTGTTGTTGGTATTATTATTATCAGCTTTTAAGGATTTCTTAGGATAGTACATGCGGGAAATGTGAAAGACACGAGGTAGGAGGGATGCCTTTAAATCGAGCGGATGGAATCAGTGCAAGCGGTTCGGTGCGCACAGCATGTAGGAATAAAAAAGGAGATGACTTAATAAGAATAGGCTTTTGGAACATTGGGACTCTCACGGGAAAGTCCTTAGAATTAATAGAGATTTTAGATAAGTATATGATACAAATAGCCTGCATTCAGAAGACTAAGTGGGCAGGAGCTAAAGCAAAGGAGATAGGGGGTTTCAAACTATGGCACTCGGGAACTACGCGGAAGCAGAATGAGATAGATATTTTAGTGATTAAGGAACTTATAAACCGAGTGGTGGGGATCACAAGGGTCAATGATAGGATAATGGTGGCAAAAATTGTTTTTAGCAATGTGGTTCTCAATGTAGTATGTGCTCATGTACCTCAAGCTAGTTTAGACGGACAACAAAAACGTATATTTTGGGCGGCACTAGATGGGGTGCTTCTATAAATCTCTAATACTAAGCAGATCATCCTAGGAGGTGATTTTAATTGGCATATAGGGGCAGATTTAGAAGGATATACAGGAACTCATGGGGGCTTCGGATATGACACTAGAAATGATAGTGGGATTGCTTTATTGGACTTGGACATGGCCATAGTGTATGAGTTAGTAATAGAAAATTCCTAATTTAAGAAAAACAAAGTGCACTTGGTGATGTTTTAGAGTAGCACGACCAAGACACAAATTCTTTATCTCCTTCTCAGGAAAAGAGCCAGATCATGGTGCAAGGATTGTAAAGTGCTTCCGGCCGCATGTCTATCAACCCCACATAAATTATTGGTTTTGGATCTAGGAATTAAGGGATGAAGGTCACAGCAATTTACCAAGCAATGTTGTAAAATTAGATGGTGGAGGCTAAAAGGGGACATGATGGAACAATTTAGCACTCAAGTTCGGTATAATACAACATGGGTTGTCGGTGGAGATGCTAATCGGATGTGGCAAGGAGTAGCCTTCATAGTGAGAGAAACCGCCACAAAACTCCTAGGGGTATCTAAAGGACAGGGGCGGGCAGATGGAATCTTGGTGATAGTCGAACGAGGTCCAAGGGATGGTAAAGGCGAAAAGAGAGCTTTTAAAGATCTTTTAGCAAGTACAACAGAGGCGGAGCAGGTAATTAATAGAATAAGGTATAGACTGACAAAACAAAAGGCAAAGAAGGCTATTTCAGTGGCTAAAGGAGAAGCATACGAGACTATGTACAAGGATTTGGATATGTTCAAGGGAGAACAAAAAATTTTCAAGATAGCACGAGATACGGCATGTGAGACGAAAGATTTCAACCAAGTCTGCTAGATACGTGATGAAGCAGGACAGGTACTCACAAAGGCCTAAGCCATCAAGAGGAGATGGTAGAGATACTTTTATGGCCTGTATAACGAAGACATATTGGTCAACATAGAGTTAGGCAAACTCTCCGTATCGGGGCATTTTCTAAAAGGGTACTCATTGGGAAGGGTCACAAAGGGAGAAATTACAAAGTTTTTAAGGGGGATGGAGAGCGGAATGGGCATAGGGCCGGATGAGATCCCTATAGAGGTATGGAAGCGAATAGGAGTTGTCGGTATTGAGTAGTTAGTTCAGCTTTTTAATGTGATCCTCGAGTCAGCCAGAATGCTGGATGAATGGAGATTGAGTAGGTTAATCCCCTTATACAAGGACAAAGGGGACATCCAACAATGTCACAACTATAGAGGCATCAAATTACTAAGTCACACCATGAAGTTGTGGGAGAAGGTAATTGAAAAGAGAATCCAGAGAGCTGCTTCTATATTGGCTAACCAATTTGGATTTATGCCTGGTAGATCTACGACATAAGCAGTACATTTACTCCGAAGACTAATGGAATGCTACAGGGAACGAAAACGGGATTTGTATATAGTTTTTATAGATTTAGAGAAGGTGTATGACAGGGTTCCTAGAGAACTCCTATGGAGGTGTTTGGAGGCAAAGGACATTCCTATGACTTATATCAGGGCAATTAAGGATATGTATGAAGGAGCATTGACTAGTGTAAGGACGATAGGAAGCGACACGGAAGTGTTTTCTATTGGTGTTGGACTGCACTAAGGCTCGACCTTAAGCCCTTTTTTGTTCACATTAGTGTTAGATGAACTTACCAAACATATTCAAGGAGAAGTACCTTAGTGTATGTTATTTGTTGACGATATTGTCCTGGTGGAGGAGACCAAAGAGAGGGTCAATGTCAAGTTAGAATGTTGGAGAGAAACGTTAGAATTGAAAGGCTTTAGAATGAGCAGGTCCAAGACGGAGTATTTAAAATGCAACTTGGAGGAGACCAAGGAGGGAGTCAATGTCAAGTTAGAATGTTGGAGGGAAACGTTAAAATCGAAAGGCTTTAGAATGAGCAGGTCCAAGATAGAGTATTTAGAATGCAACTTTTCGGGAAACCAGATGGTACATGAGGTGGCGGTAGCAATTGGTACTGACGTCATACCACATAAATCAAGTTTTAAATATCTCGGATCCATCATTCAGAGAGATGGTAATATCGATGCCAATATAGTACATCGTATTAGATTTGGGTGGGTCAAATGGCGAAGTGCATCATGTGTTTTATGTGATAAAAAGATTCCTTTAAAACTCAAAGGGAAGTTCTATAAAATGGTGATTCGGCCAACCATGTTATATGGGGCAGAGTGTTGGCCTACCAAACATAGATATACAAGACAGCTGTTGGTAGCAGAAATGCGTATGCTGAAGTGGATGTGTAAATTTACCAAAAGAGATAGGGTCCGAAATCGTGTGGTGAGAGACAGGCTACAGGTGGCTAGTATTGCCGACAAGTTGAAAGAGACCAGGCTGAGGTGAATTGGGCATATGCGTAGGAGGCCTTCGGATGCTTCGGTTCGGCGTTGTGAGAATATAACCCTTACTGAATACAAGAGAAGAAAAGGGAGACCTTATAAGAACTGGAGAGAAGTGATCAAGAAAGATAAGTCAGAGTTGACCCTTACTGAGATAGTGGTTAGGAATTGAAAAGTCTGGCGTGACCGGATAAGGGTAAAGGATACCCTTTCAAGCTCCTCCAAATCAGTTGAGTAAGTATTTAGGAGATGTAGATTTTACGATCGCGCCGAGTAGTTACCGCTTAGGATTTCCAACCCAATGTCCTTTCGGCCTTTGCTAGTTGTAAGGCTTGGACAAAGTTTTCGGGCCTATAACATGGTTTTAGGTCAGGTGTGTTGGGGAATGATCAAGCGAGACAGTCTAGAACTATAGGATTGTCTTACTCTCAGGGTCTCTAAGTAAAGACCCCTAGCTTATCTAGCGACAAGGAGAGCCAGTCTTTGCAGCGTATCAGGTACTAGCAGATCTGGACACCATCAGGTACATCCTTTGGCTATATTAAATTTTCATTTGTTTATGTATTTTTTGGTATTTCTATTTACATAATTATTTAGTGCGCCAGTTTTACTTATCTACTCTTTAACATGCATCACTCTTAATTGTCACATCTGCATATGGGTCTAGTGGAAACAACCTCTATACTATATAGGAGTAAGACTGCGTACCATCAGACCTCCCCAGATTTCGTTTTGTTGCGAGACTTCGAATTGGGTGTGATGATGATGATAATGAACTACTGAAAAGGTTTAATTAAATAAAAATTAATTGGTTTATAAAAAACCAATTAGTTTATTAAAATTAAATTATTGATTTTTAATAATAAGATTAATTATTAAGGTAAGTTGAATAAAAATTTAACCGATTTAAAATTTTTGCAGTTAAACTAATCGAACCAATAATCTATGTAAGGTCTTTTACTAATATTCTAGTTCGTTAAAGTTTCAAGTTCTCGGTTCTTCCTCTTCTTCTCTTAAAATTTTTTAAGACAATCTTCTTACATTTTTTTTACTGGAACGTCACGATGTTTTCTTTTAATATGTTCAAATCACTTAAGTCTTGTATTTCTCATTTGACTATTAGAATTAGCTACTTATAACTTTATTCCTAATCTTGACCGAGTATGAGTTCTATTATATATAAATATTTGAAATTAAGTTTAAAATTGATTTATTTTAATTTAATATGTTAATTTTAATATGAATAGATTAAAATTAATTAATTTATTATAATTAGTTATATTAAAAAATTCTCAAATTTAAATGCATAAACTCAAATTGGGTGAAATCAAGCTTAACCAGTAATTTTGAAATCAGAGAAAGATAATAAACTTGGTATAAAAATAAAACATAAAGCAGAAAAAGGGCCGGGGAGGTCGACGTAGGTGGTCTTCATATTGGATTGGCTTCCTTTGGTTGGGTCCTTGAAAAGAGTTGGTAATAACATAACTGCTCATCCTTTCTGATAGTATCATAACCGGTTCAGAGACCAATCCAAGTCGAACGAAATTCACGGATTTGGGCTCGACCGTTTAATTATGGTCCAACTTCTAACTTTGAATTATAAGAAAATCATGATTTTTTTTTTAAGAATCCGCAGCCGTAATTTTTTAAATGTGCATCGGGTAAATGACGTAATAATATATAAATCACATCAATCGGGAACTCTACATTAGACAAATCCTATACAATAGGCTTGATCAAGAGAGCGTAGATAAGAAGAATCGAACAAAACCTTTTTGACCTCATGCCTCTCTATTCCACCAACTCGACCACCCCACACAAATGAATTCAGTTCAAACCTTTGGTTATTAGCTTCCAATTTTCAGCCTTTGGCTCTTATTTGAAAGGAGATATCAATAGCTTTTCACTTTTAAAATTTTTATTGCCTTCATTGGGTGTATATTAAATAAATGGTAAAATATATATCACATTCTATAAATCACATGTTTTAAAGAATTAATAACTTAAAATTAAATGATCAATACTCGATACACAAGAAGATTTTTTACTCTGAAAAGGGTCAAAATATATTCACTTTTTTGTATTTTTATAAAAGGTTATTTCAGTGACTTGATCAATAACCTCAATTTGGTAGTTGTAAATTATGAATTATTGCAATTATTAAGTCACAATTATAAGTTATAAAAGAGCAATTATAGCAAATTATTGCTTATAATTACATTCATAATTGCGACCACCAATTTAAAACCCTAAATTTTACTTTTCTTTGTTAATCCTCTTCAAAATCACGTTAGACTTCAGCTCAGGTACTCCCAATTTGGAAAGAGGAGAACAGAAGGTAAAACACAAGGAGACTGAAAGAGGTAAAGAAAATATATGATTAGAGAGCGCGTGGGTAAGAAAATATCTTGGATGGATAGAAAGTAGATAGAAAATTCAACTTAGTGCATGCAATAATTGATTATTCAGTCACCACCAACTACAAAGGAAACAACAAAAGTTAAGAGATGAGAAGCGTGAGGATAATGATGACTCGTGCTTGTTTGTATCTGAAGCGTGCTCCTGTGGCCTGCAGTCTCGGTAGACTTTTTAGTACGTGTGTCTGAGCAATCAGGAAGGCTTATACATTTTGGGTTGGCATGAACTAAGACCCTGAAATTGACAAGCATAATGTGACAAGAGAAGAGAACCCATTTGCCCATCTCCTATCATGGAGGAGGAGAAAAAGAGAGAGAGAGATGCCAGAGTCGAAGATGTTCAGTACAAATAAATGGTAAGCAGAGCTTTTTCCAGTCTGGAAAAGTCCTTTTATCAGCACAAGAGAAGAGAGAGTTTGCATGAAATGGGTTTTTAGAAGTGATATTTCCTTGTAACTGGGCTAAGAAAAAGATAAACCTTGCCTTGTAAGAAGGAACTTATGTACAAAAACTCTCCCGGAAGCTAAAGTGTCTGCTAGAACAGAAGAAACAAGAGGGTGGATAAGACTTTACGTTACCCAATTATTCTGTATCACACCGTAGTTTGAAAGGTTCATCTTCTAGGTTGCTCTTGATGAATTCATCATCGATCGGAATTCTTTAAAATCAACGAACCCATCACCATCTTTATCAACTCCTTTAATCATAAGTCTGCAATCTCGTAGGCTACAGCTGTCTGATCCTAGGCTACTGAGAACCTTCTGCAATTCCCTAGCAGAGATGAGGCCATTCTTGTCAAGATCAAAGGTTAGAAATGCGTCCATAAGATACTCTTCTTCACCGCCGTTGACGGCGTCGATGAACTCGTTCAAGTCTACGAACCCATCACCGTCGCAGTCCATTTCTCTCAGCATACCTTCAGCTACCTTCGTAGCTTCTGATTTGTTGTACCCGAACACAGAAAGCAGTTGGCTCAGCTCATGAGACGATATCTTACCATCCCCATTCGCGTCGATGACTTTGAACACTTGGCTGAGTTGATTGGGGACATCCATAGCTGCCAAAGACGATGTTAAGGAATCAAAGCTAAAACACAGCTTCTTCCCTTTTCTCCTCTTGCATTTCACTTGGACCCTTTCACACAAATTGGTCAAGCAAGTTCTGAGATGGCTTAGCATGTCTTTTTGGTTAACAATATTGGAAGAGATCAGATAGTAATAGAACCTGGAGTGAAGTGATTATTTGTATATATAGGTAAACATGAATGAAATGACAATCCTAATAATTCCTGTGGGCACACACAGAGTCAAGGGACACGACACTGCATAAAAGACCGGACAATCTTCTGTTTTGGACCTCGGGATTCACATCATATATTCAACCATTAAAATCTAGCTAAAGGTCTTAGGACGCGTAAGATGACTCACTCACAACTTGGACGAGGATAAACAGACAATGACTGAGGGACGTGGTCAGGCGATTTCGTTGATTAGGTCAGCGGGTCCTTCGGTGGTGGTGAAGAGTGCCGGCAATGCCAACGCCGCATATTTCATTTCAACTCAAAAATATTGCAGACTCCGCAACTACAGGAGCTCTCCAATTCTTTTGCGTCTTTACTTCCACTCTAGTAATGATATTCCACTTGGCTGCCTAAGGACCAAGTCAATCTTGCGGCAGATTTCTTTTATGTTAGTATAAGCTATACACATCAAATAAATTATTAATTGAAACTAATTTCAAAAGTCAAAACTTGGGACGGCCCACTGTTTAGTCCTTCCATATCTGGAAGTTCTACATGTCAGCTGTTGTGCGCGGCTGATTTCCAGATAACTATGATTACAGTCATCTTACTCAAGGCGTCATAATCAGGTTAGGAACCAACAAAATAACGTTCTTGCCAACAGATATCAGTCCCAGAGTCGTAAATTACAAGTCAAAGGCTTAATCCACAACGATCAACCTAATGGTAATATGAAAGAAGAGAATCCATCCAAAGATGATCTTTAAATCAATTTTCAAACCACCGTTCACACCATTAACAACTCACGGCGAAAAAAGGAATATACAGGCAGAAGGTAATGGTCGAGAACAGAAACCATCAGATATAATTAAAGAGACTTTTTAACGAGGAATTATTGTTCTGATAATCAGACCGTTGAAAGAGATAAGGGAGAAAGTGAACTAGCATACAACATGAAAACTTCGGAGAAGTGAACGAATTCTTTTTAACAAAGAGGTGCAATGCTGCTGAATGAGTAACATGAAAGATTCCGAAGAATTGGCTAATCCAAAATCATTGCTAACTCTTCATTACTGCAGATCTACTTTTCAGTAACAATTACAATAAATCAAAAAGATACAAATCAGAAGCTAGAAGCAGTGATAAGGTATGAGACAACCAAAAAATTCAGTACATTCTTACCAAAATCAACATGATCTGAGCAAAATAGGGCCAACGGTTGAGCTAAGCATATCACTGAGAGCCACCTGGACTTCATTTGAACCATGCTCACAACTTATCAAGCTAGATAGAAGAGGGAAGAAACGAGCCAAGTTCTTTTCAAACGCATTATCTCCCAAACTACATATTGCCTGGAGAGTTCCAACAATAAGTGGTGCCCGTGCAGCTAATTCCCTACGTTTTCCAGAGCCCAAGGGTATCAGCCAATGATGTTGCCCATCGGACGGAGATTCAGAAGTCTGTCCAGAACACGAAGTTTCAATGTAAAATTGCAAAACCTCCCGGCAGAGGCTGACAAGACAAGATTCAACTTCAGCCTCATCATAACTTGGAGGTCTATCAAGTATTAGATTTTGTAAAAATGTGAGGCAAATCTGAAAAGACTCATTTTCTAGGCGCAGTAGTGGAGGGTCTTGCATTTGAGTCATTGAGCCAAACTCTTGTAGCTTTGATCGTAAAATGGAATTTGTATTGATCTTGTGAGCATGGGATGCCACATCATGCAATGAATCAAAGAGGACCAAGACATTTTTTGCAGAAAGATGAGGTCGATACATGCTGTAAATCTCCATGATTGCCTGCCATACAGAACAGGTATATGCTTAAACACTTGTAGATGAAGAGACTTTGACTACAGTGAAGAGAATGACAACAGGTCGGTAACAACTAACCCACATGTAACATAAATAGCAAAGTGTATAACAATGTCCCAACATCAAACCAAATATTACCTGAATCAATAGAAGTTGAACAGCTGCTCGACATTTTGCATCAGATATAGAAGTATAAAGACGACGTGTCATCAGTCTCTCTGGATCATCATCAGCCATACCAGTTTCACCAGACTCACCATTAACTTGCGCATAACGTCCATGGCTTGCTCGCATAGAATCTCCAGCAATATAGGAGAAATCAGGAAGGGTTGCGTTGGCTGCCTCTTTTAATGACAAAACCACTTCTTGCCACTTTTCTTCTGAAAATAGTTCCCCAGCATTACTCATCAATCGAACAAAGGCAGCTATACCAATTCCAGCAAGGCTTTGATGAGGACGTCGAATGAAGCTAACCAGAAGTATCAACACCTTCCGCAAAAGAGGATTGACCGTATTATAGAACTTCACAAAAAGATCAACAACCAGTTGGAGGGCCAACGTGCATGTCTCATATAGCCATGCATCCTGATCAAGCTCACCTGAATCACTATCAATGCCCTGTCCAGGAGACTCGCCCCCAGTAGGATCAATAGCATGCCGTACATAGTCAAATATTGGGAAAAGGACTGACTCAAAAACTCGCTCCCATAAAGGTAGAGAAAAATGATGACCGTGATTCCGTAAAGTTTCAAACAACACTTGTAAGGCACTCTTCCTAATTTCAGGCCTAGTATCAAAGCTAAGTTCTGATAAACCTGCACAACAAACAACAATCATTTCAATATTATAGAAATATGTTATTTTACATTAAGAGCAAAAATTTGCAGGGAGAAGAACAAAGAGCAAAGCTCTACAGCTTGAGGAACAAATTCTTCGGTAATACGATATATACAACTCATGCTGAACCATACCTGCCAGTAAAGGGAACCAGAAATAAAGATGATCTTCCTTATCTGTGCTCTCTCCACTATCTTGTTTTCCATCTTTTCCAGCTTCAAGGGAAGATGGAGAAACTTTTGCAAAGGAGTCCTTTTCCTTGTTCCTTGATGAAGATCCAAGATCTCCTTCTGCAAGTTTTGTAGCACAGAATCGAAGAAAAGCAATTGCATTCAGGCTGATATCTTTGTTGAATCTACTATTGGTGAATGCAATTAAACAATTAACACAATCTGTGAAAGTAGTTGTTTCAGTCTCGGTAATGTAGGGAAAGTAGTCTCGAATAATCTTCTCCATTATTTCGAAGGCCAAGAGTACAATGTTCTTGTGATCATCATATGCTGCAGTTGTGAAAACCTGAAGAATCAAGTGTAAGTTCTTTACAGCATAACAGACAAAACAAGCCATGTAGAAAAAATAAAAAGAAAAATCATAACCAAACCAACATAATAGAGTTTGATGGGAAGGATGCCAATACCATAAACATGCTTTTCCATCCAGATTTGACGTTGTTGACACGAGATAAAACCATTTGAGAAACACATCTGATGATCAGCTCTCTGATTTCAACAGCACTACTTTTACGCATGACAATGACAAAAGGCTTCATAAATTCATTCTGGAAATTGTAATTTGCCAACTCCTCTCTCTCTAAGAATTTCATTGATAACTGTCGCAATGAATCCATGGCAAATATTGCAATTGAAAGATTTTCAGAACAGCCAATGTTTACAAAGAAATCAGAAAGCACGTGCCAGATGCTTGACCATACAAGCCTGATACGATTCATGTTATAATGCCTGAAATAATATATCAATTCAAATGATTAGAGCAAAAAGTGAAATCAATCCATGAATCATTCGAGATTAAAAAAATGATGAAAAAAAAACTAAGAAGCAAGGTGATACATACGCAATCTCAACCATTTTTGTGAGGCTGAATACCCGCGGATCAGATGCAGATCGAAGTTCCTCCATAGAAACCTTACAAAGAGCTTTAACAAAGTCAATTATTGCCTCACTGTTCAATTTCTGACTCCGTGTAAATATGCGATTCATTTCAGAGCTTCCAACTTGTTCTAACATGTTTAAATTGGATACTAAATTATTCATCTGTTCAGAAGTGACTGCTCCAGAAGCGTTACCACCGATGCCAGCACTATCATATGAACCCCTCATCACAGCGGTAGCTGCGTACTGCATCCTTCCAGGTCCCTTCTTTTTCAAAACAGGTAGGACAGTTGACTTAGCTTGCTTTGATTTTTCAGACTCATTCTGGGGAAAAGCAAAAAAGGTCGCATCTGGGGGAGCACCCTCTCCTAAGAGATGCAGATGTTCAAAGCGTGACACGCATGTCAATATATGCTCCCAAGCTTCTTGCAAATAGTTACCATCCTCATCTGCAATGGTAACTATCGCCTGATAACACAATAAATGCAATGTTAGATACATAAAGCAAATGCCTAATGGTACAAAGTTCAGTAGGTTATGATCCGTGTAGTATAGTTTCCAAGTTACTAGTTAATAAGCTGCATAAAGTTATAAATATCAAGACATTTTACTAGCTTCCAAATGGGCACATCCAAATAGCAAAGAGTCACGCACACAGATATCCTTGTAATTGTCATTTGAACTTTTACCTCCATTGAGACCAAATTTTTCTCAGAAAATCAAATAACATTCAATTCTAATCTATTTGCTATGTCACTACCATTTAGAGTTGCGGTCCCAGAAGCGTAACTTCAGAGAGGGAAGTTCCAGCATTTTTTGTCTATCCATGGACAAGAAACTAATATAATCCTCACAATATCATGTGCTCAACTAAATGATCACTACCTTGGCAAAAAACATCTGTCAAAGCTAAAGAAGCCCTCATATGTTTAAACACAGAATATTTTCCCACCGAAAATCTCCTAGGCAGAATAAGAAGGATTCAGATAGTGAGGTAATTTATTGGTGAGGAGAATATGATAAGCATGTGGAAACTTTATTTGGCTCCGGCTGAATAAACAAGTCATATATATATATATATATATATATATACACACATAATCTTTCATATCAAGATGACAGAACATCTCAAAGCAGAGCTGCCATAAAAAGACACTTATTCTCATAATAGCATGTATCCAAAGAAAAATGTTAAGGTATTGATTAACATAGATAACTTGTCATCAAGCACAACCGAACAGGCAATCTACTTTAACAGAATTTCAGACACATAAACTCAAACAGTTTGGCGCACAGATTTAACCCATCTTTCCTGGCATGTATAAGAAATTCAGAAATGTCAAGTACCAACCTTGATAGCATCTATATTTTTCTGCTTTATATCAGCAGGAGAATGTAAGGAAGTAAACTTTGCTAAGGAAGTCACAAACGCATCTCTATGCGTCTTCATGGACATCACCGATGTAACATGAATAGCATAACGGAAACCTTCAAGACACAGTGCTATAATTACTTCATCGTCACTTTGATCAAGAGGAACACTGAAGGCAGCCAGCATGGGCGCCCAGCATACCTCAATCATGAATCTAAGGATCACAACATCTGTTGCTGCATAATAGACTGACCTACAAATAACAAGACCAGTGCAGATCAATGAGAACCACATAAAGAATACACAAATTCAATAAATAGGAAATTCACAATAAGAGGATATTTTCAAGTGATGAAATAATCAAATAAGAAACAATGTCTGTCTGAGCTCTCGCAAACTTCAACCATGCAACTCTAGCAGCTAAATGCTAAGTTAATGCATTTGGCATCAGAACCTTTAAGAAATGGTCATATTCTAAAGGGTAAATACAAGACAATACAGAAGTAGAAACAATATGCTCATCAGTGCACAAGGGGACCTATGGAAAAGTAGTAATTTTTGCAACATATGAAAACCAGTAATTCCTACTCAGATTTGCGAGCTTTTTCTTTGAATTGTTCCTGCATGCGCCTAATAAGATCATCACTTGTCTCCACATGCATATCTTCACCCCGCTTGCGGATAACAATATTCAGTATGCCATCCAACCCTAAAATTTTGTTGGAGTTCATAGACTGCCGTTGTTGGAGTGCCAAATCATCTTCTTTCATTTTAATCTCATTTCGTGTAATCCGTTCAAACAATGATCTCATGAACTCCTCAGGTAAATCTTTTCCATCATCAATGCCACGATTGTTTCTGATGAAATCATCAGCTGACATCTGCATTTATTCAAGGGAAGAGGCAGTTCAACATTACAGAAAATTATAAACCACTCTGTCAAACAAATACAACTGCATAAAAGCAAAATATCTATATCAGACCTTGTTCTTCACCATGGGATTATGGGCATCAGTGTTAAGCATTATCACAGAGTAGGCAAGGACATAAGCCGTATCAGCACTAGTAAAAACTTTTGGGTTACATTTGCAGTATCGCTCAGCAAACTTTTCCATTATACGGTCAATTTTCTGTGCCTCCCCAGGCAATCGAAAGCCCTGGAGAAAGACCCTGATAGCCTCATCAAACTCCATGCCTTGAAACTCAAAAGAATCCACATAGGCATGCATTACTTTAAGCGGTAACTCTTCCCTTTCTCCTAGATAATCACCAATCAGCGTCTTATTCAAACCAGAAGCATTTTTAAGAAAAGTTGCTATCTCATCTGGTGAGTTGCCCACTTTATTTGCATTGATCAGAAATTCAATTCCTCTCTTGGGTTTCCGATTAAAAAGAGAAATACCTTCCTGCCACAACTTCTCCATTAGATTCCCAGGGAAGACCCCAGAACATAGACAGAAAGACAACTTATTTGCAAGCATCCAAACATTCAATCATACATACCTGAAGTTCCAACTTATACGCACGGCGCTGTTCAATAGTGGAAACATCAGAAGCATCAGCAGACGCTTCTGAATGAGAATCAGATCCTTCAACAGGCTCGTCACCACTCCCATTTGCAATGGTAACATTGCTAGAATCAGGACTGTTTTCAACTGCATCAAATTTTCTAGAATGAGGATCAGGAATGCGGAACTGTTTGTTCATCCAGTCTCCCATTGATTTCAAAATAGCCACCAAGCACTTCATAGCTTCAAGTTTCATATTGACCTCCTGAGGTGGCAACAGCGTAGTGACCGTACCAGGGGGGACACCCTGGGCAGTTTTGAGAAGTCCGTTGACCATTCTGAAAAATAAGAACAATTAAACCAAGTTACAAATTAGAAGGATTAGGATTTTAATCATGTAGTCTCAACTAGATATCTAAAAGAAATCAAAGAACATACCTCTCAAATATATTTGATGAATTGACATCACAATCATAGTTAATAAAGATATCTACCAGGATCTGCGAATCAACACAGAGCTTGTCCAGAAACCGAAGTACTATCATTTTCTGTTGAAAATTAGGTTGAGAAACATTTTCTAAAACTCTGAGAACAATCATTGGGAAAAACACTCCAATCTCTGCTTTCAATCCAGCTCTAAACCTCGAAACCAGACTGATGAAAATGGAGCAAGAAAGCTGGAAAACAATCATGAGATTTGAAGCGCTGTTCTTCAACAGAGACAGACACAAGTATTGCTTAATTGCACCCAAAAACCTGTTCCAAGATGAGCATAAACGGCATATCAAGGAATTTGTTACTTGTTATGCTTTGAAAGAATTGAAGAAGACATAAGAAAAGCGGTATAGCTTCTCAAACCACCCAAAAGAGAGTATTCATAAATGTAAACCAGACCCTGCTCACCTATACAAGAAACCAAATATCATCCTGGCTGACAAACAACACACAAAAAGAACATAAACTTTAAAACCAGTCACATGGACGCAATTTTGTTATGGTAGCTACATGGCCAAGAGAGGAGAGATTACCCAATTGATTGGAAATAGTTGACTTTGCCCTGATTCAAAAAACTAAGGAAACGAGGTCACTGCATTCATGATAAACATATTTAGCTCTCTGATTTCAGGGCTTCCATCCATCAAAAGGACTACCATGAGTTGCCAGGAAACCCAACTAGACCACAATTCATATGCACACACAGGAAAAACTTTCCAAATACCTTGCAATGTGAGGATATTTCCTATTCAAATTCCTTAAATTAAGGATAAATATGATTGTTAAAGCTACTAATATTTAATTCAAGCTAAGACAAATTTCCCTACAGACATTTTATTACCTCATGGAAACTTAATTACAACTGCACAACTACACTTCAAAGGAAGTCAAAGCGCAGTCTTCTCTCAAAATGAAAGACAGAGTGACAAATTCTACTAGCTGAAAAAGTAAACTTTCTTTCGCCAGGCATCACCAGTTGCTATATACAAGTGTAAATTAGGCAACCATTAAAAGTAAAAAGTTAAACACGAACAACTCTCCTCCCTCCTTATACATCCTTATTAAAAGCTCACAACTGTGTATTTCTCCACATCATCATTTTGCAAGAATCTACAAATAAATCTATTACTTCGCACAAAATCATTAACTAAGCAACGAACTTCCAAAAATCAAATCAATAAAAAAGTGCATGCACGGTTACCTGTCACTAGTTCTAAACACTGCTCCAGCATTCTCCAATAAAATCTTCAACAACTCCAAAGCCACAATCTTCCCTTTCATCAATTGGGGATCAACTGACGCCTCCTTAGGAGGTGTTTTCATCGACAACTTGCACAGTGCTCTAAACACCAAAAACGCATCCCTCCTCAACTTATTCCCAATCTGAACCTCCAAATCATCATCTCTCTCCACTTCCCCATCAGCCAACTCCCCTTTTCTCCCCTCCAAAGCCGTCTTATACATACTAATCTCCCAATATTTCGCATCCAACATATCCTTATCCGTCGAATCCAACAAATCAGTCGGGTTCGTGGTCTCAACAGCCGTAGTTTCAAAAGCCCCATCATGTGCTCCAAGTGAAGCCTTGCTCGGCAAGCCCAAATTCAAAACGCCGTCAATATCTTGCATCACTCTAGTTATAAACCCTTGCACAAACACCGTCATTGACCCGTCAGCATCCGATTTCTCAACCGGCTCCATCAATTCAGCCACTACAATCGGTTGAATAGGAACCGTTGATGAGTCCGCCTCCATTCTCCTAAACACAATCACCAACATTTGAATCAATGACGCTTTTGCCGTTGTCTGATTGACCACATTTTTGCCTCCTAAGTAAATATCATAACAAGTCCTCACTATCTGCAGCAGACAATCTCCGTGTATCCTCAGTGAAATTGAGGTAACCGCCGATAAAAGCGTTTTCAAAACCGAAAGCTCCATTGCATCGTCACCAACATCGTGACACTTACAAACCGATTCGATTAACTTCGCCAAGAGCTTCGCTTCTGTGCCTCCGGTGGGGTCAGCTTCGCCGCGCAAGTAACCATGAGCTATGAGTTTCTGGATGCAATCAACGGCTGGATCAACAATCTTGACAAAGGCGGTCGAACAGGCATTAATCAAAGGGCTGAGAATGGACTCCGATTCGGCAAGGGAGTACTCAATAGGGCCGCCGTCGTGGAGTGGTCCCGGGATCGAAGCTTCAGGGTCGGAATCTGACGGTGAGGACGGTGTCTCCTTCTCTTGCGGGGGAGAAGTGATTCGCTCTAAAATGGCTTTGCATTCGTGACCGAGCTTAGAGTGTTTACGCCACGAAGCATTCTTGATGATCTTCTCTAGAGCTGGTGCTAGAACTAGGCTTAGGCGGGAATCGGCTTCCGAAGAAGCCATTCCCGAGTTAGGACGAGCTCGTGACTCAACCTCTGGGCTCAGATCTGAAATCGGCGATGTAACGGCTCTTATGTTAGGGCTCGTTTGGATTCGATCGCATTAAAGAAAGAGAGTGAAGCAGAAACAAAGGAGATAGACAGAGCGAGTGAGTTAGCTTCAGCTTTAGAGTTGGCTCTGCGATTGTGGGAAGAAGGGATGAGATTTAGATCGCGATTTGCTCTTCGTCGTTGAAATGCCTACTGTGTTGGCATAAATGCCCCTCAATCTGTTGATCTACGGTCTGAAATGATGGCGGTTATTAAATCTATTTGCACACCATAATTTAAAAGGTAATAAGTATATTTTTATTTTTTAGTATTATTTTGTACTTAATATTATTAAAATAATACTCATTGTTAAAAACAATCTTCAAATTTATTTAATTTTTAAAAATCTAATAGTGTAAAGAACACTTTAAATTAATGTAAAATTTGCACTTTTTTTCATTTATTCATTTGATTCATTTAAAAGCAGTCTCTATTAATTAAGGGTAGAGTTGTGTATTACTGTACCTTCTTAAATTTCACGTCTCAGCAAGATTTCTACTGAGTAATATTGTTGTTGTTGGTCAATGAACCTTTTCTTTAAATTAAGCTTAAAAGAGTCTTACTC